>NC_069476.1:19092232-19111384 GCF_026875155.1 Cherax quadricarinatus
AAATTTTTTTACCCATAATTCCGTGGTTCAAAAGATATTCAGCATTAAATCTATTTACAGCCTTCCACCTCACAGCTGTACCGCAAACATAAGCTAATCCCAAGCCCACACATGGTCTTCACTTGGTAACTTCAAGCTGGAGTGCAAATAAAGATCGTATTGGTTTCAACATTATCGGCGATCTCTGAAAACACGACAAGAGAACTGCTATGAAATGAGCATTAACACTGTTGTAAAAGGGAAGGCACTTATTGGTAGTTTGGGATTTGAATTAGAAAGGCAAAAGAGAGAGAGATTACATAGGAAAAGTAGATGTCATGGGATCCGAAAATCAACATCAATGTTCTCTGCTGAGAAAGTCAACTTATATCAAGCTACCTCAACTATGTGTAGATTGTTGAGTTCAAATTTGGCACAGCAGGAAGCTTGTCCTACCTCTCTAGTCCCTTCGGCCAACTTCCCGTCAGGAAAGAGACACAGGTGCAGTGATTCCGCGACATGTAGAAAAGCTTGTCCTACCTCTCTAGTCCCTTCGGCCAACTTCCCGTCAGGAAAGAGACACAGGTGCCGTGATTCCGCGACATGTAGAAAAGCTTGCATGATATTTTTGTAGAAACACAGAAGTAAAATACAATGGCACTGCTTCTACCTCTACTATTATACTACGGGTGGCTCGTTGATAAGTGATTTTTCTACTGTTGTTCCTGTAGCCAACCTGGCACCAATATCTAGCTGAAATGATATTTACATATTTCATTCCCAGCTGGTTATGAAATAGTTGTATTGATTTTGATCCTACACCTTCAGTGAGTATCTAAGAATTTCACACACTTCCCCTAGAGTTTAAAAAAGATTGGTGTTTTAAAAAGCACAAAACATTCAGTGAGTGGCAGCTGTGTGACCGGAAACGCCTTATTAATGAGAGGTCAATGAGAAATGGCTAGACTAGTTCAAGCTGAGAGACAGGTGACAGTAACTCACATAACCCATGTGTTAAAAACAGGGGTTTATGAAGAGGAACGTCTCTGAATGCACAAACCGTCAAGCCTTGAAAAATGGATGGGTAGCAGAAGACCACACTGGGTTCCACTACTGTCAGCTAAGAATGGGAAAACTGAGGCTACAGTGATCCACAATTTCCCCCAAAATGGACAGTTGAAGACTGAAAAAAAAACGTAGCCGGGTTTGACAACTGCGATTTCGATTTCTGTTGCGACATGCGGTTTGACAGGATCAAAATTGGTGTAAAACCTTAGGATCTAGTGAAATGGGAGTTTCGCAAAATGAATGTGCAGCGACAAATCTGCTTGATGCTTATATTTTTATCATGAACCAGAATCTGTAAGAAATGCTTCAACCACCTTGTTGAATCCATGCAACGAAGAATTCAGGTTTTCCGGGAGGGAGGGGGGGGCCAGAGAGAAACCTTACCTTGTACTATAAAATTTGAGTCAAATAAAGTGGCTCTGAGTGAATATTCCACTAAGAAATAATTCTGTCTGCGAAAAAAAAAATTGTTCTCACGTTCGTGTTTGCATCTTTCCCGTTCTAAGTTTCATTCCATTGTTTTGAATTATTGAATAATATTCACTTCAAATAGTTATTCATTTAAATGTATCAAAAACATTCCAATATCTTTAAAGTTTCCATGTGGGCTTTTCGCAGTTGTCCGTTTCCTTAGAACAAATTAAGTGCTTTGTATCTTTATGTGGTTTGTTTTTAGTGATGGTATGAGCATAGTTGCCTTCTATGATTCCTTTCCCATTTACTTTCTTTATTTTATGTATTTTGGGGACCAAAACTGAATAATACTGAGGTTTAAGAGTTGCCCCTTTAGAGGGAAACATTATTGTTTTTGTTGTTTTGTCTTCGAAATGTCTAGAAACCCTAGCATTCTGTTCGTTTTTCTGTTTAAAGATAGATATTTTTTTGAAAACATTTGAAGTCTTTGGTTTTTAATTAAACCAGCGCCTTTTCTTCTTTCTTTTTTTAAAAAAATTCGTTTTCATATATGTTTTACACTTAATTTTTGGGGAAAAATTTTAAAAAAAAACTCTGAAATTCCTTAAAAACTTATAAAAATTTTAAATTTTATCTTTCAGTCTGGACCATTTACACCCCCAATCTAAAAAAAACTTAAAATAGTCAATCACCCATGGTTGCTCCCCCCCCTTTTTTTCCCTCAATTTTTTTTTCCATCTGCGTTTTAATATTGTTTTTGCTCTTAATTTTTTTTTATATAAAATTTTTGGGAAAAAAATATTGAAAAGCCCGATTCCGGGAGGAATTTTAAAAGTCATCAGAATTTTTCCTCGTACAATACCCATCTTTGGGGTTTCCTCTTGGTGAAGCGGGTTTCTTTAAAGAAACCCAGGAAGGGCCGTTTTTTTCTCCTCCCCCGTGTTTTAGCAGCCTTTTTTTTAATGGGGGTATTTTTCCCAAAATAATTTTTTAGATTTTTAAAATTAGGGAAAAAATCTGTTGAGCCCTTTTTTTTCCCTGTTTTTTTTTTTTTTTAAATTTAAAAAAATCTATTGACAGATTTTTCCTGGCAAAATGAATGTTTTTACGAATTATTAATTTTCCATTAAAAGACCTATTACCTTGTTTTGTTAGTAAAAATTTATTTGTTTATCCCTTGGAAAAAAATGAACGGTGGTTAAAAAACACTGTTTTACCAATTTTCTCTTTTTGTGTTTACATTCGCCGGTTTCCCTTATCGTTGGCACCTGGCTTTCCTTTTTTTGTTATGTTGGAATTATCGCTAGAGGAGGGGAAAAATTAGTGCCTGTTTTTCCTGAAAAAATTGCAACGGGACAGCTCTTGAAAAAAATCTGTGGGGCTCAAGTGGTATTTTGGTTTTGGTTCACTTTTTTGGGGGTTAAATTTTTCGGGTTTTCCAGGTTTTTTAAAATTTGTTAACCCGCTAATATCGAAAAATATCGTTTTTCAGTTTTTGGTCCTAGAATGTATTTTAGGGGGGGGTTTTTGAGGATTTAAGGGTTATTTTTTTAGTTGAAAAATAGATAAGAACAAAAAAGAGAAAAAAACGGAACTGAAAAAAGGGCTTACTGGCCCTTGCTAAACGTTGGAGGGGGATGGAGGTGAATATTGTTGCTCGACCCGTTATTGCAATTTGTTAGACTTTTTTAAATCTCTTGGGGAAGTTTTTTATCGTTTTTTTTCGCCTTTTCCTTTCCCCCCTTTCGCTGATGTATTTTAGGTTTGGGGGGAGAAAACCTTTTTGATTTTTCGCGCAACATTTTTTTTTAATTCCACTGTTTTTTCATTTTTTTTATTCAATCTGTAATGAATGGGGGAAAACTTGATTTTCGAGCATACTTTTTAAAATTTTTATTTTTTTGTACTTTATACATTTTGTTTTTTGACTGATCTTAACTCTGATAACTGTTTAGTCACCCAAACCCTGGTTTCATTTATTTGGGGTTTTTTAAATTATTTAATTTTTTTTGCTCTCCTTTCGATTTTTACGATTTTGTTTTTAAATTTTTCCAACTTTTCTTCACGTTGTATCTCTACCCATTTTGCGCTGTTATGTTTTTTGCACTTTTTCGTATAATTTTGGGCTTTCCTGTAATTGCAAATATTTTTTTCCC
Source organism: Cherax quadricarinatus (assembly GCF_026875155.1). NCBI lineage: Eukaryota > Metazoa > Arthropoda > Malacostraca > Decapoda > Parastacidae > Cherax > Cherax quadricarinatus. Next base: position 19,095,850 of record NC_069476.1, read on the forward strand.
TTTTAGATTAAATTGTTTATTTTTAAATTATTTACGTGTAGTCTTTGTTTTTTAGTTTTTTCCTCTCCATTTTCCCCATTATTGAAAACGGGTCAAAAATCCATAGTCCAAAGAGAGGGAGAGAGAGAGTGTGAGAGAGAGTGTGTGGAGAGAGGGGGTGGAGGGGAGGTGTGGGGAGGGGTGTGTGGGGAGGAGAGAGAGTGTGTGAGGAGAGGGGGCATGAAAGAGTAAAGAAGAGGCCCAGAAAATTTGCTCAAAACAGCCCGGGGGGCTGTTAAAAACGAAAAAAAAATGCATTCACCACTCCATTTTGATGCTTTAACACGGGTTACTTCCTCACCCCCCCTCCCTGCCGTCAACGGGGCAACCCTACGGGAATCCAATGAGGAAACCCTTTGCCCAAATTTTTTGAAAATTTAAAAATAGGTTCTGAATAAAATTTTTTACTGAAAATTTTCTTTTTTCCAGGCCATTTGGGGAAATTTCGAATATTTTTTATTTTAAAAATTTTATATATATATAATATATATATTATATATTTTATATTTTATTTTAAAATTTTTATAAAATATCGTCCCCAAATTGGTTTTTTGTCTTTGGGGGGGGGTTTTCGTGAGGGTTTTAAATTTGGAGAAAGGGAAAAAACCCGTTGGATGTCTTGTTGGTGTAAAATTTTAAAAGGTTTGAGGGGAAACCCCAGGAGCCTTGCATTGCCCAAAATTATGCCTGGCAGGAACTGACCAAAAAGGGCCCCCTGGCCAAAACCAAAAAGTCCCAACAAAACGTTTATAAACACCCTTTGGAAACGCAAAAGTAGGGCCCTCTGATATTATGCTAAGGGATACACACTTTTGACTGTGGGGCATTTTGGCTCTGGGTTGATTATATACAATATCAATGTACAAAAAAAATTAAACATAAGAGATTTTACAAAAAGGATGATAACTGATTTAATGTTTTCCCAAAATAATCAAAACATCAGGGGAAATTTACATGTGAAAGAAAAACTCAGCCCTATTAGATTTGGTAAGTTTTTAAAAAGGTTTGGCTCCCCCTTATGAAAAGAAATAATGGAAAAATATAATTTTAAAACATAAAAGATAAACATTTTTTAATAAGAATTCTTTGAAACATAAAAAAACCAATTTAAAACTTGGAATTAATCCTATTTAAAAAGGAAAAAAAAAAATTTAAAATCATAAATAATACGTGTTTTTAAAAAGCAAAATTTATACCCCCCAGGTGTTTGGTTTTGTGCCAAGGGTTCTTGCCCAAAGCTTTTTAACCCTTTTCGAAACTCAAAGCAGTTTTTTGAAGATTGTGTGTTGGGGGGGGGGAGGGGATCACAGTTGGTCGAAAATATCAACCGACGGTTTCCACAATACCAAGAGGTGAATTTAAAACTTATCCCTGCCACCCAGTGTTGAATTTGGTCGATTTCCCCGAAAAAAAAAACCCCAGGAACACGGGCCCATACTTACATTGGGGTAGATGGTGTTGTGGCGGGGGGGGGGTTAAATAGGTTAAGTGTCTAAGAGGGGACTTTGATGGGTTTTAATTGGGGTCTCATTCAATGTTCGGGGTTTCTTCGCCAAAATTCCCTGCTGCCCTTTATCGTCTTTTTAAGGGCCCTTTTGTCGGGTTGACCCACCCCAAACAAATTTAAAAGGGCCAAATAAAAAAAAAAAAATAAATATAGTTAAACCTGTCCCCTTAAAATTCCCACTCACTTGTTTGGTGGGGTAAATTTTTTAAAAGAAATGGCGAAAAATTAAAAAAATATGACAAAAATTTAAAAAAGCTTGGGCGGGAAAATTAAACACAAGGGGTACAGTTTGTAAATAAAAAAGTGAAGCTTTTTTAAAGAAAAACTCAAAAAAAAAATAAATGCCCTTACAGCGCAGAACACATACAATTTTCCAGGGGGAAAAAGTCAGTCAAGGTTTTTCCCCTTTTTTTGGGGGGATGTAATGTCACCTCCCCACGGGGGTTTTTGAAGAGGGGGGGAAAAGAAATATAGGGGAGCTAGACACCCAAATTGGAAAAAGGGCCGACTCCCAAAATTGAACTAAAATAAACCAAAATTTTTCATTTTCCCTATCCTATAAATCAAACCCTTTTCTTTAAATTACTAAATTCAATGATGGAATAAAATTAACAAAAAAAACAAAAAAGAGAAAGAGAAAAATAAACCAAAGAGAAGTGGAAGAGACAGGGGACCCTGTATTTTTTGAGTTTATGGTTTCGGGAGGAAATTTTTTTAAAAAAAAAAAAATTTTTTTTTAAAAATTAAAAAAGCGACTGGTCCCAAAACAAATCTTTTTTGTTAATTCCCCAAAATTTTCGAGAAAAACAATAAACCCATTTTAAAAAAAAAAAAATTTGAACTTAAATTAAGGTTACTTAGCAGACAGTGGAAAAAACTTTTTAACTAGTTTTATCTATGGTTTTTGGGTTTACATTTAACCCCCAACTTGTTATGGCGAAATTTACTTATGCAGGGTGGTCATAAAATCCCTGGGGAGGGGGGATGGATATCAAAATTTGGGATTTAAATTTGGTTTTTAAAATGAAAATTGTGGTTCCCCTCATTACATGTCAAGGGCGTACATAAGGAAAAAAGCAAAAATCAGGTTGTTGTCTATTGGTTTTTAAGAGATAGGGGAAATTAAGGGGTCAGGGGGTTTTTGGTAAAATTTCTTCGCAATTGCCCTAGATGTCAGGATTTTATCATCACATATTATTTCCCATTTTGTTTCTAAATGCAAATTTTTTAAAATGACAGTACTGATTCCTGGGGACCTTTTTACTTACTCCCATCGATACGGCCCAAAACAAATGTTTTATTGAAATCGTTGGGAAAAACTCTGGGAACCTGCTTTAATTTTGGTTTTAAACTGTGTTGATTTATAAAGGGGTTTAAAACAGTTCTTCTAAAAAACACCTTAAAGCTAGCGGGGCACGAGTCGCTATTTAAAATCCCCGGGGTTTTTTAATTTGGTTTTTGGGAAATTGGGAATCCCAAAAAACTCATTTTGGTAGGGCACTTTTCTACTCCTTAAAAAGCAAAATGGGGTGTCACCTTTTAAGTTTTTGGTAAGCGGGAATTTATGATACACTGAACCTTTCGGGTATAACTTAATCCCAGGTTTGCCCCTTTTTGGGATTAATAGGGCTTAAAAAATTTTGGAGTACTTTTTTTCCTAAAGGAAACCCGGCCCAGGGGGGTGGAGTGAATGACTCCCCCCAGTTGAAAATACTAAAAATTTAAGGACCGGGGAAAAAATTTTAAAGCATGGGAAAAAAAGGGGATCTTACTGTCTCTTACAACATGTAATGATTGCTTGACATACAAACTTTTTTTATTTTTGCAAAAGGAAAACACTGTTTAAAATGGGGCATTATCCCATCTGGAACACGAAGGACAACAAAAAAACACTCTAATGGGGGTGCCCGTTATCTTTCGGGCGGTTTTTGTGAATCAAAAAAGAGAATTTGGGATTACTCAATTTTTAGCAAGTTGTTTTTTTAATGGGGTTTTTCCCCCTGGAGGGAACAAACCCCTTTGGAAAAAAGTAAAACCCTCGCAGGGTTGTAGTCTCAGTACCCCATGGTTGTCTGGGTTTCCTCTGGGAAAACCCCAGGAAAAATTTTTTCAATATCGTGCAAAATTTTTGAAGGGGAACCTGAACCTTTTCAGCAGGGGTTTTAAATTTTTCCCCAAAGCCTGACCGCCGCTTGGTTTAGTTAATAGGTAATGCACTTTTTCTATAAGGACTTTTAATTTTGGAAATTTATATTCCGCAAGCAGTTTTTGACAAAACTCGGAAAACAAGCTGGGTGAACAAATATATTGCCTTTTTGAGCTACAAAATGGTCTGTTTTAGTTGGTAAAGGGGAACCCTTTGAATTTTGCAAAGGGGGCGACCTGGGCCTGGACGGAAAATTTATTCACTAAGGAAAATGCTGATATTGCTAAAGTAGTTTTAGACATGATTTCAGAAAATTTAACAAAAATAAATGAAATTTTCTGTTTTCGGTGACGTTTTTGGATGTTAGGAGGCGTTTCAATTATGAGAGGCTTGAGGAGAAAGCCCCGGAGCCTTGCCCTTTTCCCGTCTATGCTGGGGGCAAAAGAAACCCCGGGCCTTGGCCTACCGCTTATGTGCGGGTCTAGTGGTGTTCCCCAGTAAAAGGGAGTTATCTGTAAAGTAGTGGGAATATAAGTTCATACACAAAAATTTACAGAACAATACTGCAGTTTTAAATTTAAAAAGAATCATTTTAAAATTTAAAACCCTTTTTAAAATTTTTTCTTGTTTCAAATTTTTAAAAATATATTTTTCATTTTGATATATAAAAAAATTTTTGATTTTTTCACCCAAAAGAACCCTTTGGAAAATTTCCTAACCTTTTTAAAAAGAAAAACGCCCAAATTTTAAATTTGGCTAGTCCAACTAAATTTTTTTATATAAGTTTAGAGTAATTTAATAATAAACAAAACAATGAAATATATACTTTTCGTTAGTTTCGAATGTTTTTTTCGAAATTATTGCCCCTAACAAAATTTTTGTTGCCCCCATTCGGGGAAGAAGTGATTTTTCCATTTAAGCCCAAAAACGAAATTTACTTATTCGGCAAAACACACGCACACACCACACACACACACACACCCCACACACACACACAACACACACACCACACCCCACACAAAACCCCCACACCCCACACACACAAAGGGGTCCAATTGGAAGTTGAAAAAAAATCAGAAAGAATCAAAGGGATGTTAGAAGGGATTTTTTTTCAGTCATGAGTAGTCAGGCCCTGGAAAAAGCCTTTGAAAGTGATGTGGGGGGAAAGGGAAAGGGAAAAATAAAATAGTTTTAAGGGAGGTTAAATGAGCTCATGGGGCAGGGGGGGAGAGGGACCCAGAGAATTTAGGGAAAAAGGGGGGGGCCCCGGAGCTGTGACTCGACCCCTGCAACACCCAAAAAAAGGGGGGTACAAATTGGTGAGTAACCAAAACACCACACCACACCCCAACCCCACGCGCACACACCCCAAAACACCCCGCACACACACACACACATCATTTATATATATTTATATATATATATATATAAAATATATATATATTTATATATATATGCATACAATCCTTCAAACATTATGTAACATAGGGAAAAATAATCATGTTTCATGTGTGAGGACTACTTGGCCCGTAGAAAATTCAGAGTAAATTTTAAATTTTTTTCCCGTTTTTTGAATACCCGTCTTAAAGAGCAGTTATATACAAAAAAACATTCGCGGGGCAAAAATTTATATTCCTTAAAATGCTGAGAAAAAGAAAAATTCAACACCAATTAAAATAAAAGGGAAAATTAGACAGAAAATTCCAAAAAATCGCCCGAAAGGGGAGTTTCCGACACCTCAGGAAACAAAATGGTTTAAAGGAAATTAAATTTAGAGTGCAGAAACCCAGCATAATTTCCCCCTCTGGAGAGAGGGGGAAGAGGGGGAAAAGAAAAGGGCAGAGGGGAGAGATGGAGGGGAAAACGGGGGGGAGGGGGGGGGAGGGGGGAGAGGGGGGAGAGGGGACGGGGTAAGGGGGAAAGGGGGGAGGGGAGGGCAGAGAAGGGGGGAAAAGAGAGAGAGACAAGGAAGGGAAAAGGGGGAGGGAGAAGGGGGAAGGGGAATGGCCCCAGGGGGGCAAAGGGGAGGAAAGGCCAAAAAGGGGAAGGCGGGGGAAAGGGGAAAAGGGGTTAAGTGGGTTTTTTTGTTGTTTTGTTTGGTTTTGGTTTTTTTTTGGGGGTGTTTTTGGTTTTTTTGGGGGAAAAAGTGTTTTTGTGTGTGGGGGGTTGAAGTGTTTTTTTTGGTGGTTAAGGGGGGTATGTGTTTGGGGGAGGGGGTTTGGGGCGGGTTTTTTTAAAATTTTTCTAAACCAACTGCACCACCTTTCACCAACCCTAGTGGGCACTTAAACCTTCCCCCACAAAAGTTGCCCCACCAATAAAAATGCCACCACAGCAGTCTCTCATAACCCTTAACTGTGCACTGCCCACAACCCCAAACGCCCACAGAAAGCTTCTTTACTATTCGCACTGCCACAAAATTCAGAAAATCTAAACTCTACCTCAGGTTTTCCACCCAGCACCCCCCTGTGTTTTTTCCAAAAAGTATACCCTTTACCCAACGGGATATTTGGACTTTTCATCTATCCTTTTTTTTTTCCTTTTCATAAAATATAAATTAAAACCGTTTCAATTTGTTTTAAATTTAAAAAGTGCAGAAAAGGGGGGGGGGGGGGGGGGAAATTTTATTATTGTTATGAAAGTTAAAAGTCGAGGGGTTTCTACAGGAAAAAACAGAGAAGTTATTTTTTAATGGTTTGGTCCATAAGATTAATGAAAATAAAAAAAATAAAAAAGTATAAACCCTTTCGAAGTATTAATGTAGTATGTTCTAAAAGTTTGTAAATGGATTAACAAATTAATGCTAGATTGTTGAGTACAAGAGAGGGGCCCCCTTTTTTTTGTTTTTTTAGTGTACCAGTGTGTGGGGGGATTTAAAAAGGAACCCCTTCAGGGTTTGGGGAAATTTTTTCGAAAATATTTTTTTTCGTTAGGTTAAAAAATGATTTTTTGGAAAAAAATTTTTTTTAAAACCAAGTTTGAGCTTTTCTTTTGGGAAGGAAAAAAACGTTTTTTTTTTAAGCCAAAAAATTTTTGCCAAAATTTTTCCCTTTTTCGGTACGCTTATTGTCTTCTTGAGGGTGGGGGTCCCTAGTCCAGTTTAAAAAGGTTTTTATCTTTTTTTTATATATAAAATTTTTATTTATATTTTATATATATATATATTTATATATATAAAATATTTTATTATTTTTATATATATATAATTTTATTTAATAGGGGGTTTTGGGTTAAAAATAAAAACAGTTTGGGGCATTTGAATTTATTATTCCCTTAAAAAACCCGTCTAAAAATCAAAGTAAATAAGCTGCCCCGGGGTTTTGTTTAAACCTCTTTTTTTCCCCCAAAAAAAACTGGGGTATTTTTCTCTTTTCTTAATATATCTTTAGTAAAAAAAGGGGTTAAAATTTTTCCTTAAACATTTATATTTATTAAGGAAAAGCAAAACAGGATTTTTTTTTGGGGTGTACTCCTTAAATTCCGAGTAAATTTGTCTTTACAAAAACTGGAAAGTTTTGTCCGTTAGTTTTTTTAGCGGTTTGATTGGTTGCCAAGGGCAAAATTTTTTTAAAACCCCTTAAAGTTTGAAGTGAAGTTGGTTTACTTAAATTAGGGGTTAATGTTTCTAGCCGGGGAGATTTTCTCGGAATGTATAAACCCAAAATTTTTCAAATTAAAAAAAATGTTGGGTCAGTAACCCTTTTATATCGGGATGAGGGCCCGTGACCATACATAGGATGTTATTGTACACATCTTGACTTAAATCCTTTTTTCTATAGCAGTTCCTTTTGTAGGATTTTTTTCTTCTTGGAAAATTTACCCTGTAATCCTTTCCCTTTTTTAAAACCCGGTTTAATTTTTAAAATAAAAGGAAATTTATGAAAAAATTTTTTCTGGATATTCAAACGTTATGTTTTACTATTTTAAAATTTAATTTAGTTCATAAAAGTTGATTTCCCCTCAATCGCAAAAATGTTGTGCCCAACCCCAATTTTTGACCCCGTCTATTACAAGCTGGGGGTACGGTACCTCCCACGGTTCGATGGATTTGGTTAGTTGGGGAAAATTGCCCTTTTTAAATCCTTGAGAAACCATCCTTTTTAAACCCCATTTCCCAAGGCCCGGGCCCAAAAAACAAAGCCATGTTTCTGAAAATACTATAAGCTCAGTGTTGGGCACTAAAAAAAGGGTTTCAACTAAAAAAAAGAAAATAATCGAACGGTAGGTAAAGAAAAGCCCTTTGTAAAGTTCAAATAAACAAAGGGCTACCTTTTTAACGTAAAAAACTTTTCCCAAAAGTGTTTCGCTGCTAAAGGGTGTTCCAGCGCCCCCCCACTAAATTTAAAAACACAAATGGTTTTTGAGGGTGGGAAAAAAGTTTTAACGGGAAAGATTTTTTAAAAAAAAGGGAAGGGGGAAAAGGGGGATGGTTTGGAGGGATTTTTAAAAATGAGGGGAAGGTTTAAAATGAAAAAAAAATTTAAAAATTTGGAAAGGGGGATAAAAGGGTTTTTATTTAAATTTATTGGGGCCCGGGGGAAGGGTTTGTTTGGTTTGGGGAAAATTTTCCTTTTTCGCGGTTATTCCCTTAAATTTAAAAAAATTTTTAAGGGGTAAAGGGGGTTTTTTGGGTTTTTTTTATTGGCCCAAAAAGGTTTTTTTAAACCCAAAAAAATTTTGGGGTTTCCAATTAAAAAATCTTTTTAAAAAAAAACCAAAATTTTTAAATTGTTTTGGGATAAAATGGAAATTTTGGGGGTTTAAAAAGAAAAAGTTTCAAAAACCCCCCAAAAATTCTTTTCCCCCCGAAAAAACATCGGAAAAAAAACAGCCCCATTAAAAGGGGGCGCTTTTTAAAAAAGTTTTAAAAACTGGAAATTTTTCCCCCCCAAAAAAAAAATTTTAACCTTGGGCTTTTGTTTTCCTTCCTTTAAAAAATTCTGGGGTTTTTTTCGTTTAACCCGGGCCCCCTTTCTTTCCCTCCCGAATGCAAAATAAAAAAACTATTTTACGCGATGGGCTCTTCCCGCATATTCAATTTTTTTAATTTGCGCAATCGGCCCTAAATGGAGAACATAATTTACTGGGCTGGGCACGGTTTTCCGGTTTTCATGTATTTGTAACACCTTATTTTCCCAAAGGGAAAAAATTTTAAAATTTAAAAGGGTTTTTCGTTTTGGGTCATAACCCCAAAACGTATAAAATTTTTTGGGGGGAAAAAGTAGTTGAAAAAACTTTTATTATTTCTGTTAAAATTAAATTTAGGGCCCCCCCCCCCCCCCCCCCCCACCATCTTTTTTTTTTTTCTGCAATTTTCCCATAGGTAATTTTAAAATACCAATTATTGCTCATATATTGCCATGATTAAACACCCAGATTCGAACACGTGACTTTTTGAACACAGTTCCTGAAAATATCCAACATGTAGATACAAAACCAGTCAGGGTTTCCGGTCTTGAATCCCTGTAATTAAAAAAAGATCCCCTGTCTATTAGTTCGGAAAGCATCCGTCAGGGTTACAGCTTTTCTGAATTTCTGTAACACATGCTGCGCTGGGCGAGGGTCAAGGGGAAAAAGCCGAGGACAGTGGAAGGAGCCTGCACTTCAGTCTCCATATTTAGTGTACTCGATCATCTGTGTGACTATTTCAAAATCCAATGTTGAGATAATTTCTGTATAAGACCAGTGTTAAATACTTGTAGATGTCTGGCACACAAACTGTGGACGATTTTAACTACCGTCACACACGGTGACCCTGGTAACTACTGGTTATGTGCAGTCTGGTAAGCATTTCATCACACATGATAGTCTTACTTGCAAAAATGATGGTATAGGGCAGACCTAATGGGATTTTTCATGGGTATGTACTGGCCACAGAAGTGCTGATTTGGCAAAATTTCTGTACACGCGGTGATCCATTAACTTTAAAAAAGTCCACAGTGTAATTGTGATGAGGTGACCAGATTTCAAACTACCTGAAAAGATTGCTTTCTAACTCTGTTACCACAAAAGCTGTAATTTTACACTAGTTGTGTGCATTAGAGGCTAGGTGAAATAACTTCTTCAACATTCGTGGCAGTTATTCCTTCCACCAAAACATCGGAAAAATTACACACATTAAAAGAGGCTTGCATAGGTAATTAAATCTGAAATCCTTCAATATGTGACCTGGGTATCCTTGTTCCCAACTGTATTCAGATCGTAACCGCTTAACTTCATCCCTGAAGCAACATAAAATCCACTATTGACGCGAATCTCCCTAGTCAACTGGTTGTTCAATTGGACACCGGTAAATGGAAACATGATACTGACTGACAGTGTATCCGGGTTCACTCAGTGCAGTGTAACACCTTATTTCAAGGAATGAATATGTTAAACGTTGCGTTGGAACTCCATAACCACAAACGTGACAGTGGGAATGTAGTGAAATACTTTATATTCTGAAAGTTAATTTAGGGCACCCACCATCCACTTTTTTTTTCTCCCAATGTTTCATAGGTAATTTTTAACATATTTCAATATTGCTCAGTATATCCTTGGATTCACACCAATCACCGTGTTGAACCAGCCTGGAAACTACCTGGTCAAACCACATCGGGTTGCCGAGTCTTGGTAATCCCTGTTTAACTAATGATGGCCTGCTAGAAACTATCGTGTAGCACCATGGTGGAAACCCAGCTGTTAACTCCTGGTCCACCCACGCGTGTCAAGGGGGAAACCGGGCCCAGAAGGGGGACCAGCTTCAGGTACATATTTAGTGGTACCCGACACTGTGGACCACTGTAAACCATGGTCAATAACTGTGAAAGACCACGGTGTAATATTTTACCTGGTCACCACAACGGTGGACCAGCTGGGTAACTACCTGGTTCACCACACGGTGGACCAGCTGGGTAACTACCTGGTTACCACACGGTGGACTAGCTGGGTAACTACCTGGCCACCACACGGGGGAAACCACTGGTAACTACCTGGTCACCACACGGTGGAACCACTGGGTAACTACCGGGTTTACCACACGGTGGACCAGCTGGGTAACTACCTGGTCACCACACGGTGGACCAGCTGGGTAACTACCTGGTCACCACACGGTGGACCAGCTGGGTAACTACCTGGTCACCACACGGTGGAACAGCTGGGTAACTACCGGGATCACCACACTGGGGAAACCAGCTGGGTAACTACCTGGTTACCACACGGTGGACCAGCCTGGGTAACTACCTGGTCACCACACGGTGGACCAGCTGGGTAACTACCTGGTCACCACACGGTGGACCACTGGGTAACTACCTGGTACCACACGGTGGACCAGCTGGGTAACTACCTGGTACCACACGGTGGACCAGCTGGGTAACTACCTGGTCACCACACGGTGGACCAGCTGGGTAACTACCTGTCACCACACGGTGGACCAGCTGGGTAACTACCTGGTACCACACGGTGGACCAGCTGGGTAACTACCTGGTCAACCACACGGTGGACCACCTGGGTAACTACCTGGTCACCACACGGTGGACCAGCTGGGTAACTACCTGGTCACCACACGGTGGACCAGCTGGGGTAATTACCTGGTTACCACACGGTGACCAGCTGGGTAACTACCTGGTCACCACACGGTGGACCACCCTGGGTAACTACCTGGTCACCACACGGTGGACCAGCTGGGTAACTACCTGGTCACCACACGGTGGACCAGCTGGGTAACTACCTGGTCACCACACGGTGGACAGCTGGGTAACTACCTGGTCACCACACGGTGGACCAGCTGGGTAACTACCTGGTCACCACACGGTGGACCAGCTGGGTAACTACCTGATCACCACACGGTGGACCAGCTGGGTAACTACCTGGTTACCACACGGTGGACCAGCTGGGTAACTACCTGGTCACCACACGGTGGACCAGCTGGGTAACTACCTGGTCACCACACACGGTGGACCACCCTGGGTAACTACCTGGTTACCACACGGTGGACCACTGGTAACTACCTGGTTACCACACGGTGGACCAGCTGGGTAACTACCTGGTCACCACACGGTGGACCAGCTGGGTAACTACCTGATCACCACACGGTGGACCAGCTGGGTAACTACCTGGTCACACGGTGGACCAGCTGGGTAACTACCTGGTCACCACACGGTGGACCACCTGGGTAACTACCTGGTCACCACACGGTGAACCACCTGGGTAACTACCTGGTCACCACACGGTGGACCACTGGGTAATACCTGGTTACCACACGGTGGACCAGCTGGGTAACTACCTGGTCACCACACGGTGGACCAGCTGGGTAACTACCTGGTCACCACACGGTGGACCAGCTGGGTAACTACCTGGTCACCACACGGTGGACCAGCTGGGTAACTACCTGGTCACCACACGGTGGACCACCTGGGTAACTACCTGGTCACCACACGGTGGACCACCTGGGTAACTACCTGGTCACCACACGGTGGACCACCTGGGTAACTACCTGGTCACCACACGGTGGACCACCTGGGCAACTACCTGGTCACCACACGGTGAACCACCTGGGTAACTACCTGGTCACCACACGGTGGACCACCTGGGAAAACTACCTGGTCACCACACGGTGGACCACCTGGGTAACTACCTGGTCACCACACGGTGGACCAGCTGGGTAACTACCTGGTCACCACACGGTGGACCACTGGGTAACTACCTGGTCACCACACGGTGGACCAGCTGGGTAACTACCTGGTCACCACACGGTGACCACCTGGGTAACTACCTGGTCACCACACGGTGGACCACTGGGTAACTACCTGGTCACCACACGGTGGACCACCTGGGTAACTACCTGGTCACCACACGGTGGACCAGCTGGGTAACTACCTGGTCACCACACGGTGGACCAGCTGGGTAACTACCTGGTCACCCACACGGTGGACCAGCGGGGTAACTACCTGATCACCACACGGTGGACCAGCTGGTAACTACCTGGTTACCACACGGTGGACCAGCTGGATACTGTAAACTACCTGGTCACCACACGGTGGACCAGCTGGGTAACTACCTGGTCACCACACGGTGGACCAGCTGGGTAACTACCTGGTCACCACACAGTGAACCAGCTGGGTAACTACCTGGTCACCACACGGTGAACCACCTGGGTAACTACCTGGTCACCACACGGTGGACCAGCTGGGTAACTACCTGGTCACCACACGGTGGACAAGCTGGGTAACTACCTGGTCACCACACGGTGGACCAGCTGGGTAACTACCTGGTCACCACACGGTGGACCAGCTGGGTAACTACCTGGTCACCACACGGTGGACCAGCTGGGTAACTACCTGGTCACCACACGGTGGACCAGCTGGGTAACTACCGCCACTCTGTAATGATAAATGTTGTTGAGCATCATACCTGACCTCAGCAGTTCCGTAGCTCATTGTTAGTGTTGTATAAATAAATTATTTAATGATATTGAATTTGTATGCATGTTCTGGATGAGTTTATTTTTCTTTTCCATATATTACACACATAGTTGAGGTTTTTAATGCCTTATTTACGGCAGTTTAATAAAAAAATCATATATTGTATGCCATGGAGCATTTGTGAAGGTGTTACACCCTTTACTTATTTTAAGAAGGAAACGATATATATCTAAATGTTATTTTGGATTTTTCATTTAATATTATAAAGTCGAGTAAATCCATTTTAGCTAATAATGGAAATACTCCTGAATATAATATTACGTGAAAAAAGCCAAAATAAGATGACTTTGTTTATCCGATGTTTTCAGAGTGACTCACTGTATGTTAAGTAAGAATTAAGTCTTGTGGAAGGGATCTGATGCCCACCAGTATACTGTTTGTATGTTCCTGGTATAACATGCATCCTTGCATGTATCTTTGTTTGTTATTTATATAGTAGTACAATAATGTAAATCAAAAAGGTTTTTTTTTATTTTGTGAGAAGTGGATGATTGTACTGTGGGACACAAACGAATCTTTGCGGGGTGGTTATTCAGGGCTAAATAAACACTTCCCCTACTTACAAAAATACATTTAATAAGCCTATACCTCTTGAATTGTATAAATGTGCCAAGATATTCAGGGTTGTAGTAATTAGAAAGAAATTTAAATTATAATAATTTTTTTTGCAAGACAGGGGCAACAGGTTTTCAGTGGGGGGTTAACCACGAGAGTGGGCGTATTGGCCCTGTCTGCAGCACTCAGTTAAAATTCCCACCAATCCTTGTGAAGCCACCGTGATCTCAATTTACCTAACAATTCTGATAAATTTGTTAATTTAATGTTCCAGGATACCACTTCCTCATAGATCACCTCATCATTGTATAACCTCCAACACATATTACAATGCAACCAAGCATTAGACCACTATACAAACCACCAAAGCATCACTTACACAAAGGCCTTTAAAAGTTGCACCGCACACCACCACACGCATCGTTACTTCCAAACACGATAGCGCTACTAAATCCAACAGCACTACAGCACCAGCACACCCTTTATCAGGAAGACCACAGCACAGATCGCAACTAGCCCTACGTTTTGGATGAGATTTATATTCTAACTTTTTCCACCGTCCGACAGAACCCTTTATTTTCTGCACTCCATGATATCAGACGTCAAACAGTCTCGAAATATTCCCAAATTTTTTGATAGATGCTCTATAAAGTGTCCAAGTCAGACACAGGTATAACCCAAAACACAATAATTTTCTGAATATATTTTGTGTCGATTCCCACAGCATCACCACAACACAACAGGATCCCCATAGCTTCAGAGAACCAACACAGCACCATCACAGCATCCCCCTGGCCCACTGCAGCGCCTGCAGAACACCACCACAGTAACAACAATGCACCAACTATAGTGTTGAGGGCCTGTGTCTACGTTAATTAGGGATATAGCTAATGAAAAATAAATACTTATTCAAAATGTCAATGAAATTCGGTTTGTAAAGCGCATTTAAAATTTATTAATTATCAACTAAAAATGAAAGCCATACAGAAGTTAAATTCAACATATTAATTATATTTCCTTTGTTTACTTTAACACTGTTCAATTATTTGTATGTTAAATCTTACAATGTAAACACAAAGAAACAGTGTGTTATGTCTCTGTCTGCTTCTGTGTTCCATGGAAAAAGAGACTCAAATGCAGTATAAAACAATATTGACAACGTTTCGCCCACACAAAGGGATTCATAAAGTCACAAACAGATCTTACCTTATAAAGTCCACTGTGACGGTGCATCGTAGCCAATCAGGGATAGCATTATATAGCATTTGTGTCTATTTTTCCGGGGTCTCGGTATTTTATACCATTTATCACCATCTGTGTTCTCTCTTATCTGAGTGGATGTATGTGTAGGATGTGACGGGTTCTTTAGTGCTTCTGACACGCTTAAATTTAACAAGAGTTAAATTTAAGGGTGTCAGAAAAATATGCAAACTAAATTTCACATAACATTATTTGTAGAGACAATCCCGGAAGATAAGTTGTCTGTGGTTACACACAGATAAAATTGAGTTTCTTAAAGAGTTCTTCATTATCGGTAATCTAGATCTTATACTTTGGACTTGTCAAGAGAGTAAACAGATAAACTACGTGAGAGAAATTCAGGCAGAACCGTCGAACAAAAATTGAGTCGTGCTCAAAAATCACATTACAACGTAACTAATAACAGATACTTTCTTTTTCTGATTCTGATTCTCTTTTCTTTTCCTACAATAGACGATACGTCTCCTTAGCCTGTAACATGACCCAGGAAAATCACAATCGCCTGGAAAAACTCACTTCTTGCCAGCTTGATGGCCATGTTTTATTGATGAAACTGCTAAAATAAAG
>NC_069476.1:19111884-19130211 GCF_026875155.1 Cherax quadricarinatus
ACACACACTCGAACGTGTGTTCCAGAGAGGAGACACAGAAACAAGGGGTCACAATTGGAACCTGAAGACTCAGACGAGTCACAGGGACGTTTGGAAGTATTTCTTCGGTCATAGAGTTGTCAGAAAGTGGAATAGCCTAGAAAGTGATGTAGTGGAGGCAGGAATCATACATAGTTTTAAGACGAGGTATGACAAAGCTCAGGGAGCAGAGAGAGAGAGGACCTAGTAGCGATCAGTGAAGAGGCGGTAACAGGAGCTGAATCTCGACCCATTCAATCACAATTAGGTAAGTACTCACTTATTCACACACACACACACACACACATGGGGCCAGGAGCTATGACTCGACCCCTGCAACCACAAATAGGTGAATACACACACACACTCGTAGTCCTTTTATCTAATGCAACAGTACAGTGGTACTCATCATTTCCTGCTGCAGCCACCAGCCCACAAATTAATAGGCTGGACGCTTCTCGTACATTCTGTAGCCACTAAACTATGATCCATACGAATTTAAAACCCTGTAAAAGAAATGTACAAAAATATGATTAGTATCTGTATACCGATAATCAATTTATGTAAATGATTAGTTTGCAATATTTGATAATTATTTAGACTGCGTGTCCATTTACCTAAAAAATATTCTGGCCACTTATGAGGTGAGCTGAGACCCAACGTATATAGGATCATATCCAGATTTTAATAAAAACCGGAATTAAGCAAAATATATTACATATATTCAGAAAAGTAAACGCTGTATGTCAGTATTTCAGTTCCACAGGATTTGTTTTTCAATCTACAGATTACTTGCCTTAAAGATCCACCAGCCTTGGGAAGGCAGCATTTTCTTGGAAAGGTCTTGAGGACACTCACAACAGAGGCATTTAGATGATTGTGTCACCACTGTCAACTGACCCACTGCTGAGTATTGCGGTAATAAACTTCCCAGTTTATTTAAATAAATAAGTAGCACTAACTGGTGCTAACTCTTTCTTACGCAGTGTTATGAACGCTGCTGTGTCCGGCCTTGGAGAAACGATCTTCCACTTTCACATTCTGATGACTGGTCTTGGACCTTCCAGGTAACAACATCACTGATACTACTGATACCAGATGTTACCCTGTGTCACGTGACCCTTTCCTCCTCATCTGAAATGACCTCCTCATATGTAGACCGCACGCGGGGAAACCCCTGGGTACCCAGCCCCGTCTAAGGAACGGAGGATCGGTCTATAATACAATATAATGCAGAGACCGAACCTGAGAGGTTATTAGTACTTTTTCTGCGCATTACGTCAGTGGAGGATAAATTGTGTATTAAGAGAAAATATATAAAGTGGGGTCGAGATGTTTTGATGTAGGCGAAGTGTGATAGTGATGTTGTGCAGTGGAGGTATAGTGGTGGCGTTGTGGTGCGGTAGAGGTGTGGTAGTGGTGTAGTGTAGTGGAAGTATGATGATGGAGTTGTGTAGTGGAGGTGAGGTAATAGTGTGTAGTGGACGTGTGCTGGTGGCTGTGTAGCAGAAGAGATGGGGTGGAGGTGTGGTGGAGGAAGTTTGATGGAGGAGTGTGTGGTGGTGGCGGGGGAAAAGTGCGTTGGTTGTGTGGTGGTAATGGAGGTGTTGGGGACGTGGTGTGGTGTTGGTAAGATGTGGTAGAGGTGGGGGTGGTGGTGGTGGTAGTGGAGTGTGAAGGTGGTGAAGGTGTGGTGGTTGATGTTGGTGAACATGTTGTGATGGTGGAGGTGTTGTGGAGGAGATTTCGTGGTAGAGGAGGGTGGTGGTGGTGGTGGAAGTGTGGTGGTAGGGGAGGTGGGTAAGTTTGTGGTGGTCAAGGAGGTCTGGTAGGGGAGGAATGATGATGGAAGATTGTGGTGGTGGGGTGTGGTGGTGGAGGGTATTGGTGGTTTGGTGGATGGGTGGTGGGTGGGATTGTGGTAGTGTTATGGTTTGGTGGTTCAGATGTGGTGGAGAGTGTGGTCGTGGTGGTGGAGGTGTAGTGATGTAGGTGTGGAGGAGGGCGTGGTGTGGTGCTGTGAGGGAGATATGATGATGATGGGGGTGTGGCAGTGGAGGGTATAGTGTTGGATTTGGTGGTGGTGTGGTGGTGGAGGTGTGGTGTTGGAGGAGGTGGGTAGTGCTGGAGGTGGTGATGGTGTGGTGATTGTGGTGGTGGATGGGGTTTGTGGTGGTGGAGGAGGTGTAGCGGAGGATAGGTGGTGGTGTGGAGGTGTGATGTTGAAGCAGGAGGTCGGTGGCGATTGCGGTGGTGGTGTAATGGGGGAGGTGTGGTTGTTGTTGGTGTGGGGGTGAGGTGGGGTGGTGGTGGAAGTGTTTGTGATGGATTGTGGTTTTGGGAGGGGGTGGTGGTCGAGGTGTTGTGATGGATGTGGGGTATTGGAGGGTGGTGGTGGAGGTGGTGGCGGTGGAGGTGGTGAGGCTCGGTATTGATGCATGAAGGAAGGTTTTGGGTTTCTGCCTCCGGATCTTCCTCTTTAATGCTTCTGAATCACTTTCAACCTCTCTTTTGATTTATTTCCTCTGTCAGCAGAGATTGTCTTCCTCCAGCAGAGTATTTCCTTCACCAGCGGAGACTTTTCTCCCACCAGAAGAAAACTTTTTCCCCACCAGCAAAAACTTAACCCCCCCATCCCCAGCAGAGACTTTCTTTCACCAGCAGAGACTTTTTCCCCCCCCAACAGTGATTTTTTCGACACCAGGAGAGACCTTTCCTTCACCAGCAAAGAATTTTTACATCAGTCATTTATCGCTTCTAGCGTATTATTCTCCCACCAGTAAAGTATTACCTTTCCCAGCTAGGAGAGTATATAACACTACCAGCCAATTGACAAATAAGTCCCACTCATATTTGTCTAATTGCTGAGTATTTCTCCGACTGAATAGTCCTCTCCTCCATGTCAAAAGTATCTCCATCACTGAAAAAGAAATTCCTCCTCCACTAGTGTTCCCCCAACAGAAGAGAAGTTTTCCCCCATCGTCTATGTTCTTTTGGACTTTTTTTTGTTTTTCATTTACCCGTTTTCCTTATACTATTTGCTATGTTATAATCTTATATTAGACTTAGCTTTTGACTTAACCTGAAACTAGTGTTGAGGGTTCCTCTACCCTCTCCATGCTGACATCCAACCCTGTTGCGCGGGCTACAACCATGGCCCCATTTTTTCCCCCGTTTCCACTTAAAAACTTTTACTTTTGAAAATGGCATTTTTGACACATTTTTAAACCAAACCCAACCACGGGCGGGAATAAAACCCGCCCGTAGACACATTTTTGCTAAAAATGTCTTGAGCAAATGCAATGTGCCTTCTTACAAAACTTCTGCCTTAGTTTCAGTAATATGTCTGATATCTCCTGGTAACAAGTTAAAGAATCTCTTCCAGTAAGATGTTATGGCAAGATGCAGAGAAGCACTTCCTGGGCCTGTGAGGCGTTTCAAGATATTCTGAGTTTTTTGTGCTATGCTAAGAGAGTTCCATTTTTTTTCGCATAGTCACACAATCATACAGGCATGCCCCCCCCCGACCAATGAACCAGGTGCTAAGGTTAAAAAGATAGGGCCCTATCGTTATATGCTAAGTACCCTTGGTTCAACCAGCCAATTACAAGGAAGCCCGTCAAAGCTGCGAAGCGATGTGGTGTAAGTCTTCCAATGATTATTCAGTGAATAATCGTTGGAAGACTTACTTCCCAGTCCCGGTCGTTACGGTTCTCACCGGGTCCATTTGTCTTATCGTAAAACATCAGCTGTATATACTGTACATATCTGATTACTATTGGTAATGTAAATATAAGTATTCCCTCTTTCCTGCTGCCTTTTTGCTTATTCATACCATCGTTATCGTGCTACAGCCAGGTGTCCAGGCCACTAACTACACATGTGTTCGTAATATTTTATTGAGTGTCTCTAGGGTGCATTCCACCTTGGCACTTGCTCCTGCCTACCCTTGCCAGACTCTCTTTAACTCAAAATTCCACATACTGTTCCTCCAGTTCCCATCACTTCAACACAAAAAAGTCCCCTCTTGTATTATTATGTTCCTGTAACCCTTTCTCGGCACAATGAATTCACAAACTCATAATTTAGCATCTTCTCTCGCTATATACATTACACTTGACAACTCAGCTGCTCTCACTCTCTAAATACGCCTGGTTTTAATTCTTCTCGCTCTCATAAAAATCTTCTCTTTAGTTCTTCTCGCTCTGTAACATACAGGAGTACATGTCTGGATTTTATCATACACTTAAAGATATATCTGGCGAATTCCTCCTAGTTTGCGAGGATACGCCTCCATAATTCCTCTAGTTTATTAGGATACACCTGACGTAATTCCTCCTGCTCCCCATGATCCATCTGATGTTATTCTCTTGCTCCCATGATCCATCTGATGTTATCCTCTTGCTCCCATGATCCATCTGATGTTATTCCTCTTGCTCTCCGTGATCCATCTGATTTATTCCCCCTTGCTCCCCGTGATCCATCTGATGTTTATTCCTCTTGCTCCCCCTGATCCATCTGATGTTATTCCTCTTGCTCCCCATGATCCATCTGATGTTATTCCTCTTGCTCCCGTGATCCATCTGAGTTATTCCTCTTGCTCCCCATGACCATCTGATGTTTCCTCTTTCTCTCCGTGATCCATCTGATGTTATTCCTCTTGCTCCCCATGATCCATCTGTGTTATTCCCCTTGCTCTCCGTGATCCATCTGAATGTTATTCCTCTTTTCTCCCATGATCCATCTATGTTATTCCTCTTGCTCCCCATGATCCATCTGATGTTATCTTCTTGCTCCCCATGATCCATCTGATGTTATTCCCTTGCCCCCAATGATCCATCTATGTTTTCCCTTGCTCCCCCATGACCATCTGATTTAATCCTCTAACTCCTTCCCCACTCAGATTCTTTCCCTTCCCCTTTTAAAATTGTTATCACTCCCTGCTAAGACATCCGGCTTCCTTTAATTAAACATTAAAAAAGTGGCTTTCCCACTTCCAAATAAAAACAACTCCCAAAAATTTTTCCTCATTTTCTTCACAGTAAATAAACAAAAATGCAAAAAGAAAAAACAGGCCTGTTACCAGGCATTATAGTCATAATATATACAAGTATAAAAAGTGTAAACATTTTAACCCCCATTTTCAGGGGAAAATGAAAAGAAATAACAAAAAAATTAGGGAAAACTCTTAAGAGTCGCTAAAAATAAAGGACAAGTGTAAACAGAATACATGTAGAATTTTTTAAAAATTTTTTTTTCTTTCTAAAGTTCAAAGACAGGAAAGGAAAATCCAGCAAAAACAGCCCGAGTGAAAACCTTTAAAAAAAGAGCTTGGGCACAGACTGGGCCGCGGGCGTTGATCCCCAAAACTCTTTCCCGTATACCCCAGGTGTAAAACCTATTTCTCTCATCTGTACAAGTATACTGGAGTATGTTATGATACACTTCATAAACAGAAATAAATGAACAACTAAATCCCACACGGACGAAAAATTCTGAATGAAGTGAGGAGAGGCTCTTTTTTTCGATCTCAGAGACCCACTTCAAAAAATAGATACATGTGTCTTCAGTAAGCAGTAGCTGGGCGGAGAAGAAATACTGGAATATATCCATAATTTCCGTGTTGTTCATAAGATATTCAGCATTAAATCACGAACAATGCATTAAATCTACTTTACAGCCTTCCAGCCTCACAGCTGTACCGCAAACATAAGCTAATCCCAAGCCCACACATGGTCTCTTTCCTTGGTAACTATCAAGCTGGAGTGCAAATAAAGAACGTATTGGTTTCAACATTATCGGCGATCTCTGAAAACACGACAAGAGAACTGCTATGAAATAGAGCATTAACACTGTTGTGAAAGAAGGCACTTATAGGTAGTTTGGGATTTGAATTAGAAAGGCAAAAGAGAGAGAGATTACATAGGAAAAGTAGATGTCATGGGACCCGAAAATCAACATCAATGTTCTCTGCTGAGAAAGTCAACTTATATCAAGCTACCTCAACTATGTGTAGATTGTTGAGTTCAGAATGGCACAGCAGGAAGCTTGTCCTACCTCTCTAGTCCCTTCGGCAACTTCCTTCCCGTCAGAAAGAACCCAGAGTGCCTGATTCCGCGACATGTATCAAAGGGGCTTGCAGATATTTTTGAGAAAAAACAAAGTACAATACAATGGCACGCTTCTTCTACCTCTAATATTGTACTACGGGCGCTCGTTGATAGTGATTTTTCTACTGTTGTTCCTGGAAGCCAACCTGCACCACTATCTAGCTTAAATGATATTTACATATTTCATTCCCCAGCTGGTTATGAAATAGTTTTATTGATTTGATCCTACACCTTCATGATATCTAAGAATTTGACACACTTCCCTCTGAGTTTACAAGATTGGTGTTAAAAGCACAAAACATTCAGTGAATGGCAGCTGTGTGCCCGGAAAACGCCTTATTAATGAGAGTCAGAATGAGATGCTAACTAGTTCAAGCTGAAGACAGTGACAGTAACTCACATAACCAAGCGTTACAACAGTGGTAATGAAGAGGAGCACTCTTATGCCACAAGCACGTCAAGCCCTTGAAAAGGGATGGGAAGCAGAAGACCACACTGGTTCCACTACTGTCACTAAGAATGGGAAACTGTGCTACAGTAATCACAAGTTCCCCAAAACTGGACCAGTTGAAGACTGTAAAAAACGCGCCGGGTTTGACAACTGGCTTTTCTATCTGATGCGACAATGCGGATGACAGGATCAAAACTTGGTGTAAACCTTTAGGATCTAGGAATGGGAGTTCGCAAAATGAATGTGCACTGACCAATCTGCTTGATGCTATCATTTAATCATGAACCAGAAATCTGTAAGAAATTCCTCCACCAAACCTAGTGGAATCATGCAACGAAGAATTCAGTTTGTTCCTGTAGGCGGGGGGGCAAAGGAATCCCTACCCTTGTATATAAAGGGTGAGTCTACATAAAGTGGCATCTGAGTGAATATTCCACTGAGAAATATTCTGTCTGCGAAAAAAAAATTGTTTCTCACGTTCGTGGTTGCATTCCTGCATCCACTTTCATTCCATATTTCGAATTATTGAATAAAAACTCAATCAAATAGTTCTTCATTAGTGTATCAAAACATTCAATATCTTTAAGTTTCCATTGTGTCTTTTTCGTAGTGTCCGTTTCCTAAGAACAAATAAGTGCTTTGTGTGTCTTATGTCATTTGTTTCTTAGTGATGGTATGAGCATAAGTTGCCCTTCTATGATTCCTTCTTCCCATTTACATCGTGATTTTATAGATTTTGGGGACCAAAACTGAATAATAACTGAGGTCTAAGAGTTGCACTTTAGAGAAATTCTTATTGTTTCTGTTGTTTTGTCTTCGAAATGTTAGATACCCTACATTCTGTTCGTTTTTTTTCTGTTTCGCAGATAGATATTTGTTTGCTATATTTGAAGTCTTTGATTTAATTAATCCAGCGCCTTTCCTCTTCTTTCGTTTAACTAATTTGTTCTCAAATATGCTACACCTTATATTTGGATAATTAAAAACAACCCTGCATTACCTTCGCACTTATCAAAATTTAATTCATCTTTCCGTCTCTGACCTTTAGACAAACCAATCTAAATAACTTTGAATAGTCAATCAGCCATGATGCTGCACGTTTCCCTCAATTTTCTCTCATCTGCGATATAATACTGATTTGCTCTTACATGATTTTTTATGTATATATTTTGAAAGAATATTGCCAAGAACCGATTGCAAGGAAATGTGAAGTCACTTCAGACCACGTCCTCGTACAATACCACTCATTGTTTCCTCTTGGTGAGCTGGTCATTAAGTAATCCAGGAATGCCGTTTGTTCTCACATCCACCGCTAGTTTTAGCAGCCATTTTTATGGCGGTATCTTGCCAAATAATTTTTAGATTATTTAAATATGCTAAATCTGTTGAGACCTTTCGTCCCTGTTTTTTTTGTATATTTAATTAAAAAATTCTATTGACAGATTTTTCCCTGGCAAAATGCATGTTGTTTACGATTATTAACTTACCATTAAAAGACCTATTACCTTGTTCTTGTTAGTAGAATATATTTGTTTATGCTAGGATAAATGAACGGTGGTTGAAACACTCGTTTTACCAATTTTCTCATTATTGTGTTTACATTCGCCGGTTCCTTATCGTTGAGCACCTGGCTTTCCTTCAATGATTTGTTGGACATTATCGCTAGAGGATGTGAAAATTAGTGCCTGCTTTCCTGAATAATTGCAACGGACAGCTCTCTGAACAATCTGTGTGGCTCAAGTGGTAGTTTGTTTGGTTCACTTAATTGGGTTATGTTCAGCTTCTCCAGGTATTTTAAATTGTTAAGCCGCTAATATCGTAAACATATCGTTTGACAGCTTCTGGTCCTAGAATGTATATTTAGTGGGTTAGGATATAAGGGTTATGTTTAGTTGTAAATAGATAAGAACGTAAGAGAGAAACGGCACTGCAACAGGCTTACTGGCCCATGCTAAACGATGGAGGTGATGGAGGTGAATATTGATGCTCGATCGTTATTGCAATTTGTTAGACTTCCTTTATCTCTTGTGGAAGTTTCCATCGTTTCTTTCGCCATTTCCTTCCCCCTTCGCTGATGTATTTTAGGATCTTGAGGAGTAACCTTTGATATTTCGCGCAACTAGTTTTTAATTCCACTGTTTATCATTTTTTTTATCTCAATCTGTAACTGAATGTAGTAAACATGATTTTCGAGCATACTATTCAAATTTATTTTTTTGTACTGTATACATTATGTTTTTTGACTGATCTATAACTCTGATAACTGTTTAGTCATCCAACCTGGTTTCATTTAGTAGGTTTTTAATATATTAATTTGGTATGCTCTCCTTTCGATATTTACGATTTTGTTTTTAAATTTATCCAACATTTCTTCTACGTTGTATCTCTATCCACTTTGCGCTGTTAATGTCTTTGCACATTTCGTATAAGTTTGCTTTCCTGTAATTGCAAATATATTATCATTTTAGATTCAATGTTTACTTTTGATCTATTTACGTTGTAGTCAGTGTTTTATAGTGTCTCTCCATTTTCGCATTATTGCAACAGTCACAATCCATAGTCACAAAGAGAGAGAGAGAGAGAGTGTGAGAGAGAGTGTGTGAGAGAGAGTGTGTGAGAGAGAGTGTGTGAGAGAGTGTGTGTGAGAGAGAGAGAGTGTGTGAGAGAGAGAGCATGAAGAGTGAGAAGAGGCACAGCCTTGCTCAACACAGTCCAGGGTGCTGTTAACAACGAAGAAAATGCATTCACCACTCTCATCCTTGATGCATAACACAGGTACATCCCTCACCGCCTCCCTGACGTCAACAGGCAAGCCTACTGCATCCCAATGAGAAATCCTGACCAATTTGTAAATGGAATATGTTCTGAATGAATTTTTACTGAAAATCTCATTTCCAGGCCATATTTGGTAATAAATACAATATATATTATATATATAATAATATATATATATATATATATATATATATAATATATATATATATATATCTATATTATATATATTTATATGATTCGTGCCAAATTGGTCTGTCGTGGGGTTTCGTGAGGAGTTAATGGAGTAAGAAATACACACGTTGGATGTCTTGGTGGTGTATAATTAAGAGTCTTGAGGAGAAGCCCAGGAGCCTTGCATTGTCCAATCTATGCCTGGCAGGAACTGACCACAAGGCCTCTGGCCTACACAAGTACACTAACGCTACTGACAGCCTGGCAACGCTAACGTATGGCATCCTGATATACTGCTAACTGATACACACTATAGACTGTAGGCATTATGGCTCTGGGCTGATTATATACAATATCAATGTACAAAACAATTAAACATAAGAGATTATACATAAGGATGATAACTGATTGTAATGCTTTACAAAATATATCACACATCATGGTAATTTACATGTGAAAGCTAACTCAGCCCTATTAGATCTTAGGTAAGTATTTAACAAGGCTGGCTCCTCCTTATGTAAAGAAATAATGGAAAATATAATATTAACATACAAAGATAAACACTATTATAAGAATTCATGTAAACATATAAAACAATTAAACATGAGAATTAATCCTACTTAAAAGGAAAATGAAAAATAAAATACATAAATAATACGTGATTTTAAAGCTAATTTATACACAGGTGTTGCGTGTTGTGCCAATGTTCTTGACACACAGCTCTGAACATTTTCGAAACTCAAAGCAGTTGTTGAAGATTGTGTGTGTGGGGGGAAGGGGAGGATCACAGCTGGTCGTAACTATCAACCGACGGTTTCCACAATACCAAGAGGTGAACTTAACTTATCCACTGATCACCACAGTGTTGAAGTCGTCGAGTAGCCCGACAAAAAACCAGGAACACAGGCATACTTACACTGGGTAGATGGCTGTGTAGCTGGCTGGGGTGATAGGTTAAGTGTCTAACGATGGACTCTGATAGGTAATTCGGTCTCATTCAATGCTCTGGATCTTCGCCAGATCCCTGCTGTCCTTATCGTCACCTAGCCTTTGTCAGGTGACCCACGCCGACAAATCAAGGCTATAATGAAGAAATAAATATAGTTACAACCTGCTCGCTAAATTCACTCACATGATAGGTGAGTGAATTTAGAAGAAATGGCGAGAATTAAAAAATATGACTGCAAATTCAAAGCATGGCAGGAATAAACACAAGTGTACAGCTGTAAATAAGAGTGAAGCTCTTATTAAGACAAACTCAAAATAAAATAAATGATACAGCAGCAGAACACATACAAGTTTCATGGAAAAAGTCAGTCAAGTGATTTCTCCATTTGTTGGGGATGTATATGTCACCTCTCACCGGGTGTGAAGAGGGGGAAGAGAAATAGTGGGAGCTAGACACCCTACTTGAACAAGCCGACTGCCCCATGAACTACCATCACCATACATTCATACTATCCCTACTCCTATAAATCGAACTTTTCTTTCACATTACTGAATCAATGATGGTATAGATTAACAAAAAAGATCAACAAAGAGAAAGAGAAGATCGACAAAGAGAAGAGAAGAGAACATGGATCTGTATTCATGAGATCTATGGATTCTGAGGAAATATGTTTACAAAAAAAAATAGTTTTTAACATAAAAAGCAGACTTGGTGCACACAAATCTTTTACTGTTAATTCTCAGAATTCAGAGAGAACATGAACACTTAAAACAAAAATTTGAACATCATTAAGGTTACTTAGCAGACAGTGGAAATACTCTCTAACTAGATTATCTATAGAGATTGTTTACATTTAACCCCAACTCTGCTATGGCGAAATTTACATATGCAGAGTGGTCATCATCCCTGGGAGGGGGATGGAGTATCTAAAGTAGGATCTAAATTGGTATTTACAAATGATACTTGTGGCTTCCTCATTACTTGTCACACGGCGTACATAAGGAATAGCAACAATCAGGTTGTTCGTCTATCTGGCTGTTAGAGATAGAGGATACTGAGTCAGGAGGATTGTCAGTCTCTCGCAATTGACTAGATGTCAGGAATCTCATCATCATCACATACTTACTTCATATGATCTAAATGCGATTCTTTATACTGACCAGTACTGATTCCTCGACCTTTATACTTACTGCCACTCGATACGGACCAACAAATGTTTTATTGAAATCAGTTAGTATAACTCTCGAACCTGCTTTAATTTTGGTTGTAAATTCTGCTGTTGATTTATGAAGTGTTTCACAGCTTCTTCTGAAACACCTTGAGCTAAGCTGGCACGAGTCGCTATTAAATCATCAGGATTGTAATTTGGTGTTGGATTAGAATACAAGAACTCATATGGTACGCACTTATCTACTCCATACAATTGCATAATGGGAGTGTCACCTTTAGAAGCATTGTAAGCAGAATTTATGATACACTGAAACATCAGGTATAACTTCATCCCAGGTTGCACTATTGGGATATTAGTGGCTCTTCAAAATATTGAGTACTTTTTTTCTGAAGGAACGGCCAGGCTCGGTGGAGTAAATTTAGACTCCCCCCAGTTGAAATACTGAATTCTATGACCAAATATTAGCATGGGAGAAATGGATCTTACTGTCTCTTACAACATGTAATATTGCTTGACATACAACTCTTTTATCTTGCAAGAATCCTGTCAACTAGGACATTATCACCATCTGGAACACGAAGGAAACAACAACACTCTAATGAGTGCACGTCTATCTGCGGACGGCCCTTGACATCAACAAGAGATGGCATAACTCATTTCAACAGTTTTTTTTCAACAAAGGCGTTCCCCGTGGAGGAACAAACCCCTTGAACAAGTACCATCGCAGGGAATAGTAGTCTCAGTACCAAGGTGTCTGAGGTTCCTCTGAAACCCGAGAAATTGTACACTATCGTGCAAGATATTGTAGGGACTGAACTGCGACAGGATTAAGTTTTACCAATCCTGCCGCTTGGTTACGTTAATAGGTAATGCACATATCTATAAGGACTTAATCTGGACTTCATATTCCGCAGCAGTGTGAC
Organism: Cherax quadricarinatus; assembly: GCF_026875155.1. NCBI lineage: Eukaryota > Metazoa > Arthropoda > Malacostraca > Decapoda > Parastacidae > Cherax > Cherax quadricarinatus. Next base: position 19,124,453 of record NC_069476.1, read on the forward strand.
AAATCTCGGATACAAGCTGTGTGAACAAATATATTGCCTAAGAGCTACATATGGTCTGTCAGTTGGTAAGAAACCATTAGGATTTTGCAAAGGGACGACATGGGCCCGACGGACATTATTCACTAAGGCACTGCTGATATTGCTCAAACGTAGTTTTAGACATGATTTCAGAGAATTTACACAGAGATAAGATTTTCTTCTTAAAGGTGACGATATTTTGGATGTCTAGGAGGCGTACAATTATGAGAGTCTTGAGGAGAAGCCCGGAGCCCCTTTCCTTGTCCAGTCTATGCCTGGTAGCAACTGACCGCAGGCCTCGGCCTACCGCTTATGTGCGAGGATCTAGTGATGTCACAGTAGCAAGGGAGTCTATCTGTAAAGTAGCTGGGAATATAAGTACATACACAAATTCACAGTAACAATACTGACAGGTCAATTAAAAAGAACTCATTTAAAATGCGTAAATCCCTTTCTAAAATTTTCTTCTTGTACACTTTTAAGATATATTTTTCAATTATGATATATAAAATATTGATTTTGCACTCAAAAGAGCCTTAGGGAAACTTACCTAACTTATTTTAGAAGCGGCAATTTAATTTGGCAGTCCAACTAATTATATTTTATATAAGTTTAGAGTAATTTAATAATAAACAAACACAATGAAAATATATACTTTTCGTTAGTTTCAGAATGATTTGCGAAATTATTGCATTACACAAATTTTTCGACTTGCCCTATTCGGCAAGAAGTTGATTTACCATTTAAGCCAAAATCGAAACTTCTACTTATTCGGCAACACAACACGCACCACATCACACACACACAAACACACACACACACACACACACACACCACACACAACACACACACACTCACACACAACACACAAGAGGTCACATTTGGAAGTTGAGGACTCAGATGAACAAAAGGATGTTGGAGTATTTCTTCAGTCATAGGTAGTTCAGGCCATGGAATAAGCATATAGAAAGTGATGTGGTGAGGCAGGAAACCATACATAGTTTTAAGGCGAGGTATGTTAGGTCATGGGGAGGTGAAGGAGTGAGAGGACACCTTGTAGCAATCAGCGATGAGAAGAGGCGGGGCCAGGAGCTGTGACTCGACCCTGCAACCAAAAATAGGTGGGTACAAATTGGTGAGTACACACACACACACTACCACACACCACAACACACACGCGCACACACACACACACACGCGCACACACACACACACATACATACTATATATATATATATATATATTATAAATATTATATAGTTATATGTATATATGCATACAATTCTTTCAAACATTATGTACATAGCACGGAACTAGTCATGTTTTATGATTGTGAGGAATACTTGGCCGTGCAAGTCAGAGCTAATTTAATTTCTATTCCCGTATGAATCAGTCTTCACGAGCAGTTCATATACATTAACATTCGCGGACAAGAACTCATATTCCTTCAAAATGCTGAGAAATGAACATTCAACACCAATTCACATAACAGCAAAATTAGACAGAAAATCTCAAAAATCGCTGAAGGAGTTCCCGACACTCAGGGCAAATGTTAAGTAGAGAAATTATTCTCAGAGTGCAGACCTAGCATAATTTCCATCTGGAGAGCAGAGTGAGAGAGAGAGACAGAGAGAGAAGAGAGAGGAGAGAGAGGAGATGAGAAGAGAGAGACAGAGACAGTGAGAGAGAGAGAGACAGAGACAGAGAGAGAGAGAGAGACAGAGACAGAGAGAGAGAGAATGAGAATGGCTTTCTCTGTCGTTCAAAGTTTGTTGATGGCATTTTGCCTTATAATGAAGGTGTGTAATGGATTTGTTTTAGAGGGTAAAGTGTGTGTGTGTGTGTGTGTGTGTGTGTGTGTGTGTTGTGTGTGTGTGTGTGTGTTGTGTGTGATATGTGTGGTGTGTAGAGGGGCATTGACGTGTTTATTAACGCGTTGGTTTCAGGGCAGCCAGAAAAAATAGGTTTTTGGCGACTGTGCAGATCAGTACTACCACTGCACCACTGCACCACCATAGTGTCACTTCACCATCATCACAATGTTGCCTCACCAATACAATGCCACCACAGCAGTCTCTCATAACCATAACTGTGCCACTGCCACCACAACCCAACAGCACCACGCAAGCATCTCACTACTACAGCACTGCCACAGCTTCAGAACTCTATCTTACCTCAGAGTGCCACCACAGCACTCTGTGTTGTCCAACAGTATACCCTTTACCTAACGGAGATATGTGACTTGCATCTATCCTTTTTTTTTCCTTACATAAAATATAAATAACCAGTGCAATAGTGTAATTAAACAGTGCAGAAGAGGGGGGGAGGAAATTTTATTATTGTTATGAAAGTAATAGTCGAGAGTACTACAGGAAACACAGAGAAGTTATTGTTTACTGGTTGGCTCCATAAGATTATATGAAAATAACATAAATAAAGTATACAACTTGCGATGTATGAATGTAGCTATGTTCTCAACGTTTAGTAAATAGGATTAACTAAATTAATGCTAGATTGTTGAGTACAAGAGAGGGGCTTAAGTTTTCAGTGTACCAGTGTGTGGGTGATAAGAGGCACCATTCAGTTGGTGAAATTATTTCGAAATATATTTTTTTCGTTAGGTTCAGAATGATTTTTGAGAAAATTTTGTATACACAAGTTTGAGCTTGTCTTATTCGGGAAGAAGAACGTTGTTATTTAAGCCAAAATCGCAAGTTTTACCTATTCGGTACGTTTATTGTCTTCTCTGAGGATGAGGGTCCCTAGTCCAGTTAAAGAGGTGTTATCTATTTATATTATAATATATATAATATATCTATATATATATTATAATATATATATATATATATTTATATTTTTTGATATATATAGTTTATATTATATTATAGTATTAAGTGCGAGTAAAACAGTTTGTGCCTTAGTAATTTATTATTCTTAATAACTGTCATAATATCAATGTAAATAAGCTGCACGAGTTGTAATCCTCTTCTTTTCCACCAAAGAACTGGATATTTTCTCTTTTCTTAATATATCTTTAGTAAAGTAGGTTAATTCTCCTTAAACATCATATTTATTAAGAATAGCAACACAGGATGCTTTTCCTGGAGTGTACTCATCAAATTCCGCAGTAAATTTGTCTTTACAAGAACTGGAAGTTTTGTCACGTTAGTTTTTGTAGCGGTTGACTTGGTGCCAGGACAAACTTTTTGAAACCCTTAAAGTTGAAGCTGAAGTCTGGTGACTTAAATTATGAGTTACTCGTTCTAGCCGAGAGATATTCTCGGAATGTATACCAAAGTTTACAAATTAAAATAATGTTGCTCAGTAACTTGTATATCAGTCATGAGTCCAGTAGACCATACATAGGATGTTATAGATACACATCTAGTACTTACATCCTTCTTTTCTATAGCAGTTCCTTCTGTAGCAGATGTTTTCTTCTAGAAGTTTACCCTAGTAATCCCTTTCCCTTAAACCAGTCAACTGTTAAAATAAATGGAACATTTATGAAATATTTTACTGGATATTCATCAGTTATGTTCACTATTCAAGTTAATGATGTACATAATGTTGATCCCATCAATCAGCAAGAATATTGTGCTAACCTAATTTAGACCAATCTATTACAAGCTGAGGTACGGTACCTCCACGACGATGATTTCGTAGAACTTGCTTAAAGTCCTTGAGATCCATCCTGTATCCTCATTCCTAAGCCAGACAACACAAAGCACATGTGCATGAACTACTATAAGCTCAGTGTTGTCACTAAACCAGATGCATCTAGAAAAGATATAATCGACTCGGTAGGTCATGCACAGCATTTGTAAAGTTCAAATAACAAGGTCTACCTATAACGTAATAACTTTCCAAATGTGATGCGCTGCTACGATGTTCCAGCGCCTCACTATTAAAATCACAAATGGTATGAGGGTGAAAAGAGATAGCTGGATGATTTTAACACTCACAGTGGCACCCGGAACTAGTGCGTGTTGCGTCTGGAGGCATTATTTCCAATCTGAGTCAAGTGCATGATAGTCATACTTGCAAAAATTTGGTATAGGGAGACTAAAGGGATTTTCATGGGTTATGTTATTGGCCAAAGGAAGGTTTTGCTGATTTGGCCAAAATTTCTCTAACGCGGCTTATCCATTAACTTTAAAAAAAAGTCCAAAGTGTAAGTTGTTTGGGATGAGTGATGCCAGAAAGATTTCAAACACCTGAAAAGATTGCTTTCCTCAACTCTGTTACAACAAAAGCCTGATTTTACAGCTCAGTTCGTTGTGCATATAGAGGCTAATGAGGTTGGAAATAACGTTCTTCAAAATTCGTGGCAGTATTCTTCCTCCAGAAGAAACATCGGAAAAAATTACAGCACATTAAAAGACGCGCTTGCATAAGTATTAAATCTGAAATCCTTCAATATATACCTGGGCGTGTCGCTTCTTCCAATTCTGTATTCTGATCGTAACCCGCTTACTTTCATCCACAGAATGCAAAATAAAAATCCACTATTGACGCGATGGGCTCTGCATATTCAACTTTTTCAATTTGACGACACTCGGCATAAATGGAGAACATAATATACTGACTGACACGTTATCCAGTTCACTCATGTATGTGTAACACCTTATTTCAAGGAATAATTATAATTAAACGTTATTTCGTTGGATCATAACCACAAAACGTAATTTTGTGGAGAATAAGTAGTGAAATACTTTTATTATTTCATGATAAGTTAAATTTAGGGCACCCACCATCTTTTTTTCTGCAATTTTCATAGGTAATTTTTAAAATACTCAATTATTGCTCATATATTGCCTTGATTCACACCCAGATTCGAACACGATGACATTGAACACAGATCCTGAAAAATATCCAACACATGTGATACAAACCACAGTCCAGGGTTTCCGTGTCTTGGAATCCCTGTAATTAAATAATGATCGCCTGTCTATTAGTATCGTGTAGCACCGTGCAGGGTTACAGCTGTTCTGAACTCTGTAACACGATGCTCGCACTGCGCGATGGTCAAGTGGAAAGCCGAGGACAGTGGAAGGAGCACTGCACTTCAGTCTCCATATTTTAGTGGTACCTCGATCCATCTTGTGTGATCTATTTCAAACCAATGTTTGAGATAATTTTCTGTATAAAGACCAGTGTAAATACTTGTAGTGTCTGGTCACCAAACTGTGGACCAGCTGGGTAACTACCTGGTCACCACACGGTTGACCAGCTGGGTAACTACCTGGTTACCACACGGTGGACTAGCTGGGTAACTACCTGGCCACCACATGGTGGACCAGCTGGGTAACTACCTGGTCACCACACGGTGGACCAGCTGGGTAACTACCTGGTTACCACACGGTGGACCAGCTGGGTAACTACCTGGTCACCACACGGTGGACCAGCTGGGTAACTACCTGGTCACCACACGGTGGACCAGCTGGGTAACTACCTGGTCACCACACGGTGGAACAGCTGGGTAACTAACTGATCACCACACTGTGGACCAGCTGGGTAACTACCTGGTTACCACACGGTGGACCAGCTGGGTAACTACCTGGTCACCACACGGTGGACCAGCTGGGTAACTACCTGGTCACCACACGGTGGACCAGCTGGGTAACTACCTGGTTACCACACGGTGGACCAGCTGGGTAACTACCTGGTTACCACACGTGGACCAGCTGGGTAACTACCTGGTCACCCACACGGTGGACCAGCTGGGTAACTACCTGATC
>NC_069476.1:19130711-19161403 GCF_026875155.1 Cherax quadricarinatus
AACATTTATGAAATTTTTTTACTGGATATTCATCAGTTATGTTCACTATTCAAGTCAAAGATGTACATAATGTTGATCCCATCAATCAGCAAGAATATTGTGCTAACCTAATTTAGACCAGTCTATTACAAGCTGAGGTACGGTACCTCCACGACGATGATTTCGTAGAACTTGCTTAAAGTCCTTGAGATCCATCCTGTATCCTCATTCCTAAGCCAGACAACACAAAGCACATGTGCATGAACTACTATAAGCTCAGTGTTGTCACTAAACCAGATGCATCTAGAAAAGATATAATCGACTCGGTAGGTCATGCACAGCATTTGTAAAGTTCAAATAACAGGGTCTACCTATAACGTAATAACTTTCCAAATGTGATGCGCTGCTACGATGTTCCAGCGCCTCACTATTAAAATCACAAATGGTATGAGGGCGAAAAGAGATACCTGGATGATTTTAACACTCACAGTGGCACCCGGAACTAGTGCGTGTTGCGTCTGGAGGCATTATTTCCAATCTGAGTCAAGTGCATGATAGTCATACTTGCAAAAATTTGGTAGAGAGAGACTAAAGGGATTTTCATGATGGTCATGTTATTGGCCAAAGGAAGGTTTTGCTGATAGCAGCAAAGGTAGAATCTCTTCAGAACAACGAACTACCTACTGCTGGAAAAGCTTTAGAATGGCCAGTGTTTTCCAGTGATTTGGCCAAAATTTCTCTAACGCGGCTTATCCATTAACTTTTAAAAAAAGTCCAAAGTGTAAGTTGTTTGGGAGGGGTGATGCCAGAAAGATTTCAAACACCTGAAAAGATTGCTTTCCTCAACTCTGTTACAACAAAAGCCTGATTTTACAGCACAGTTCGTTGTGCATATAGAGGCTAATGAGGTTGGAAATAACGTTCTTCAAAATTCGTGGCAGTATTCTTCCTCCAGAAGAAACATCGGAAAAAATTATAGCACATTAAAAGACGCGCTTGCATAGGTATTAAATCTGAAATCCTTCAATATATACCTGGGCGTGTCGCTTCTTCCAATTCTGTATTCTGATCGTAACCCGCTTACTTTCATCCACAGAATGCAAAATAAAAATCCACTATTGACGCGATGGGCTCTGCATATTCAACTTTTTCAATTTGACGACACTCAGCATAAATGGAGAACATAATATGCTGACTGACACGTTATCCAGTTCACTTATATATGTGTAACACCTTATTTCAAGGAATAATTATAATTAAACGTTATTTCGTTGGATCATAACCACAAAACGTAATTTTGTGGAGAATAAGTAGTGAAATACTTTTATTATTTCATGATAAATTAAATTTAGGGCACCCACCACCTTTTTTTCTGCATTTTTGATAGGTAATTTTTAAAATACTCAATTATTGCTCATATATTGCCATGATTCACACCCAGATTCGAACACGATGACATTGAACACACATCCTGAAAAATATCCAACACATGTGATACAAACCACAGTCCAGGGTTTCCGTGTCTTGGAATCCCTGTAATTAAATAATGATCGCCTGTCTATTAGTATCATGTAGCACCGTGCAGGGTTACAGCTATTCTGAACACTGTGACACGATGCTTGCACTGCGCGATGGTCAAGTGGAAAGCCGAGGACAGTGGAAGGAGCACTGCACTTCAGTCTCCAGATTTTAGTGGTACCTCGATCCATCTTGAGTAATCTATTTCAAACCAATGTTTGAGATAATTTTCTGTATAAAGACCAGTGTAAATACTTGTTGTGTCTGGTCACCACACGGTGGACCAGCTGGGTAACTACCTGGTCACCACACGGTGGACCAGCTGGGTAACTACCTGGTCACCACACGGTGGACCAGCTGGGTAACTACCTGGTTACCACACGGTGGACCAGCTGGGTAACTACCTGGTTACCACACGGTGGACCAGCTGGGTAACTACCTGGTCACCACACGGTGGACCAGCTGGGTAACTACCTGGTTACCACACGGTGGACCAGCTGGGTAACTACCTGGTCACCACACGGTGGACCAGCTGGGTAACTACCTGGTCACCACACGGTGGACCAGCTGGGTAACTACCTGGTCACCACACGGTGGACCAGCTGGGTAACTACCTGGTCACCACACGGTGGACCAGCTGGGTAACTACCTGGTCACCACACGGTGGACCAGCTGGGTAACTACCGCCACTCTGTAATGTTGATGAGCATCATACCTGACCTCAGCATTGTTAGTTAGTTAAAGATTAGCCGGTATTCTCCCGGCCCGGGCCTTGTCCAAGTGGTGGCCCTGCCTTGGCTTCCTCTTTAGGGAGTGTCTGAGACCTAAGTCTCCCATGGGAGGAGGCACAAGTACCTCCTCATCTTTGGGACCAACTGTCCCCAGGCCTAGCCACAAGCTAGGCCTCTCTGGTCTGCCATCCCCGCCCCAAGGGAGCGAATGGGAATGACAGTCTTATGAGGTAAAGGCTCGGGCTCAGGCACCTACCCTACCCTAGAAGGGTGAGGCATGGTGTCGATGTGACCTCAGCAGTTCCGTAGCTCATTCTTAGTGTTGTATAAATAAATTATGTAATGATATTGAATTTGTATGCATGTTCTGGATGAGTTTATTTTTCTTTTCCATATATTACACACATAGTTGAGGTTTTTAATGCCTTATTTACGGCAGTTTAATAAAAAAATCATATATTGTATGCCATGGAGCATATGTGAAGGTGTTACACCCTTTACTCATTTTAAGAAGGAAACGATATATTTCTAAATGTTATTTTGGATTTTTCACTTAATATTATAAAGTCGAGTAAATCCATTTTGGCTAATAATGGAAATACTCCTGAATGTAATATTACGTGAAAAAAGCCAAAATAAGATGACTTTGTTTATCCGATGTTTTCAGAGTGACTCACTATATGTTAAGTAAGAATTAAGTCTTGTGGAAGGAATCTGATGTCCACCAGTATACTGTTGATATGTCCCTGGTATAGCATGCATCCTTGCATGTATCTTTCTTTGTTATTTATATAGTAGTACAATAATGTAAATCAAAAAGGGTTTTTTTTATTTTGTGAGAAGTGGATGATTGTACTGGGGGACACAAACGAATGTTTGTGGGTTGGTTATTCAGGGCTAAATAAACACTTCCCCTACTTATAAAAATACATTTAATAGCCTATACCTCTTGAATTGTATAAATGTAGCCAAGATATTCAGGTTTAGTAATTAGAAATAATTTAAATTATAATATTTTTTTTTGCAAGACAGGGGCACAGGTTTTCAGCTGGGGTACCACGAGGTGGGTGTATAGGCCCTGTCTGCAGCACTCAGTTACATTACCCCCATCCTTGCTGATGCCATCCTGATCCTCAACATTACCTAACAATTCTGGTAAGTTTGTAATTATAAGTTCCAGGATACCACTTCCTCACTAGATCACCTCATCATTGATACACCTCCAACACATCATTACAATGCACCAAGCATTGAGGACCACTATACAACCACCAAAGCATCACTACACAAAGCATTAAAGTAGCACCGCTACACCACCACACAGCATCGTTACTCCCAGAACACGAAGCAGCGCTACTATACACAGCACTACAGCACCAGCACACTTCATCAGGAAGACCACAGCACAGATCGCAACTAGCTCCTACGTTTTGGATGAGATTATATTCTTAACTTTTTTTTCCACCGTCCGAGACCATTTATTTTCTGCACTCCATATCAGGTGTTCAAACATGTCTCTAAATATTCTAAATTTTTTGATAGATGACTCTATTGTGTCCGAAGTCAGACACAGGTATAACAAAACACAATAATTTTCTGAATATATTTTGTGTCGATTCCCACAGCATCACCACAACACAACAGGATCCCCATAGCTTCAGAGAACCAACACAGCACCATCACAGCATCCCCCTGGCCCACTGCAGCGCCTGCAGAACACCACCACAGTAACAACAATGCACCATCTATAGTGTTGAGGGCCTGTGTCTACGTTAATTAGGGATATACCTAATGAAAAATAAATACTTATTCAAAATGTCAATGAAATTCGGTTTGTAAAGCGCATTTAAAATTTATTAATTATCAACTAAAATGGAAGCCATACAGAAGTTAAATTTCAACATATTAATTATATTTCCTTTGTTTACTTTAACACATGTTCAATTATTTGTATGTTAAATCTTACAATGTAAACACAAAGAAACAGTGTTATGTCTCTGTCTGCTTCTGTGTTCCATGGAAAAAGAGACTCAAATGCAGTATAAAACAATATTGACAACGTTTCGCCCACACAAAGGGATTCATAAAGTCACAAACAGATCTTACCTTATAAAGTCCACTGTGACGGTGCATCGTAGCCAATCAGGGATAGCATTATATAGCATTTGTGTCTATTTTCCGGGTCTCGGTATTTTATACCATTTATCACCATCTGTGTTCTCTCTTACTGAATGGATGTATGTTGTAGGATGTGACGGGTTCTTTAGTGCTTCTGACACGCTTAAATTTAACAAGAGTTTAAATTAAGGGTGTCAGAAAAATATGCAAACTAAATTTCACATAACATTATTTGTAGAGACAATCCCGGAAGATAAGTTGTCTGTGGTTACACACAGATAAAATTGAGTTTCTTAAAGAGTTCTTCATTATCGGTAATCTAGATCTTATACTTTGGACTTGTCAAGAGAGTAAACAGATAAACTACGTGAGAGAAATTCAGGCAGAACCGTCGAACAAAAATTGAGTCGTGCTCAAAAATCACATTACAACGTAACTAATAACAGATACTTTCTTTTTCTGATTCTGATTCTCTTTTCTTTTCCTACAATAGACGATACGTCTCCTTAGCCTGTAACATGACCCAGGAAAATCACAATCGCCTGGAAAAACTCACTTCTTGCCAGCTTGATGGCCATGTTTTATTGATGAAACTGCTAAAATAAAGCCTACGAACGCAACATGTGCTGGTCCTAGATCTTATTAACACTGATATGATCGTCAACATATATTTCCATGTAACGTGAATGTAATTTAAGTTACAAAGAACTGGAATGTTGCAAGAGCATTTTACAACCCAAATGCAATTACCTCAAGATTACTAGTGCACAAACCTTCTTTCACGGGAGAGACAGCTATCACCCTCTTTCTATCTGCCCTAAGAGAATCCTTTTAACAGACGCAGCACTGACACACATAACACATGTTCAACAAGGTTAGTGATGTCACACATTCTATGTAAAGGATGACCATCCAGTAAAGTAGTATTAATTTTGCAGTAGCCCATACGTATGTATTTTATGCCCTCTGGCCAAGGAATCAGGATACAGAGTGAGAGCCCGTGGGTTTTTATTAAGTTCAATAAGATCATTTTCAAACTTACAGAACTTAGCTTGTAATAGATAGGTTATAACTAGGTAAGTGCAATATATATGCTGTTTGATAGGAGCCGCATTATGTACATCCCCGTCGTGAAAACCTAATGTGAATAATTGAGGCACATATTACGAACACAAGAGTAGTCTTGTGGTCCGCACAACTAATTGTAGCAAGATAACCAAGGTAGAAATGAGAAATGAGCAAAAGACAGCAGTGAGTAAATACTTGTATATATATATATATATATATATATATATATATATATATATTTTATATATATATATATATATATATATATATATATATTATTTTTTTTTATTTTTTTATTATCACACCGGCCGATTCCCACCAAGGCAGGGTGGCCCGAAAAAGAAAAACTTTCACCATCATTCACTCCATCACTGTCTTGCCAGAAGGGTGCTTTACACTACAGTTTTTTAAAACTGCAACATTAACACCCCTCCTTCAGAGTGCAGGCACTGTACTTCCCATCTCCAGGACTCAAGTCCGGCCTGCCGGTTTCCCTGAATCCCTTCATAAATGTTACTTTGCTCACACTCCAACAGCACGTCAAGTATTAAAAACCATTTGTCTCCATTCACTCCTATCAAACACGCTCACGCATGCCTGCTGGAAGTCCAAGCCCCTCGCACACAAAACCTCCTTTACCCCCTCCCTCCAACCCTTCCTAGGCCGACCCCTACCCCGCCTTCCTTCCCACTACAGACTGATACACTCTTGAAGTCATTCTGTTTCGCTCCATTCTCTCTACATGTCCGAACCACCTCAACAACCCTTCCTCAGCCCTCTGGACAACAGTTTTGGTAATCCCGCACCTCCTCCTAACTTCCAAACTACGAATTCTCTGCATTATATTCACACCACACATTGCCCTCAGACATGACATCTCCACTGCCTCCAGCCTTCTCCTCGCTGCAACATTCATCACCCACGCTTCACACCCATATAAGAGCGTTGGTAAAATTATACTCTCATACATTCCCCTCTTTGCCTCCAAGGACAAAGTTCTTTGTCTCCACAGACTCCTAAGTGCACCACTCACTCTTTTTCCCTCATCAATTCTATGATTCACCTCATCTTTCATAGACCCATCCGCTGACACGTCCACTCCCAAATATCTGAATACGTTCACCTCCTCCATACTCTCTCCCTCCAATCTGATATTCAATCTTTCATCACCTAACTTTTTGTTATCCTCATAACCTTACTCTTTCCTGTATTCACCTTTAATTTTCTTCTTTTGCACACCCTACCAAATTCATCCACCAATCTCTGCAACTTCTCTTCAGAATCTCCCAAGAGCACAGTGTCATCAGCAAAGAGCAGCTGTGACAACTCCCACTTTGTGTGTGATTCTTTATCTTTTAACTCCACGCCTCTTGCCAAGACCCTCGCATTTACTTCTCTTACAACCCCATCTATAAATATATTAAACAACCACGGTGACATCACACATCCTTGTCTAAGGCCTACTTTTACTGGGAAAAAATTTCCCTCTTTCCTACATACTCTAACTTGAGCCTCACTATCCTCGTAAAAAACTCTTCACTGCTTTCAGTAACCTACCTCCTACACCATACACTTGCAACATCTGCCACATTGCCCCCCTATCCACCCTGTCATACGCCTTTTCCAAATCCATAAATGCCACAAAGACCTCTTTTAGCCTTATCTAAAATACTGTTCACTTATATGTTTCACTGTAAACACCTGGTCCACACACCCCCTACCTTTCCTAAAGCCTCCTTGTTCATCTGCTATCCTAAATTTTCCGTCTTACTCTTAATTCTTTCAATTATAACTCTACCATACACTTTACCAGGTACACTCAACAGACTTATCCCCCTATAATTTTTGCACTCTCTTTTATCCCCTTTGCCTTTATACAAAGGAACTATGCATGCTGTCTGCCAATCCCTAGGTACCTTACCCTCTTCCATACATTTATTAAATAATTGCACCAACCACTCCAAAACTATATCCCACCTGCTTTTAACATTTCTATCTTTATCCCATCAATCCCGGCTGCCTTACCCCCTTTCATTTTACCTACTGCCTCACGAACTTCCCCACAATCACAACTGGCTCTTCCTCACTCCTACAAGATGTTATTCCTCCCTTTCCCTATACACGAAATCACAGCTTCCCTATCTTCATCAACATTTAACAATTCCTCAAAATATTCCTTCCATCTTCCCAATACCTCTAACTCTCCATTTAATAACTCTCCTCTCCTATTTTTAACTGACAAATCCATTTGTTCTCTAGGCTTTCTTAACTTGTTAATCTCACTCCAAAACTTTTTCTTATTTCAACAAAATTTGTTGATAACATCTCACCCACTCTCTCATTGCTCTCTTTTTACATTGCTTCACCACTCTCTTAACTTCTCTCTTTTTCTCCATATACTCTTCCCTCCTTGCATCACTTCTACTTTGTAAAAACTTCTCATATGCTAACTTTTTCTCCCTTACTACTCTCTTTACATCATCATTCCACCAATCGCTCCTCTTCCCTCCTGCACCACTTTCCTGTAACCACAAACTTCTGCTGAACACTCTAACATACATTTTTAAAACCTACCCCATACCTCTTCGACCCCATTGCCTATGCTCTCATTAGCCCATCTATCCTCCAATAGCTGTTTATATCTTACCCTAACTGCCTCCTCTTTTAGTTTATAAACCTTCACCTCTCTCTTCCCTGATGCTTCTATTCTCCTTGTATCCCATCTACCTTTTACTCTCAGTGTAGCTACAACTAGAAAGTGATCTGATATATCTGTGGCCCCTCTATAAACATGTACATCCTGAAGTCTACTCAACAGTCTTTTATCTACCAATACATAATCCAACAAACTACTGTCATTTCGCCCTACATCATATCGTGTATACTTATTTATCCTCTTTTTCTTAAAATATGTATTACCTATAACTAAACCCCTTTCTATACAAAGTTCAATCAAAGGGCTCCCATTATCATTTACACCTGGCACCCCAAACTTACCTACCACCCTCTCTAAAAGTTTCTCCTACTTTAGCATTCAAGTCCCCTACCACAATTACTTCTCTCACTTGGTTCAAAGGCTCCTATAAAATTCACTTAACATCTCCCAAAATCTCTCTCTCTCCTCTGCATTCCTCTCTTCTCCAGGTGCATACACGCTTATTAGACCCACTTCTCGCATCCAACCTTTACTTTAATCCACATAATTCTTGAATTTACACATTCATATTCTCTTTTCTCCTTCCATAACTGATCATTTAACATTACTACTACCCCTTCTTTGCCTCTAACTCTCTCAGATACTCCAGATTTAATCCCATTTATTTCCCCCCACTGAAACTCTCCTACCCCTTCAGCTTTGTTTCGCTTAGGGCCAGGAAACATCCAACTTCTTTTCATTCATAACATCAGCAATCATCTGTTTCTTGTCATCCGCACTACATCCACGCACATTTAAGCAACCCAGTTTTATAAAGTTTTTCTTCTTCTCTTTTTTAGTAATTGTATACAGGAGAAGGGGTTACTAGCCCATTGCTCCCGGCATTTTAGTCGCCTCATACGACACGCATGGCTTACGGAGGAAAGATTCTTTTCCACTTCCCCATGGACAATAGAAGAAATAAAAAAGAACAAGAGCTATTTAGAAAAAGGAGAAAAACCTAGATGTATGTATATATATATATGCATGTGCGTGTCTGTGAAGTGTGACCAAAGTGTAAGTAGGAGTAGCAAGATATCCCTGTTATCTTCGCGTGTTTATGAGACAGAAAAAGAAACCAGCAATCCTACCATCATGCAAAACAGTTACAGGTTTTTGTTTCACAGTCATCTGGCAGGACGGTAGTACTTCCCTGGGTGCCGAATATGTAAAACTGGTCAATTGGCAAGAACTCATTTAAAATTAAGTCCTTTCTGAAATTTTCTCTTATACTTTTAAAGGTATAATTTTTTCATTAATGTTAATGTAAAAATTTTTAATTTTGCACCAAAAGGATCTTAGAAAACTTAGCTAACCTTATTATAACAAGAACAATTTATTTTAGCCTAACTTAACTAAATATATTTTCAGTACGTTTACAATAATTTAGTACTAAACAAACACAATCAAACATATTTTTTTCGTTAGGTTCATAGTGATTTTGGCGAAATTATTGCATACACAAATTTTTACTTGTCCTATATGGCAAGATGAGCGTTGCTATTTAAGCCAAGATCGCAAGTTCTGCCTATTTGGCACGACACACACACACACACACACACACACACACATATATAATATATATATATATAATATATATATATTATATATATATATATATATATATATGTATATATATATATATACATATATATATATAATTATATATATATATATATATATATATATATATATATATATATATATATATATATATATATATATATATATATATATGTCGTGCCGAATAGGCAGAACTTGCGATCTTGGCTTAAATAGCAACGCTCATCTTACCATATAGGACAAGTAAAAATTTGTGTATGCAATAATTTCGCCAAAATCACTATGAACCTAACGAAAAAAATATATTTGATTGAGTTTGCTTAGTACTAAATTATTATAAACAAATCTAAAATATATTTAGTTGGGTTAGGATAAAATAAATTGTTGTTGTTATAATAAGGTTAGGTAAGTTTTCTAAGATTCTTTCGGAGCAAAATTATATAATTTTTACATTAACATTAATGAAAAAATATATCTTTAAACTTATAAGAAATTTCTTTAGAAATGACTTAGCATTTTAAATGAGTTCTTGCTAATTGACCAGTTTTACATATTCGGCACGACATATATATATATATATATATGTCGTGCCGAATATGTAAAACTGGTCAAATTAGCAAGAACTCATTTAAAATTAAGTCATTTCTAAAGAAATGACTAAGCAAACTCAATCAAATATATTTTTTTCGTTAGGTTCATAGTGATTTTGGCGAAATTATTGCATACACAAATTTTTACTTGTCCTATATGGTAAGATGAGCGTTGCTATTTAAGCCAAGATCGCAAGTTCTGCCTATTCGGCACGACATATATATATATATAATATTATATATATATATAATATATATATATATATATATATATATATATATATATATATATATTATATATATATATATATATATTATATATATATATATATATATATATATATATATATATATATTATATATATATATATATATACTATATATATATATATATATATATCAACAAACAGCATGTAATTATATGTACAATATTTACAGAGGATATGTATAGAAAGGCAATTTGCAACCAAGCGATACAGTAAGAACCAATGTTGCTGCCTTGTGATTGGCTGGTTATTCCAAGGTGTTAGCATCACGAGGGGACACTACTCTTCATACTCTTAGCATATGGTTCGCTGTTCAGTATGGTATGCCTGTATAGGTGTATGCCAAATAAAATGTAACACACTCTTAGTATGCCACTTTATATCTCCCTCAAAATATCGAAAACCACCCCAACATCATCTTAACAACCCCCACAACATCTCACACCCCAACATCATCTTAACAACCCCCACAACATCTCACACCCCAACATCATCTTAACAACCCCCACAACATCTCACACCCCAACATCATCTTAACAACCCCCACAACATCTCACACCCCAACATCATCTTAACAACCCCCACAAACATCTCACACCCCAACATCATCTTAACAACCCCCACAACATCTCACACCCCAACATCATTCTTAACAACCCCCACAACATCTCACACCCAACATCATCTTAACAACCCCCACAACATCTCACACCCAACATCATCTTAACAACCCCCACAACATCTCACACCCCAACATCATCTTAAACAACCCCCACAACATCTCACACCCCAACATCATCTTAACAACCCCCACAACATCTCACACCCCAACATCATCTTAAACAACCCCCACAACATCTCACACCCCAACATCATCTTAAACAACCCCCACAACATCTCACACCCCAACATCATCTTAACAACCCCCACAAACATCTCACACCCCAACATCATCTTAACAACCCCCACAACATCTCACACCCCAACATCATCTTAACAACCCCCACAACATCTCACACCCCAACATCATCTTAACAACCCCCACAACATCTCACACCCCAACATCATCTTAACAACCCCCACAACATCTCACACCCCAACATCATCTTAACAACCCCCACAACATCTCACACCCCAACATCATCTTAACAACCCCCACAACATCTCCACACCCCAACATCATCTTAACACAACCCCCACAACATCTCACACACCCCAACAGCATTTTGATACCGTCTCAATTTTTCAGCACCACCAACACCATCTCAGTACACCAGCATCATCTCAGCACACAACATCTCAACACCCCAGCAACATCTCAGCATCTCAGCAAATCTACATCTCAGCACCACCACACCATTTTAGCACCCCCACAACATCTCAGCATACAAACAACATCTCAGCACCACCATAACATCTCAGCATCCCAAAATCTCAGCAAAACAACATCTCAACACCACCACAACATCTTACCATTACCAAAACATCTCAGTACACCACAACATCTCAGCATACAAACAACATCTCAGCACCACCACCAGGGAAACACAACTACAGCTCCAGCAATATCACCGTAGCCCCACCACACCACCATTGGAGCACTGTAACACCGCCAAAGCACCACCACCACAGCATCACTGCAGCTCCACCATACCACCACCATCATTCGTAGACACTCTTCTTACATCTCATAAAAACTGGATTGTCCTAAAATACGTGTAAATTTTACCTTATCCCTAGTAATGACCCTCGTATTGTAGATAGTCGTAATGACCCTCGGGTAGTAGATAGTCTTAATGACCCTCGTATTGTAGATAGTCTTAATGACCCTCGTGTAGTAGATAGTCTTTTTAGTATGATAATAAGATGTTATCTTCATTATAGAATAATAAGAAAATATTATAACCTTTATATTATAATAATAAGGTAAAAGGACCCCAGTGGAAATAAGTCACTCTGTCTGACTTTTTTGGGTTATCCCAGGTTATCCCAGGTTATCCCAGGTTATCCCAGGTTATTCCAGGTTATCCCAGTTATCCCAGGTTATCCCAGGTTATCCCAGGTTATCCCAGGTTATCCCAGGTTATCCCAGGTTCTCTACACATATGCTGCTATGTATGATAATTCTATGTAACTGTATTTGTGTATACCTGAATAAATTTACTTACTTACTTACTTACTTACTTACTTACTAATCTTGTCAGCAGCTTCTGTGGTGAGTGAGCAATATTTTGTCCCCTTCCCATCCCCCATCCTCTGCCGCCTCCCTCCTATCCCCATCCCTCCAACCCTTCCCCTTTCCTCCTACCACCTCTACCTCCTACAATCCCCATTCTACCACCCCTGTCCCCTCCCCTACTCACACCTGCTAACCCCCCCTCCCTCCTACCATGCATGTTCCCTCTCTCTCTCTCTCTCTCTCTCTCTCTCTCTCTCTCTCTCTCTCTCTTTTTACACAGGGTTTGACAAGGTTAAGGATCCCTAGCTTTATTGACAAGCTATTTGCAGGTTAAGGATTCCTAACTTTATTGGCAAGCTAAGAGCTGTTACCTACATCAGCTCATTTGAAAGCATTTTTATTGTTATAAGACATACAAGTAGGGAACAGGATGAAGTTGGAGCCATCTGTGTGCCAGCATTTTCATTTGATCAACTGACTTTATCTCGTTGACATCATTATGCTGTACGAATGTGTTCCATACTCGAGTCATCCTGGGTATATAGGATCTCAGATGAGTGATTTCTGGGAAGGGTACAGCCAGAGTGAAGTTGCTGCTTTCTGCCCGTCTTGTGGCATAAAAGCTAGTTTCACGCTGTCCTCGAAGTGAATCCAAGTGTGGTACTTTGACAATATTGGCCTTGTACATAACAGTAAGGCCACTCACATCCCTCCTATGTTGAAGGCTCTGCTTAAATGACAGATCTATCCAGGATGGGTCCAGGCGAGAGATGAGACGTCTTGCTCTGTTCTCTACTCTGTCAAGCAGTCGCAGATGAGAGGGGGAGGCAGGCAAACCAAGAAAGTGGAGCATACTCAAGGTGTGAGCTTATTTGTGCCTCGTACAGAATCTTGCATCCCCTACTGTCAAGCAGATGCGAGATAAGAACATAAGAACATAAGAACATAAGAACGAAGGAACACTGCAGAAGGCCTACTGGCCCATGCGAGGCAGGTCCAAGTCTCCTACCGGCTTAAGCCAATGCACCCAACCTAGACAGGTCAGGTCACATTGACTTAAGGGAGGAACACGGCAACCGACCTGTTAGCACAAGCTATTAGGTCTAACTCACACCCACCCACACTACTCATGTATTTATCCAACCTATTTTAAAGCTACAAAAAACGTTTCTGGCCTCTATAACGGGACTTGGAGGGTTTTTTTCCACTCATCCACAACTCTATTACCAAACCAGTACTTTCCTATATCCTTCCTGAATCTGAATTTTTTTCCCAAATTAAAACCATGCTGCGAGTCCGTCTAGGCTAGATATTTTCAGCACACTATTTACATCCCCTTTATTTTTTCCTGTCTTCCACTTATACACCTCAATCATATCCCCCCTAATTCTACGTCTTTCTAGAGAGTGCAGTTTCAGGGGCCCCTTTGTCTATCCTCATAGAAGGTTTCTGATACATGGGATCATCTTTGTCATCCTCCTTTGGGACATTTTCCAGAGAATTTATTTCCATTCTGTAATACGGTGACCAAACTGTGCAGCATAATCTAAATGAGGCCTAACCAAGGATGTAAAAGAGTTGAAGAACAACCTGAGGACTCCTATTATTTATGCTTCTTGTATGAGCCAAGGATTCTATTAGCTTTATTGCGACACTTATGCACTGTTGTCTTGGTTTCAGATTACTGCTAACCAGAACTCCTAAATCTTTTTCGCAATCCGTAATATTAAGATTTACATTATTTAGTTTTATAAGTGGCATGGTTATTGTCCTGTCCAACATTTAGAACTTTGCATTTGTCTATATTAAACTGCATCTGCCACTTCTCCGACCACTGCATCAGTCTATTCAAGCTTCGGTCTCGATGTCCCCGCAGAATGAATTGACGGGGCCCATTTTGGTGTCACGGGAAACTTGCCCTGTCGCTCTTTATGCCCCATTATGTCGTTATGTAGATTGTGAAAGCAGGGGGCCCAAAAACCGACCCCGTGGAACCCGCTGTGACCTTCCCCACTCTGTTTTCTCCCATTTATGCAAACTCTCTGCTGCCTATTTGTCAACCATGCCTCTTCCAAAAAATATTTCCCCTCCTTTTCCCATGGCTTTAATTTTCCTAATAGTCTCTGATGTGGGACCCTGTAAAAAACCTTACTGAAGTCCAATACACAAAAATTTCATTACCATGATCTACCCTCAAATACCTTATAAAAAAAATTAAAAAATTCGTAAGGCGGGAACCCCCTTTGAAAAACCCATCTGAGATTCGTTATTAATTTATGTTTTTAAAGGGGTGGCTACGAACGCCTCGGCAATTATTGTTTTCCAAAAATTTTCCCACATGGGGGTTTGGGCTTATTGGTCTATATTCGAAGTAAGGCCCTTCACCTGTTTTGAAAATGGGACACATTCCCATTTTCCCTTATCGGCACCATGCCATTTGTAGTGATATTTTGAAAAGATTCCCAAAGGGTGTGCTAAGCTCCTCTTTATTCCTTTAAAAACCCTTGATACAGTTCATCAGGGCCTGGGTTTTGTTGGGTTTTTAAATTTATCTATTTCCCAAGGACCATGTCACTTGTGACCCAAATAGTCCCAAGTTTATTATCGTCCTTTTTTCCATAATTATCATTACGGGAATATCGGGGTTTCCTCCGTGTAAAAACGAGAGGAAGTATGTGTTAAAAATTCTACACATTTCCTTATCCTGTCATTGAGCTAAAACCCGGGAACTTTTTGAGTGGGCCTATTTGTCCCGATCTTACTTCTGTATACCTGAAAGAATCCTTTTGGGGGTTTAGTCTTTCCGATTCTCTTGCAATTTAACCTCAAAATCTCTTTTTTGCTTTTCTAATTCCCCCTTTTTATTTCCTCTTTAACTGAAAATCGTTTTCTTAATTGCCCCCTCTCCCTTTGATTTCCCTATATACCTCTTTTTGACCAATCAATATTTTAATCATTTTACCCTTTTTAGGATCATTTTGTTGACTGATTTCCCTATTTGGAACATAATTTGACTGAGCCTAGAACTATCCCCGAAAGCATCATATCGGCAACCATCCCCACCTCCCTGACCCTTACAGGTCATTCCATTCACCCCCACCTAAGAAATTTTTTCACCCTAAAATCACCCAAAGCAAATCAGGGAGGGAGACTTGATTCCCATTTTTAGGGAATTCCATGATATTTAAAACTGAGTGATTTGTGACACCTCCCCAAGCTACTTTAAACCCTCAAGTTTATAATTAGGTTTCCCTACGGGCAAAAAACAAGTCAAGGAGGTTTTTCCCCCTATTTGGGCTTGTCACAAACTTTTTTTAAAAAAAAAATCCGGGATCGTTAAAGAAAGTCACCCGACTCAAAATTTTCCTTAAAATTGTCAGTCAATTGTTTTATAGTTGAAATTCCCATACAAAACTTTTTCGTAGTAGATGCCTTACGAATTTCGTCCCATAGAAGTTTCTGCCTCCCCTATAAGATTTTGGGGCCCCTGTAAACACACCCAAAATTAGTTTTTCCGGCCTCGAGAAGCGTAACCAAACAGATTCGGGGGACGCTTCTAATTTAATATCTTTTCAACACAAAAATTTAAATTTTCTCTGCATACATCGCTACTCAACCACCTTTCCTGTTGACCCTGTCATGTGGAATAATTTATGCCTTGTATGTACTTCAGGGGCTCCTCTACTTTCAGATTGAGCCAGGGCCTTTTATAGCAAAAATATCTAGTTTCCTGCACTTCAATTAATCTTACTCCTTATCTTTTTCTAAAACTCCTGCTATTAGTATAGAAACCTTAAGGGAGTAGTCCCCCTTGCTGCCCTCTGCTGTCCCCCCCTTTTTTTGCTGACCTGTTCTATTCTTTATTTTTAACTTTTGCTAATGCCTTTTAAATTTTTTTTCCAAACCCCAGTGCTGCAACCCGCTTTTTCCCACACACACCCATACCTCTATCTTCCATCAGTTTTAAAATCATAGGCATTTTACCCAAAGGGCCCTTTTCAAAACGAGTCTGCAAGTGCTACCACCCCTGCCCCCGAGAGATGTACCCCATCCCTGCAACATACATTGTTTGCCATAAAAATTGTTCCAGTTGTCAATGAATGGGATTGCAAGTTCCCTTGCAGTACTGTTGCCAGCAATTTACACCAATTGCCCTAACAACCATTCATTTCCTACTCCCCTTCTAAAGATGCTACAATATTGGGTCCCCCCCTTAGAAAAATGAAATCTTAGCGACCTGTACTTATTAGCACTCTTCTCCCTACCCTTTCCCAATATCATTCCACCAGCACTGAGACGAAATGGGCTTGTTCCCATTACCTGAATGATATTATCCAGCCTTTACAATGTCCCCACACCAGCTCCAGGGGAAACACACTCTATCTCTCATCTTCTTATTCCCATTACAAAAAGCACGGGCAACATATCTTACCTGAGAGTCCCCCAACCAAAAGAAGCGCCTTACCTTCAAGCGGGGCAAAATACCTTACCCACGGCCCCCTAAGCAAATTTATCCTGGAGAACGAGAAGCGATTTCCCACCTTCAGATCTTCACTCTTAACTTTCCTTACCTGATGCGCTCCCCTTACGTGAACAACTCGCCACTTGTAGCAGGGGCTGGACGCACCCCACTGCTGGGAGCCGTTTCTACTCCCCACCCCTGCCTCCCACAGTGAGAGACAGACTGCACCCCATGCTAAAACCTCTTTCCCCCCACTCCCAAACCCCCTCACACTCTCCCCAGGCCCTTGGGTGGACCTTCCCGCCCTAATCTCCTCCTGGGGAAGCAAGACCTCCTCCTTCAACTCTCCAACCTCAGATTTTAAACACTCAAAGAAGCCCTGCTTTGTAACCGTCCACGCTAATCCCCCAAAAAAGCCGGGTCTGTGACCTCACTGACGACTGACCCTGAACACGACGAAGTGCGCAAGCTTCCCCGGCTGCCTGTTTGCAAGATTTACAACATGGTTCTTCTGTTAGTTTTTGGATCAAATTTCACCCCCAAATTCAAATTCTTCTCCAGGTGCCAACCCCCTCCCATTTATCCTTACACTGCCCAGCATTACCATCATGTCCCGAGATTCATCATTTTGGGTTTTTTCAGGTGCAAATGTTACTTTCCATCTATTTTCCCAAGCTGATATAGCTCTCAGCTGGTGATTGATGTAGCTTAGAGCAGCTGACATTTCTTCTCTTGGATAAGTGAATGTCAGTGTACAGTCGTCTGCATATGCATGTGATTCTGGGATGAGATGAAGAAGGTCGTTGAAGTAGACATTCTACAACAATGGTCCCAGCACGCTTCCTTGTGGAACACTTGCCCCAATAGTATGTCTTGCTGATTCCGTTCCATTGAGAACTACACTTAGAGATCTACCATGAAGGTAATCACTGAGGAGACATAGCGTAGAACCTGCAATTCCCAGTGCTTGAAGTTTTGCTAAGAGGCCCTGGTGCCACACCCGGTCGAAAGCGCCAGCAATGTCCAGTGCTACCACACAGCTGACTTTGGATTCATCCAGTGACTGGTGCCACTTAGTGGAGAGGTTTAACAACAGATCAGCAGCAGAGTAACCTTTCCTGAAGCCATATTGACGGTCACAAAGTAGTGAGTGGTAGTCAAAAAAATCTGTCATTTGTCTTGAGATTATTGTCTCAAGGATCTTACCAGTAATTGACAGAAGTGACACTGGTCTGTAGTTGCTGATTTCTGCTCTGCTCTTCTTTTTGTGAACAGGGACTACATTTGCCTCTTTCCATAGAGAGGGCCATTTACACTGTACTAGGCAGTGCTGAAAGATGCGAGTTATAGGTGCTGCTAGCTGGTCTGCACATCTTCTCAGCAATCTTGGGCTCAACTTGTCTGGGCCCACAGCCTTTTCTTGGTCAAGCGTTTTAAGAAGGAAATGCACCTCCTCCTGCCTTATTGTCTCTCTCTCTCTCTCCACACACACACACACACATATATATATATACCATCATGGTATATATATATATATATTCTTTTATGCCAAGTTTCCTTGTCTCACCGTCCCCCGCCAATTGCCTCTCTTCACTCTTCCCACTCTCCAGATTTCTCTCTTCTGTCCCTCTCCTCTTATTTTTTTCCTTTTCTTACTACATTTACCCATTCTCTTTCCTTCGACATTCTCCGCTTCTTCTACTCCCTCTTTATGTCTTCCACTTCCTCACTGATACTTCAAATTTACTTCATGTGGCTAAAACTTTCCTGCGTCTCCTGGCCTCCACTTCCTGGGTCTCCTGGCCTCCACTTCCTGGGTCTCCTGGCCTCCACTTCCTGGGTCTCCTGGTCTCCACCTCCTAGGTCTTCTGGTCTCCACCTCCTGGATCTCCTGGTGGTCACCTTCTGGGCCTCCTGGTCTCCACCTCTTATATCTTCTGGTCTCCATCTCCTGGGCCTTCTGGTCTCCATATCTTGCGTCTCCTGGTGTCCGCCTCCTGGGCCTTCTGGTCTCCACCTCCTGCGTCTCCTAGTCCTCACCTCCTACATCTCCTGGTCTCCACCTCTTGGATCTCCTGGTTTCCACCTCCTGGGCCTCCTGGTCTTCATCTCCTGGGTCTCCTTGCCTTCACCTCCTGGGTCTCCTGGTCTCCACCTTCTGGGTCTCCTGGTTTCCACCTCGTGGATCTTCTTGTCTCCACCTCCTGGGTCTCCTTGTTGCCACCTTCTGGGCCTCCTGGTCTTCACCTCTTTGATATCCTAGTCTCCACCTCCTAGGCCTTCTGGTTTCTACCTGCGTCTCCTGGTCTCCACTTCCTGCGTCTCCTGCTCTCCACCTCCTGCGTCTGTTAAATTAGACACATGTGCAACTCTTGGGTATCTTTATTGAGGAAACGTTTCGCCGCACAGTGGCGAAACGTCAGTTCTTTGAACCATTCATCTACAAACCTCCTGCGTCTCCTGGTCTCCACCTCCTGGGCCTTCTGGTCTCCACCTTCTGCATCGTCTGGTCTCCACCTCCTGCGTCTCCTGGTCTCCACCTCCTGCGTCTCCTGGTCTCCGCCTCCTGGGCTTCCTGGTCTCCATCTCTTGGATCTCTTGGTCTCCACCCCCTGGGACTCCAGCTAGCCATCTCCTGGGTTTCCTGATCGCCACCTCCTGGGTCTCCATCTCCTGGGACTCTTGGGTCTCCTGGTCTCCACCTCCTGGGTCTCCATCTCCTGGGTCTCCTTGCTTCCACCTCCTGGGTCTCCTGGTTTCCACCTCCTGGGTCTCCACCTCCTGGGTCTCCACCTCCTGGGTCTCCTGGTCTCCACCTCCTGGGTCTCCTGGTCACCACCTCCTGGATCTCCTGGTCACCACCTCCTGGGTCTTCCTGGTCTCCACCTCCTGGGTCTCCACCTCCTGGGTCTCCACCTCCTGGGTCTCTACCTCCTGGGTCTCCATCTCCTGGGTCTCCTGGTCTCCACCTCCTGGGTCTCCTGGTCACCACCTCCTGGATCTCCTGGTCACCACCTCCTGGGTCTCCTGATCTCCACCTCCTGGGTCTCCACCTCCTGGGTCTCTACCTCCTGGGTCTCCATCTCCTGGGTCTCCTGGTCGCCACCTCCTGCTCACTCTGTCTCATCAGTGTGTCGTTGGAGTTGTCTTGGCCGAGTTATGAGGTGTCAAGTGCCAGACAGATATTCCCAGTGGTGATGCCTCATGTCCAGTGAAGGAGGGAGGAAGGGAAGGAGAAAGAGGGAGGAGGAAAGCCCCCTTCCTTAAGAGAGAGAGGAAGAAGAGGGAGGGAATGAAGAGAGGAAGGATGTGTAAGGAAAGAGGGAGGGAAGGAAGAGAGGGAGGATGTTTAAGGAAAGAGGGAGGGTGGAAGAGAGGGAGGATGTTTAAGGAAAGAGGGAGGGTAGGAAAAGAGGGAGGATGCTTAATGAAAGAGGGAGCAAACAATGAGAGGAAGAATGCATGAAAAGAGATGGAGGGAAGAGAAGGAGGATTCGTAAGGAAGGAAGGAAGAGAAGGAGAATGTATAAGAAGGGAGGGAAGGAAGAAAGGGATGATGGATAAGATGTGAGGGAGGGAGGGATAGACAGGTAGGATATTAAAAAAATATATAGAAAAGTTCATGAGTTATGTTTTTATAATCACTGGTAACAAGCGATTTTGGGAAAATTCGTGAATGCTCGATTCTGCTTGTCACCGAAAAAATATTACCATTTTAATGTGCCAAAAATCATCTTTAATCCAGTTACTCAAAATCAGGAAAATTTATCAATTCATAAAGCTTGCACTCTGTTGATTCCGTTAATGGGGAAATTTTGCCCATTACTTCACGCCTGAAAGTATAGATTAACAAACATCATTTTCTCCTCATAAAATCGGGATGGACGGGCTTTATTCGTTACTTGACTTCGAACGATGAAGAGGTAACCCCGTGAAAGGCAAATCACATTAAAACTTAAGTTCGAACAATGATAATATAACATCAGTAGGTTACCTACCAATAATTCAAGCTCCTGCACAAAAATGGACTCCTACAAGACAGTAGTTCAACGTTATATGCAAGTGTACGTGTGGCGTGGTCAGCATTATACGGTTATCACAGTAAATCAGGCATTCTACTGCAGACGTATGCAGGTAAATAGTCTATGATTCAATATAGAGGAAGTATCACTCATCGACTTGGTGGTCTTCATTTCTTTATGAACCTTTTGGGATTTATTAGTAATAATATGAAAGGCTCCGGACTAGCTGAGCTGGGTAAGACGCCCACGTGCTGTCATTCTCCTCTTAGAAGGCTTTGGCAGGAAAATCCTCCAGTAAAGCCGTGCGTGTTCACAATATAACATTCTAAGCTCTACGGCGAATTTTGTTGCTTTCAAATCTCCAGAACACAATAGACTCAGAGGTACATGTACAGTTTTCAACAATATCAAATGACGTTGAGGTGTATGGAAATGTTTGTCAAACTAACTGCTTTCAAAATGCAATGAAATTATACATCAAAAGCCCATGTAACAATGCTAATTTGCACTACTGTTGCAACTACATGGAAATGATCTCTATTTTACTGATGTTTACAAAACACAGAGAGAAGGACAATGTGACTTGAACTTTCATTTATTCATGCGCAAGTGTCATTAATTACTCGCGAGAGGAACTCATTTTCATTACTGAAATGCTTCAACTCCCACTCAAATATATTTTCAGCAAGGGGCTTTTGCTGTAAAGCATTCATCAGAAAAGTTTAGTTAGGTTGAACTTGAACAAGCTCAGGAATGGTTGAATGGCACTGGAAAGAGATGCAGTGGTATATAAGGCACTCACAAATACAAATTAGTAACATCTCAGACCTGCTAATATAAGGGAAATATTCGAGATTAGAGAAGACAGTGGTACAGTGTTGTTCATAGTAAAGATATCCCAAGTAGTCATGCAGAGGACAATAAATCAGAAATGAAGCTTTCTCTCTATTTTGAAGAAATTTCATGTTTTCTCAGCTCCAGACCTTCCAGATGCTTTGAAAAGCATATCCACGAAAGACCTGGCGAAAGAAGAAATTCAGGAATACCTTCTTAATACCGAAGACCTGTGTCAAGAACATTTGGACAGTATTGTTGAACTAAGGCTAAACACAGCAACAGAAGGAAACGAAAACACTGCTTTGAAACTCTTCTGTGGTACAGTTAGTAAAAATGTTCCAATATTTGACGGACTATGCCTATTCAATAACAAGAAAGAAAACAAAGGCAATGACAAGTATGCAACCATGAAAGTTGACCTGAATATCCATCAGTGCCTGCAATTTGATACGCTTCTGGCAAAGAAGCTGACATAGTTGTTTCTCTTAAAAACGAGTTCCTGCCACGGCCATTTTCACTTCTTGAGTACCAGTACCAAGGACTTTCTTGCTAAATGTCTGTACACCGTCTGCGGTCTTCTTCGTCTTTGTGTGTGTGTGTGTGTGTACTCACCTAATTGTACTCACCTAATTGTGGTTGCAGGGGTCGAGACTCAGCTCCTGGCCCCGCCTCTTCACTGATCGCTACTGGGTCCTCTCTCTCTCTGCTTCCTGAGCTGTATCATACCTCTTCTTAAAACTATGTATGGTTCCTGCCTCCACTACTTCACTTGCTAGGCTATTCCACTTCCTGACAATTCTATGACTGAAGAAATACTTCCTAACGTCCCTGTGACTCGTCTGAGTCTTTAGCTTCCAGTTGTGACCCCTTGTCCCTGTGTCCCCTCTCTGGAACATCCTATCTCTGTCCACCTTGTCTATTCCCCGCAGTATCTTGTATGTCGTTATCATGTCTCCCCTGACCCTTCTGTCCTCCAGTGTCGTCAGTCCGATCTCCCTCAACCTTTCCTCGTACGACATTCCCTTGAGCTCTGGGACTAGCCTTGTTGCAAACCTTTGTACTTTCTCTAACTTCTTGACGTGCTTGACCAGGTGTGGGTTCCAGACTGGTGCTGTGTGTACTCACCTAGTTGAGGTTGCGGGGGTCGAGTCCGAGCTCCTGGTGTGTGTGTGTGTGTGTGTGTGTGTGTGTGTGTGTGTGTGTGTGTGTGTGTGTGTGTGTGTGTATGCATGCTTAGTAAAGAGAAGAGAGAGAGAGAGAGAGGGAAAGAGAGACGACTCAAGTCTAGAGCACTTTCGTAAAGCATAATGATATCAACGAAAAAATTTTTTTTAAAAAAATTTTTTTTCATTTTGGGAACCAAAAAAAAAGGGGGGGCCCCCCCCTTTTTGGTTTTTTTTGTTTTTTTTTAAAATTTAAAAAAATTTTTTTTTTTCCAAAAAAACCCCCCCGGGGCCCTTTTTCCCCTTTTTTTTTTTTTTAAAAAAAAAATTTTTTTTTTTTTAAAAAAATTTTTTTCCCCCTTTTTTTTTTTTTAAAAAAAAATTTCTTTTGGGGTTTTTTTTTTTTTTCCCCCCCTTTTTTTTTTTTCCCCCTTTTTTTTTTTTGGGGGGGGAAATTTTTTCCCCCCCCCCCCCTTTTTTTTTCCCCCCCCCCTTTTTTTCCCTAACCTTTCCCCCTTTTGGGGGCCCCCTTTTAAAATTTTCCGTTTTTTTTTTAAGGGGGTTTCCCCCCTTGGGGCCCCAGTTTTTTTTCCCCGGCCCGGTTTTTGGGGGGGGGGTTTTTTTTTTTTTTTGGGGGTTTTTTGTTTTTTTTCAGGGGAAAAAAAAGGGGGGGGGGGGGGCCCCCCCTTTTGGCCCCTTTTTTAAAAAATTTAAAAAAAAAAAAAATTTTTTTAAATTTTTTAAAAATTTTTCCCTTTTTTTTTCCCCAAAAAGGTTTTGGGGGGGTTTTTTTTGGGGGGGGGGGGGGGGGGTTTTTTTTGGGGGGGGGGGGAAAAAAGGGGGAAAAAAAAAAGGGAGAAAAAGGGGGGGAAAAAAAAGGGGGGGGGGGGAAAAATTTGGGAAAGGGGGGGGGAAAAAAAAAAAAAAAAAAAAAGGGGGGGGGGGGAAAAAAAAAAAAAGGGGGGAAAAAAAAAAAAAAGGGAAAAAGGGAAAAAAAAAAGGGAAAAAAGGGGAGAGAAAAGGAGGGGAGGAGAGAGAGAAAAGGAGAAAAAAGGAGAAAAAAAAAGAGAAAAAAAAGAGAAAAAAAAAAAAGGGGGGAGAAAAAAAAAGAGAGGGAGGGAGAGAAAAAAAAAAAAAGAGAGGGGGGAAAAAGGGAAAAGGGGAAGAGGGGGGAAAAAGAGAGAGGGAGGAGGAGAGAGGGGGGGGAGAGAGAGAGAAAAAAAAAGGGGGGGAAAGAGAGAGAGGAGGAAAAAAGGGGAGAGAAAAAAGGAGAGAAAAAAAAGGGGGGAGAGGGGGGGAAAAAATTGGAGAGAAAAAAAAGGAGAGAGAGAAAAAGGGAGGGGGGGGGAGAGAGGGGAAAAGGAGAGAGAAAAAAAGGGGGGGAAAAAAAGAGAGAGAGAGAGAGAAAGAGAGAGGAGAGGGGGGGGGAAAAAAGGGGGAAAGGGGAAAAAAGGGGAGAGAAAAAGAGAGAGAGGGGAGAAAAGGGGAAAAAGGGAGAAAAAAAAGAAAAAGGGAGGGGAAGAGGGGAAAAAAGAGAAAAAAAAAAGGGGGGGGGGGGAAAAAAGGGGGGGGGAAAGAGAGAAAAAAAAAAAAAAAGGGGAAAAAGGAAGGGGGAGAAAAAGGGAGAGAGAGAAAGAGGGGAAAAAAAAAGGAGGGGGGGAAAAAAAGGAGGGGGGGAGAAAAGGAGAGAGAAAAAAGGAGAAAAAGAAAAAGGGGGGGGAAAGAGAGGGGGGAGAGGGAAAAAAAAAAGGGAGAGGGGGGTGGGAAAGGGGGGAGGGGGGGGGGGGGAGAAAAAGGGAAAGAGGGGGAGAAAGGGGGAAAAAAGGGGGGGGGGGGAAAAAAAAAGGGGGGGGGGGGGGGGGGGGGGGGGGGGGGGGGGAAAAAAAGGGGGAGGGGGGGGAAAAAAAAAAAAAAGGGGGGGAAAAAAAAGGGGGGGAAAAACCCCAAAAAAAAAAAAAAAAAATTTAAAAAAAAAAAAAAAAAAAAAAAAAATTTTTAAAAAATTCCCTCCCTTTTTTTAACTTTTTTTAAAAAAAAAATTTTAAAAAAAAAAAAAAAACCCCACCCCCCTCCCTCTCCCCCCTTTTTTTTTTCCCCCCCCTTTTTTTTTTCCCTTTTTTTTTTAATTTTTTGCCCCCCCCCTTTTAATTTTTTTTTTTAAAAAAGGGGGTTTTTTTTTTTAATTGGAAAATTTTTAAAAAAAAATTTTTTTTTGTTTTTTTTTTTTTTTAAAATTTTTTTTTTTTTTTTTGTTTTTTTTTATTTTTTGTTGTTTTTTTTTTTGGGTTTTTTTGGGTTTTTTTTTTTTAAATTTTTTTTTTGTTTTTGTTTTTTTTGGGGGAAATTTTTGGTTTTTTTTTTTTTTTTGGGTTGTTTTTTTTTTTTTTTTTTTTTTTTTTTTTTTTTAATTTTTTTTTTTTTTTTGGGTTTTTGGTTTTTTTTTTTTTTTTTTTTTTTTTTTTTTTTTTTTTTTGTTAGGTTTATTGTTTGCCCCAAATTTTTTTGGGGCTGTCAGGTTTTTTGGTTTGCCAAATTTTTTTTTAATTGAAAGTTTTTTTTGAAATTTTTCCCCGGGAAAGGGGGGGGGGGGGGGGTTTTACAAGTTTTTTTGGGGAAAGGGTTTTTTGGTTTGCATTTTTTTTTCCAGGTTGTTTTGTTTAACTTTTTTTGTTATCGGTTTTTTTTTTGCCAAATTGTTTTTGTCTATCGTGCATAATTAAAGGGGACTGTTTCTCTAAAAAATGATTTAATATTTTTTCCCCCTTTTAAATTTTTGAAAATAAAGCCTTGTAGGGAAACAAGGTTCTGTTGTTGGCCCCAAAAACAAAGGTTTTTTAAAACCCCCTTTCCCTTCTTTTTTTTTTAAATTTATTGACTGTGTTTTCGAAAAAGTAAAGGTTGATTTCACAAAATCAAGGGAAAAACCAATGTTTAAAAATAGTGAAATTTGGGCAATTTCAATATAATTGGAAAACCCGAAAAGCCCCTTTTAAATTTTTCCCATTTTTTTTACAGTGGTTGTTTGCCTAGATTGGGTTACAATGGAATTTAACATAGAGATAATTTTGAAAAGATTTTTGGTTTTCCCTTTGGGAAAAGAAAAACTGTGATGTGAAAATGGGACTTGTTTTTCAGTTTTGATTGGGGTGCGCCCTTTTTTGTTGAAGGGGACCAAAGTAAGGGGTTTCACTTGTTTATTTAGGTCCCCCAAAGGTCAAACGTTTTCCCTAAGGGAGCCCTTTCTAGACAGTGAGTCTACAGATTAAAAATTTTTGAAAAGGAGCCCCCTTTAAAAATTTTTTGGGCACAGTTTAATTTTAAAAGGTTACCCGCTCTTTTTTCCCACCTGAGCTTCAAAAATTAAAAAAAAAAAACGATTGCAAAAAATTTTCCCCCCAAAAAAAAATCGAAACCCGGGGTCCCTTCGGGTTTTGAGCCCAAACACTCAAAAAAGGGGGCGGGGTTTTTTACTTTTTTTAATTTTTTTTTTCCCCCGAGATGAAAAAGGGGAATTTGGGCCCGTTTTCCCACCTTTCCCCCAAAAACCGGGGGGCATTTTCACAATTTGGTTGGGCGGAAAAAATTGGGGTTACTTTTAGATTAAAACACAAATATTTTAAAAAAAAACCCTTAAAAAAACTGTGAAGGAAGGGGTTACTTGTTTCAAATTTTGATTGTTGGTTTAAAGCTTTGTGTTTGAAAAAAGAAAAACCCAAAGGATTAAGTTTGCACCCTTAAAATTTAGGGTTTCCCCCCCAAAATTAAACGGGGGTTTTCCCCCCCAAAAAAAAGAAGAGGGCCTTACTTAAAACGTGAGAAAAGTTAAAAAGGTTGAAGGACCCCAAAAGATTTTTTGGGGAAGTTTTTTTTAGGGAGGGACCTTTTTTCCTACCCTTACCCAAATTTAAAATTAATTTTTTTTTGGTTTTTAAAAAAATTTCCCCAAAGAAAAATCGAACCAGGGTACCCTCGGTTGTGAGCCAAGCACTCAAAAGGGAGCGATGTTTTTTACTGTTTTCTTTTATCCTGAGATGAAAGGGAATTGCCAGTTTACCTCCACCTCCACTGACCAAACTTGCAGTTCCCCTTCACACATGGATAGAAGAAAGCAGAGAAAACATCACCGGTCTCACTTTCTCCAGATTCACCACAGCTGACAAATATTTCTGAAAAACACACATACAAAAAACCTGTGCCCACAGAAAGAAGAGGAGCTTACTTAGTAAACCTGTAAGATCTGTAAGTCAGTATATACCGACATAACTTTGATGATCTTAGAAACTAAGATAACAAAACATACTCAGGCATTCACAAGTTCTGCACTCTTCCAAAACATCAGTTAGTGCAGTCACACCATCTACTTGAAATCTAGGTTCATCCTTTAAAAGAAATGTTATGAGAGGGACCATTGACTTCAGTCTGTGCAGACAGTTATCATGACTCTGAGCAGGACCCAAACAAAGTAGATCATTCACATCCCAACAACATGGAGGAAGTATGGTTTTATGAGGATTCTGCACTCTGTGTTCGAGTATACAATGCTACCCAAATCACCAAGCACAAGTTAAGCCAAGTGTATTTATTTTTTTGTTTTTGTGAATACTAAGGATACGTAGCCCCGACTCATGACATAAGAACATAAGCATAACATGGTAGGTAAGACACATAGGCAACTTTATTCCGAAACGTTTCGCCTACACAGTAGGCTTCTTCAGTCGAATACAGAAAGTAGGCAGGAACAGTAGAGATGTGAAGACGATGTAATCAGTCCATCACCCTTAAAGTCGTAGAATTTGAGGTTGTCAGTCCCTCGGCCTGGAGAAGTTCAGTTCCATAGTCAGGAACTATCTGAAGATCAAGCGACAGTGCGGAGACTTAAATACTGTCGAAAGGAGAGGTGCAGAGTAGTAGTAGTAGTGAGAATGTAGCCACTGAGAGGTCAGGTCCCTCTCAGACTGAAGAAGCCTACTGTGTAGGCGAAACGTTTCGGAATAAAGTTGCCTAACTGTTGCCTATGTGTCTTACCTACCAACCTGTCGGTATTGTATACCATTTTGATGTTCATCTTGTCAGACACTGCAACACATGGCCTCTTGATACAGAAAACACCTTGGACAACCCTTTCAAGTGAGAACTGTTGGGTCTGAGAGGGACCTGACCTCTCAGTGGCTACATGCTCACTACTACTACTACTCTGCACCTCTCCTTTCGACAGTATTTAAGTCTCAGCACTGTCGCTTGATCTTCAGATAGTTCCTGACTATGGAACTGAACTTCTCCAGGCTGAGGGACTGACAACCTCAAAATTCTACGACTTCAAGGGTGATGGACTGATTACATCGTCTTCACATCTCTACTGTTCCTGCCTACTTTCCATATTCGACTGAAGAAGCCTACTGTGTAGGCGAAACGTTTCGGAATAAAGTTGCCTAACTGTTGCCTATGTGTCTTACCTACCAACCTGTCGGTATTGTATACCATTTTGATGTTCATAAGCATAACATAAGAAAGAAGGAACACTGCAGCAGGCCTATTGGCCTATGCGAGGCAGGTCCAATTCTCCCAATGGCTTAAGCTTGACCTAGTGAGGTCAGACACGTCACTTAAGGGAGGAGCACTGCACCCGACCTAGTAGCACAAGCTAGTCAGGTCCAACTCACACCTACTCATGTATTTATCCAACCTATTTTTAAAACAACACAACGTCTTAGCGTCTATGACGGTACTCGGGAGTTTGTTCCACTCATCCACAACTTTTACCAAACCAGTGCTTTCCTATATCCTTCCTGAATCTGAATTTTCCCAATTTAAAGCCATTGCTGCGAGTCCTGTCTGTGTTAGATATTTTTAGCACGTTATTAACATCCCCTTCATTAATTCCTGTTTTCTATTTATACACCTCAATCATGGAAATAAATGGTATAAAATACCTACACAATGGAAATATAAACACAAATGCAGTATAATGTGACCCTTTATTGACAACGTTTCACCCACACAGTGGGCTTTTTCAAGTCACACACGGATCTAGATCTGTGTGTGACTTGAAAAAGCCCACTGTGTGGGTGAAACGTTGTCAATAAAGG
This sequence comes from Cherax quadricarinatus, assembly GCF_026875155.1. Classification (NCBI taxonomy): domain Eukaryota; kingdom Metazoa; phylum Arthropoda; class Malacostraca; order Decapoda; family Parastacidae; genus Cherax; species Cherax quadricarinatus. The sequence continues at coordinate 19,159,989 of NC_069476.1, forward strand.
ATCACATTATACTGCATTTGTGTTTATATTTCCACACCTCAATCATATCCCCCCTAATTCTACGTCTTTCTAGAGAGTGCGAGATTGTTCCCATCTTACACTATATAATAATAATAATAATAATAATAATAATAATAATAATAATAATAATAATAATAATAATAATAATAATTCGAATGTTCTGCCATTTCCATTAGGCTCTGTTTACCAGAGTAAATGTGAAGGAGATAGCTATCTATATTGTTAAAGAGTAAGGTCACCTGTCACCTACCAGTTACTGGGATTTAGGTGACCCCCTTATGAAGAACTAGGGGTAATAATTATTATCTACATATCTCAATTAATTATTGTGTTTAGTACCCACTGGTGAGGAAAAATGTACAATTTGGAATATTCTATCTGAACGTAGATTCGAACGAACATGAAACTCCATCAAACTACCATCCTTAGAGGGTGGAATAAATGTCACTATAATCTTGCCGGAATAGTTCAGAGCTAACTCGTGATTTGAAGAGGAAACTAAACAAAGTTTCTGTTCGCCTTATTTATTTATTTATTTATTTATTACCAATTTGTGCACACATACAGAGGTACAAAAAAAAAAATACAGATAAGAGCAGCATGCCAAAGCCACTTATACTATGCATAGCATAGACCATTATCAGGTTACAGACGAAAAAGTAAAGGAGAGAAGTCAAACACAAAGCCTGCCTTTGCATTGTCTTCGTTTATCTGTGTAGTACGAACCGAAGAAGGAGGAGGAGGAGGAGAAGAAAGAAGAAGACGAAGAAGAGGAAGAGGAGAAGGAGGAGAGGAAGGAGGAGGAGGATAAGAAAACAAGACTCAAAAAATACTTTCCTCACAAACAAATGAAAAATAAACTCGATGTTCTCACACTAATCTTTCCTCTTTAAATTTTGGTTTAGCTGTAAATAACTGCATTATATGCAAGATAAAACATGATTGTGCTGTGATAGGAACACTATGCATCACTACGATAATCTGATAACATGACTCCGATAACTTGCCTCTGCTACTGTTACTACAAGTAAATTACTTGAAAACGGTTAATCTACTTAGTTAAATTATACATTGTCACTCTTATGTATTCACTTTTAACACATTTTTCTCTGCTGGGATTATAATAATAATAATAATAATAATAATAATTATTATTATTATTATTATTATTATATTATTATTATTATTATAATTTTTATATTATTATTATAATTGTTGTTGGTAATATTATTATTACTATAGGTGCTGAGAAAGCTTATATAGTGGCAACATTTCGCTTTGTAAAGAGTGAAACGTCGCATATAAGAGCTTGTTCGGCACTCCCCTCCCAATCCCCGCCCCTGCCCCCACCCCTCCCCACCCCCTCCCTCCCCTTCGTTCCCATTACAGTCAAG
>NC_069476.1:19161903-19219403 GCF_026875155.1 Cherax quadricarinatus
TGGTATGCCTGTATAGGTGTATGCCAAATAAAATGTAACACACTCTTAGTATGCCACTTTATATCTCCCTCAAAATATCGAAAACCACCCCAACATCCTCTTAACAACCCCCACAACATCTCACACCCCAACAGCATTTTGATACCGACTCAATTTTTCAGCACCACCACACCATCTCAGTACCCCAACATCATCTCAGCACACAACATCTCAACACCCCATCAACATCTGAACATCTCAGCAAATCTACATCTCAGCACCACCACACCATTTTAGCACCCCCACAACATCTCAGCATACAAACAACATCTCAGCACCACCACCAGGGAAACACAACTACAGCTCCAGCAATATCACCGTAGCCCCACCACAGCACCATTGGAGCACTGTAACACCGCCAAAGCACCACCACCACAGCATCACTGCAGCTCCACCATACCACCACCATCATTCGTAGACACTCTTCTTACATCTCATAAAAACTGGATTGTCCTAATCTTGTCAGCAGCTTCTGTGGTGAGTGAGCAATATTTTGTCCCCTTCCCATCCTCCATCCTCTGCCGCCTCCCTCCTATCCCCATCCCTCCAACCCTTCCCCTTCCCTCCTACCACCTCTACCTCCTACAATCCCTATTCTACCACCCCTGTCCCCTCCCCTACTCACACCTGTTAACCCCCCTCCCCCTCCTACCATGCATGTTTTCTCTCTCTCTCTCTCTCTCTCTCTCTCTCCTCTCTTCTCTCTCTCTCTCTCTCTCTCTCTCTCTCTCTCTCTCTTTTTACACAGGGTTTGACAAGGTTAAGGATCCCTAGCTTTATTGACAAGCTATTTGCAGGTTAAGGATTCCTAACTTTATTGGCAAGCTAAGAGCTGTTACCTACATCAGCTCATTTGAAAGCATTTTTATTGTTATGAGACATACAAGTAGGGAACAGGATGAAGTTGGAGCCATCTGTGTGCCAGCATTTTCATTTGATTAACTGACTTTATCTCGTTGACATCATTATGCTGTACGAATGTGTTCCATACTCGAGTCATCCTGGGTATATAGGATCTCAGATGGAGTGATGTTCTGGAGAAGGGTACAGCCAGAGTGAAGTTGCTGCTTTCTGCCCGTCTTGTGGCATAAAAGCTTGTTTCACGCTGTCCTCGAAGTGGATCCAAGTGTGGTACTTTGACAATATTGGCCTTGTACATAACAGTAAGGCCACCCACATCCCTCCTATGTTGAAGGCTCTGCTGAAATGACAGATCAAATCCAGGATGGGTTCCAGGCAGAGATGAGACGTCTTGCTCTGTTCTCTACTCTGTCAAGCAGTCGAAAGATGAGAGGGGGGGGGGCAGGCAAACCAAGAAAGTGGAGCATACTCAAGGTGTGAGCTTACTTGTGCCTCGTACAAAATCTTGCATCCCCTACTGTCAAGCAGTTGCGAGATACGCGAAGTGCTGTAAGCTTCCTTGCTGCCTTGTTTGCAAGATTTACAACATGGTTTCCTTCATAGTTAGTTTGGAGTCAAATTTCACCCCAAGGATATCAACTTCTTCTCCAGGTGCCAACACCCTCCCATTCATCCTTACTACTGCAACCAGCATTACCATCATGGTGCCTAGAGATGATCATCATTTGCGTTTTCCTCAGATGCAAATGTTACTTGCCATCTATTTTCCCAACTGAATACCTCTCAGCTGGTGATTGATGTAGCTTAGAGCAGCTGGCATTTCTCTCTTGGATAAGTGAATGTCAGTGTACAGTCGTCTGCATATGCATGTGATTCTGGATAGATAAGAAGGTCGTTGAAGTAGACATTCCATAACAATGGTCCCAGCAACGCTTCCTTGTGGAACACTTGCCCCAATAGTATGTCTTGCTGATTCCGTTCCATTGAGAACTACACTTAGAGATCTACCATGTAGTAATCACTGAGGAGACATAGCGTAGAACCTGCAATTCCAGTGCTTGAAGTTTTGGCTAAGAGGCCCTGGTGCCAACCCCGGTCGAAAGCGCCAGAAATGTCCAGTGCTACCACACAGCTGACTTTGGATTCATCCAGTGACTGGTGCCACTTAGTGAGAGGTTTAACAACAGATCAGCAGCAGAGTAACCTTTCCTGACGCCATATTGACGGTCACAAAATAGTGAGTGGTATCAAAAAACTCTGTCATTTGTCTTGAGATTATGTCTCAAGGATCTTATAGTGATTGACAGGAGTAACACTGGTCTGTAGTTGCTGATTTCGCTCTGCTCTTCTTTTGTGAACAGGGACTACATTTGCCTCTTTCCATAGAGAGGGCCATTTACACTGTACTAGCAGTGCTGAAAGATGCGAGTTAGAGGTGCTTGCTACTGTCGGTGCCTGCACATCTTCTCAGCAATCTGGCTCAACTTGTCTGGGCCCACAGCCTTTTCTTGGTAAAGGGCGATTTAAGAAGGAAATGCACCTCCTCCTGCCTTATTGTCTCTCTCTCTCTCCACCACACACACACACACAACACCACACACACACACACACACACACACACACACACACACACACACACACACATTATATATATATATCTATATATATATATATATATATATATATATATATATATATATACCATCATGGTATATATATATATATTCTTTTATGCCAAGTTTTCCTTGTCTCACCGTCCCCCGCCAATTGCCTCTCTTCACTCTTCCCACTCTCCAGATTTCTCTCTTCTGTCCCTCTCCTCTTATCTTTTTCCTTTTCTTATTACATTTACCCATTCTCTTTCCTTCGACATTCTCCGCTTCTTCTACTCCCTCTTTATGTCTTCCACTTCCTCACTGATACTTCAGATTTACTTCATGTGGCTAAAACTTTCTTGCGTCTCCTGGCCTCCACTTCCTGGGTCTCCTGGTCTCCACCTCCTAGGTCTTCTGGTCTCCACCTCCTGGATCTCCTGGTGGTCACCTTCTGGGCCTCCTGGTCTCCACCTCTTATATCTTCTGGTCTCCATCTCCTGGGCCTTCTGGTCTCCATCTCTTGCGTCTCCTGGTGTCCGCCTCCTGGGCCTTCTGGTCTCCACCTCCTGCGTCTCCTAGTCCTCACCTCCTACATCTCCTGGTCTCCACCTCTTGGATCTCCTGGTCTCCACCTCCTGGGCCTCCTGGTCTTCATCTCCTGGGTCTCCTTGCCTTCACCTCCTGGGTCTCCTGGTCTCCACCTTCTGGGTCTCCTGGTTTCCACCTCGTGGATCTTCTTGTGTCCACCTCCTGGGTCTCCTTGTTGCCACCTTCTGGGCCTCCTGGTCTTCACCTCTTTGATATCCTAGTCTCCACCTCCTAGGCCTTCTGGTTTCTACCTGCGTCTCCTGGTCTCCACCTCCTGCGTCTCCTGCTCTCCACCTCCTGCGTCTGTTAAATTAGACACATGTGCAACTCTTGGGTATCTTTATTGAGGAAACGTTTCGCCACACAGTGGCGAAACGTCAGTTCTTTGAACCATTCATCTACAAACCTCCTGCGTCTCCTTGTCTCCACCTCCTGGGCCTTCTGGTCTCCACCTTCTGCATCTTCTGGTCTCCACCTCCTGCGTCTCCTGGTCTCCACCTCCTGAGCTTCCTGGTCTCCACCTCTTGGATCTCTTGGTCTCCACCCCCTGGGACTCCAGGTAGCCACCTCCTGGGTTTCCTGATCGCCACCTCCTGGGTCTCCATCTCCTGGGACTCTTGGGTCTCCTGGTCTCCACCTCCTGGGTCTCCATCTCCTGGGTCTCCTTGCTTCCACCTCCTGGGTCTCCTGGTCTCCACCTCCTGGGTCTCCTGGTCACCACCTCCTGGATCTCCTGGTCTCCACCTCCTGGGTCTCCTGGTCTCCACCTCCTGGGTCTCCACCTCCTGGGTCTCTACCTCCTGGGTCTCCATCTCCTGGGTCTCCTGGTCGCCACCTCCTGCTCACTCTGTCTCATCAGTGTGTCGTTGGAGTTGTCTTGGCCGAGTTATGAGGTGTCAAGTGCCAGACAGATATTCCCAGTGGTGATGCCTCATGTCCAGTGAAGGAGGGAGGGAGGGAAGGAGAAAGAGGGAGGAGGAAAGCCCCCTTCCTTAAGAGAGAGAGGAAGAAGAGGGAGGGAATGAAGAGAGGAAGGATGTGTAAGGAAAGAGGGAGGGAAGGAAGAGAGGGAGGATGTTTAAGGAAAGAGGGAGGGTGGAAGAGAGGGAGGATGTTTAAGGAAAGAGGGAGGGTAGGAAAAGAGGGAGGATGCTTAATGAAAGAGGGAGCAAACAATGAAGGAAGAATGCATGAAAAGAGATGGAGGGAAGAGAAGGAGGATCGTAAGGAAGGAAGGAAGAGAAGGAGAATGTATAGAAGGGAGGGAAGGAAGAAAGGGATAGATGGATACGATTGGTGAGGGAGGGAGGGATAGACAGGTAGTGATATTGAAAAAATATATAGAAAAGTTCATGAGTTATGTTTTTATAAATCACTGGTAAACAAGCGATTTGGGAAAATTCGTGAATGCTCGATTCTGCTTGTCACCGAAAAAATATTACCATTTTAATGTGCCAAAAATCATCTTTAATCCAGTTACTCAAAATCAGGAAAATTTATCAATTCATAAAGCTTGCACTCTGTTGATTCCGTTAATGGGGAAATTTTGCCCATTACTTCACGCCTGAAAGTATAGATTAACAAACATCATTTTCTCCTCATAAAATCGGGATGGACCGGCTTTATTCGTTACTTGACTTCGAACGATGAAGAGGTAACCCCGTGAAAGGCAAATCACATTAAAACTTAAGTTCGAACAATGATAATATAACATCAGTAGGTTACCTACCAATAATTCAAGCTCCTGCACAAAAATGGACTCCTACAAGACAGTAGTTCAACGTTATATGCAAGTGTACGTGTGGCGTGGTCAGCATTATACGGTTATCACAGTAAATCAGACATTCTACTGCAGACGTATGCAGGTAAATAGTCTGTGATTCAATATAGAGGAAGTATCACTCATCGACTTGGTGGTCTTCATTTCTTTATGAACCTTTTGGGATTTATTAGTAATAATATGAAAGGCTCCGGACTAGCTGAGCTGGGTAAGAGGCCCACGTGCTGTCATTCTCCTCTTAGAAGGCTTTGGCAGGAAAATCCTCCAGTAAAGCCGTGTGTGTTCACAATATAACATTCTAAGCTCTACGGCGAATTTTGTTGCTTTCACTTCTCCAGAACACGATAGACTCAGAGGTACATGTACAGTTTTCAACAATATCAAATGACGTTGAGGTGTATGGAAATGTTTGTCAAACTAACTGCTTTCAAAATGCAATGAAATAATAATCAAAAGCCCATGTAACAATGCTAATTTGCACTACTGTTGCAACTACATGGAAATGATCTCTATTTTTCTGATGTTTACAAAACACAGAGAGAAGGACAATGTGACTTGAACTTTCATTTATTCATGCGCAAGTGTCATTAATTACTCGCGAGAGGAACTCATTTTCATTACTGAAATGCTTCAAACTCCCACTCAAATATATTTTCAGCAAGGGGCTTTTGCTGTAAAGCATATCATCAGAAAAGTTTAGTTAGGTTGAACTTGAACAAGCTCAGAAATGGTTGAATGGCACTGGAAAGAGATGCAGTGGTATATAAGGCACTCACAAATACAAATTACTAACATCTCAGACCTGCTAATATAGGGAAATATTCGAGATTAGAGAAGACAGTGGTACAGTGTTGTTCATAGTAAAGATATCCCAAGTAGTCATGCAGAGGAAAATAAATCAGAAATGAAGCTTTCTCTCTATTTTGAAGAAATTTCATGTTTTCTCAGCTCCAGACCTTCCAGATGCTTTGAAAAGCATATCCACGAAAGACCTGGCGAAAGAAGAAATTCAGGAATACCTTCTTAATACCGAAGACCTGTGTCAAGAACATTTGGACAGTATTGTTGAACTAAGGCTAAACACAGCAACAGAAGGAAACGAAAACACTGCTTTGAAACTCTTCTGTGGTATAGTTAGTAAAAATGTTCCAATATTTGACGGACTTTGCCTATTCAATAACAAGAAAGAAAACAAAGGCAATGACAAATATGCAACCATGAAAGTTGACCTGAATATACATCAGTGCCTGCAATTTGATACGCTTCTGGCAAAGAAGCTGACATAGTTGTTTCTCTTAAAAACGAGTTCGTGCCACGGCCATTTTCACTTCTTGAGTACCAGTACCAAGGACTTTCTTGCTAAATGTCTGTACACCGTCTGCGGTCTTCTTCGTCTTTGTGTGTGTGTGTGTGTGTGTGTGTGTGTACTCACCTAATTGTACTCACCTAATTGTGGTTGCAGGGGTCGAGACTCAGCTCCTGGCCCCGCCTCTTCACTGATCGCTACTAGGTCCTCTCTCTCTCTGCTTCCTGAGCTGTATCATACCTCTTCTTAAAACTATGTATGGTTCCTGCCTCCACTACTTCGCTTGCTAGGCTATTCCACTTCCTGACAATTCTATGACTGAAGAAATACTTCCTAACGTCCCTGTGACTCGTCTGAGTCTTCAGCTTCCAGTTGTGACCCCTTGTCCCTGTGTCCCCTCTCTGGAACATCCTATCTCTGTCCACCTTGTCTATTCCCCGCAGTATCTTGTATGTCGTTATCATGTCTCCCCTGACCCTTCTGTCCTCCAGTGTCGTCAGTCCGATCTCCCTCAACCTTTCCTAGTACGTCATTCCCCTGAGCTCTGGGACTAGCCTTGTTGCAAACCTTTTTTACTTTCTCTAACTTCTTGACGTGCTTGACCAGGTGTGGGTTCCAGACTGGTGCCGTGTGTGTGTGTACTCACCTAGTTGTACTCACCTAGTTGAGGTTGCGGGGGTCGAGTCCGAGCTCCTGGCCCCGCCTCTTCACTGATCGCTACTAGGTCACTCTCCCTGAGCTATGTATGGATCCTGCCTCCACTACATCGCTTCCCAAACTATTCCACTTACTGACTACTCTGTGGTTGAAGAAATACTTCCTAACATCCCTGTGATTCATCTGTGTCTTCAGCTTCCAACTGTGTCCCCTTGTTACTGTGTCCAATCTCTGGAACATCCTGTCTTTGTCCACCTTGTCAATTCCTCTCAGTATTTTGTATGTCGTTATCATGTCCCCCCTATCTCTCCTGTCCTCCAGTGTCGTCAGGGTGTGTGTGTGTGTGTGTGTGTGTGTGTGTGTGTGTGTGTGGTGTGTGTGTGTGTGTGTGTGTGTGTGTGTGTGTATGCATGCTTAGTAAAGAGAAGAGAGAGAGAGAGAGAGAGAGGGAAAGAGAGACGACTCAAGTCTAGAGCACTTTCGTAAAGCATAATGATATCAACGAAATAAAGTCTGTTAATCAAATGAAATTGCTGGCCCACAGATGGCTCCAACTTCATCCTGTTCCCTACTTGTATTATCTCATAACAATAGAAAGGCTTTCAAAATAGCCAATGTAGGTAACAGCTCTTAACTAGTAAATAAAGCTAAGAACCCTTACCCTAACCTTGTCAAACCCTGTGTAAAAAAAAAATAATGAGAGAAAGTGAGTGAGTGAGAGAGAGAGAGAGAGAGAGAGAGAGAGAGAGAGAGAGAGAGAGAGAGAGAGAGAGAGAGAGAGAGAGAGAGAGAGAGAGAGAGAGAGAGAGAGAGAGAGAGAAAGAGAGAGAGAAAGAGAGAGAGAGAGAGAGAGTAGTGCCAGCCTTCCCTAAAAGTTAGAGACAAAGAAGTACCTCTTGGTGTCCAGCTTCACTCACGTTTTTCTTTCAACTTTGAATAAAAGTTAAAGAAGAAGATACAGAAAGAAACAAAGAAAAAATGAATAACATTTCCCTCTCTCTCTCTCTCTCTCTCTCTCTCTCTCTCTCTCTCTCTCTCTCTCTCTCTCTCTCTCTCTCTCTCTCTCTCTCTCTCTCCCAAATTTTAAAAGCTATTTCGCCGTTCTTTAATTTTGTTTGTCTAGTAGTTTCCTTAGCAGTACTGTTGTTTACAAAGTAATTTCTTCAGTATTCAGCTAATTCTTGTTTACTACGCATTTTTTCTGTTTACTTAGTTATTGTTTGTGAAAAATTTTATATACCAAGTTGTTTTGTTTTCAGTTTACTTAGTTCATTTGTTGTTTATCAAGTGTATAAGTTATTTGTTGAGTTGAATGTTGTATTATTTCCGGAGTTATTTGTTGGTTTGCTAAATTGTCTTGTTGATCATCGGCTTATTTTTGTTGTTTGTTAGTTGCTTTGTTGTTTAACCTGGTTGTTTTGCTCTTGATTAATTGCTTTGTTGTTCATTAAGATGTTGTTTAGTTTTCCTTATTTTGTTGTTCACCATTTGTTTGTTCTGCTGTTTATGAAGTTTTGGTGTTTTCTTAGTTTTTTGTTTGTCAAGTTTATTGTTTGCCAAGTTTTTTGACAGGTTTATTGTTTGAACATAAGAACATAAGAATGTAGGAACACTGCAGAAGGCCTACTGGCCCATACGAGTTTTGTGTTTGTCAGGTTTTTTGGTTTGCCAAGTTTTTGTTAATTGACATGTTTTATTTGATTTTTTTTCGGGAGGGGGGGGGGGTGTTGACAAGTTTCGTTGTTTAGAAACCCTTTGTTGTTAGCATTTTTTGTCAGGTTGTTTTGTTTAGCGTTTTTTTGTTTAGCGTTGCATAATTAAGGTGACTGTTTCTCTAAAACTGATAAAATATTTCCTTCTTAGTTTGTGAAAACAGCACATGATAGGAATCAAGGTTCTGTTGTTGCCAAGACAACGGTTTAAGTCCCCTTCCATTCTTCTGTTTATTCATTGACTGGGTTGCGATAAGTAAACAGTTGATATCACAATATGCAGAACAACCACTGTGAAAAATAGTGAAATTCGACATTGCAATGATAATGTGAGAAATCACGAAAGCCCTTGGAAATTCACTATTTTTCACAGTGGTTGTTCTGCATAGATTGGGTTACAATGGAAATGAACACTAGAGATATTAGAAGAGATTTGGTCCTTGGAAATGAAAGCTGTGATGTGAAGTGGGACTTGTTACAGTTGCTGATTGTTGGTGACTGCGTTGTGTTGAGAGACCAAAGATAAGTTGCACCTGATGATTTAGGTCCCAAATGGTCAAACGTTTCCCTCAAGCAGCCTACTAGACAGTGAGTCTACGGATTAAATGTTGAAGGTAGCCCTTAAGATTTTTGGCACAGTTTAATTTAAGAGGTTACTAGCTCTTTTCCTACCTGAGCTCATATTAAAATCTATATCGATTGCAAGAAAATTTCCCCAAAGAAAAATCGAACCAGGATCCCTTCGGTTGTGAGCCAAGCACTCACAAGGGAGCGATGTTTTTTACTGTTTTCTTTTATCCTGAGATGAAAGGGAATTGCCAGCTTACCTCCACCTCCACTAACCAAACTTGCAGTTCCCCTTCACACATGGATAGAAGAAAGCAGAGAAAACATCACCGGTCTCACTTTCTCCAGATTCACCACAGCTGACAAATATTTCTGAAAAACACACATACAAAAAACCTGTGCCCACAGAAAGAAGAGGAGCTTACTTAGTAAACCTGTAAGATCTGTAAGTCAGTATATACCGATATAACTTTAATGATCTTAGAAACTAAGATAACAAAACATACTCAGGCAGTCACAAGTTCTGCACTCTTCCAAAACATCAGTTAGTGCAGTCAAACCATCTACTTGAAATCTAGCTTCATCCTTTAAAAGAAATGTTATGAGAGGGACCATTCACTTCAGTCTGTGCAGACAGTTATCATGACTGAGCAGGACCCAAACAAAGTAGATCATTCATATCCCAACAACATGGAGGAAGTATGGTTTTATGAGGATTCTGCACTCTGTGTTCGAGTATACAATGCTACCCAAATCACCAAGCACAAGTTAAGCCAAGTGTATTTATTTTTTTGTTTTTGTGAATACTAAGGATACGTAGCCCCGACTCATGACATAAGAACATAAGCATAACATGGTAGGTAAGACACATAGGCAACAGTTAGGCAACTTTATTCCGAAACGTTTCGTCTACACAGTAGGCTTCTTCAGTCGAATACAGAAAGTAGGCAGGAACAGCAGAGATGTGAAGACGATGTAATCAGTCCATCACCCTTGAAGTCGTAGAATTTTGAGGTTGTCAGTCCCTCAGCCTGGAGAAGTTCAGTTCCATAGTCAGGAACTATCTGAAGATCAAGCGACAGTGCTGAGACTTAAATACTGTCGAAAGGAGAGGTGCAGAGTAGTAGTAGTAGTGAGAATGTAGCCACTGAGAGGTCAGGTCCCTCTCAGACTGAAGAAGCCTACTGTGTAGGCGAAACGTTTCGGAATAAAGTTGCCTAACTGTTGCCTATGTGTCTTACCTACCAACCTGTCGGTATTGTATACCATTTTGATGTTCATCTTGTCAGACACTGCAACACATGGCCTCTTGATACAGAAAACACCTTGGACAACCCTTTCAAGTGAGAACTGTTGGGTCTGAGAGGGACCTGACCTCTCAGTGGCTACATGCTCACTACTACTACTACTCTGCACCTCTCCTTTCGACAGTATTTAAGTCTCAGCACTGTCGCTTGATCTTCAGATAGTTCCTGACTATGGAACTGAACTTCTCCAGGCTGAGGGACTGACAACCTCAAAATTCTACGACTTCAAGGGTGATGGACTGATTACATCGTCTTCACATCTCTACTGTTCCTGCCTACTTTCTATATTCTACTGAAGAAGCCTACTGTGTAGGCGAAACGTTTCGGAATAAAGTTGCCTAACTGTTGCCTATGTGTCTTACCTACCAACCTGTCGGTATTGTATACCATTTTGATGTTCATAAGCATAACATAAGAAAGAAGGAACACTGCAGCAGGCCTATTGGCCTATGCGAGGCAGGTCCAATTCTCCCACCGGCTTAAGCTTGACCTAGTGAGGTCAGACACGTCACTTAAGGGAGGAGCACTGCACCCGACCTAGTAGCACAAGCTAGTCAGGTCCAACTCACACCTACCCACACCTACTCATGTATTTATCCAACCTATTTTTAAAACAACACAACGTCTTAGCGTCTATGACGGTACTCGGGAGTTTGTTCCACTCATCCACAACTTTTACCAAACCAGTGCTTTCCTATATCCTTCCTGAATCTGAATTTTCCCAATTTAAAGCCATTGCTGCGAGTCCTGTCTGTTAGATATTTTTAGCACGTTATTTACATCCCCTTCATTAATTCCTGTTTTCTATTTATACACCTCAATCATATCCCCCCTAATTCTACGTCTTTCTAGAGAGTGCGAGATTGTTCCCATCTTACACTATACAATAATAATAATAATAATAATAATAATAATAATAATAATAATAATAATAATTCAAATGCTCTGCCATTTCCATTAGGCTCTGTTTACCAGAGTAAATGTGAAGGAGATAGCTATCTATATTGTTAAAGAGTAAGGTCACCTGTCACCTACCAGTTACTGGGATTTAGGTGACCCCCTTATGAAGAACTAGGGGTAATAATTATTATCTACATATCTCAATTAATTATTGTGTTTAGTATCCACTGGTGAGGGAAAATGTACAATTTGGAATATTCTATCTGAACGTAGATTCGAACGAACATGAAACTCCATCAAACTACCATCCTTAGAGGGTGGAATAAATGTCACTATAATCTTGCTGGAATAGTTCAGAGCTAACTCATGATTTGAAGAGGAAACTAAACAAAGTTTCTGTTCGCCTTAGACCATTATCAGGTTACTAACGAAAGAGTAAAGGAGAGAGAGAAGGCCAACACAAAGCCTGCCTTTGCATTGTCTTCGTTTATCTGTGTAGTACGAACCGAAGAAGGAGGAGGAGGAGGAGAAGGAAGAAGAAGACGAAGAAGAGAAAGAGGAGAAGGAGGAGAGGGAGGAGGAGGAGGATAAGAAAACAAGACTCAAAAAATCCTTTCTCTCCTCACAAACAAATGAAAAATAAACTCGATGTTCTCACACTAATCTTTCCTCTTTAAATTTTGGTTTAGCTGTAAATAACTACACTATATGCAAGACAAAACATGATTGTGCTGTGATAGGAACACTATGTATCACTACGATAATCTGATAACATGACTCCGATAACTTGCCTCTGCTACTGTTACTACAAGTAAATGACTTGAAAACGGTTAATCTACTTAGTTAAATTATACATTGTCACTCTTATGTATTCACTTTTAACACATTTTTCTCTGCTGGGATTATTATAATAATAATAATAATTATTATTATTAGTATTATTATTATTATTATAAATATTATAATAATTTTTATATTATTATTATAAATATTATAATAATTTTTATATTATTATTATAATTGTTGTTGGTAATATTATTATTACTATAGGTGCTGAGAAAGCTTATATAGTGGCAACATTTCGCTTTGTAAAGAGTGAAACGTCGCATATAAGAGCTTGTTCGGCACTCCCCTCCCAATCCCCGCCCCTCCCCTCCCCTCTCCCTCCCCTCCCCTCTCCCTCCCCTGTCGTTCCTTCATTACAGTCAAGAGAGCGTCTCTGGATCTGAAATATTACGTCCCAGGAGCTCTTCGTCGCTCAAACGTCCGCTTTATCACGGCAGTTTTTTTTTTCAATTTCGTTTAGTGTAGTGGCACATACTGGAGGAGTGAGACCGGGGGAGGGGGAGGCAGGATTGAACATGGAGCTCTGGTATGGAGGGAACAAAAGGCCAGTGAGTCCACTTCAGGACATTTATCTTAGGAAACGTTTCGCTACTAGTGTTTCCATCAGTCCTAGAACTAAACTGTACACTAGTAGTTTTTTACACTAGTAGCTCTTTACACTAGTAGTTCTGTACACTAGTAGTTATTTACACTTGTAGTTCTGTACGCTAGTAGTTCTTTTTCTCACTTGGAGTAGTAGCTGAAGGAGGATAAATGGGAAGAGGCGTGAGTAGGACCCATCGTGCCTTGATACCGGCGAATGGAATGCCTTGATACCAGTGAAGGGAGTGCACTGATTCTGCCCAAGAGAGTGCATTGATACTGGAGAAGAGAATGTCTTTATACAAGCTTATGGAGTAGCCTGATACCGACGAACAGAGTGCATTGTTTCTGGTGAAGGGAGTACCTTGATACTGGAAAAGGGAGTGCTTTTATAAAGGCGAAGTGAGTGCCATGATACCATCGAAAGGAGCAACTTGATGCCGGTCAAGGGAGCGTCTTCATAATGGCGATGGGAGTGTTTTGATGATTCCGGCGAAGTGAATGCTTTGATACTTGCGAAGGGATTACCTAGATACCATCGAAATACCTTGATACCAACGAATGAAGTGTCTTAATACCGGTGAAGTGTCTTAATACTGGCGAAGGAGTGCTTTGATACAGGCGAAGTGGGTGTCTTGATACCAGTGAAGAGAAAGTCTTGATACCGGCGAATGGCGCCCATTATTGATAACGGCGAAGGGAGTACCTTGATACTGACGAAGGGAGTGCCTTGATACAGGTGAAGTGAGTGAAAGCTGTGATACCAGTGAAGGGAGTGCTTTGATACTGGCGATGGGAGTTCATTGATACTTGCGAAGAGTGTGCCTTGATACTAGCGAAGGGAGGGCTTTGATACCAGTGAAGGGAGGGCCTTGATACCAGTGATGGAATGGCCTTGATACCAGTGAAGGGAAGGCCTTAATACCAATGAAGGGAGCACCTTGATACCGGAAAAAGAAATACATTGATACAAGCGATGGGCTCTTGATGCTGGGAATTATAGCTACCCTTCATTCGTCTGATGAAACCTAATTGCTTCCTATTCCTCTGGGGCTGTATAATACATGCGAGTTTAGCGCATTGTCATGAATATGATAATGGGATGATGAGGAATTGGAGTATTGATGAGTTAAGAAGGGTAGGAGATAGAAGAGGAGGAGATAAGAAGTTGGAATGGGATTAAAAATCTGAGTGAAGAAGGCTGGAGGAGAC
Organism: Cherax quadricarinatus; assembly: GCF_026875155.1. NCBI lineage: Eukaryota > Metazoa > Arthropoda > Malacostraca > Decapoda > Parastacidae > Cherax > Cherax quadricarinatus. The sequence continues at coordinate 19,175,856 of NC_069476.1, forward strand.
GGATGTTGAAGGGAAGACTTGAAGTTATGCTGAGTCGAAGTTTGTGAAGGAGGAACTAGAGAATAGTTAGTGATGGAAGATGAAGGAGTTGCAGTGGGAATTAATTGGGAGGAAAGGAGATGCAGAGAGAAGAAGAAAAGAAAAAGGAAGGGGATCTTTCTTGGTGTATTAATAACCCAGGATAAGCCACGATATGCTGCGTAAGTCCATTACTCTCACTATACATACATTTTATTGCATATTTCTACTATTCAGTGAAGTTTCAAGCATTTTCTAGGAAACTTCTAGTTTTAGGTAAACTAAGCATTTGTGCTACGAGGAAAATATATATGATTTTGAGTATACATTTCCCAAGGAAGCGACCCATAACAGCCAATTAACCTGTAGATATTTGTATACAGCTAGTAATGAGGACCAGTACATATTAACAGGTCTTTACATAAGACTGCTTTACCAGAGTTTAAACTCAGGTCCTTCAGCTGTGAGCCGAAGGAGAAATAAGTTAAGCGAAGCAGGGATACGATTTAATAGCAAGAAAATAAGAGGAAACTGAAAAGGGAAGTAGACAGATGAGAAAATGAAGTCTAATGGATAAAGGAAATTTAATATATTGATGATAGATGAAAGAAATAGGTAGAGAAGGAAATGTGGGAGGATATACAGAATATAGGAGAAGGGGTAAAAGTGGAAATCAAGGCAAGGGAAAGAACAGGGAGAGGCGAGAGAGAGGTCAAGAAAAATAGAGTAGTCAAGAAGGAGTTATAGTTGCCATGGGTGGAAGATATTGATGAAAATTTTAAAAAATATGTTTATCTCTCCCCCAGGAGATTTCTTCAACTTGAGTACGCGTGCAACACAGAATCTGTCGTCTATAAAACTGATCATAAAGACTTGCAAGTCGCAACACATCTTCTCAGTGGCAAGACATCTTAAAGTGTTAACACATTCATTCTATAAGCACTTCTTATCAGTGGAAACATTTCTACAATAACACATCTTTCCAGTGGCAACATTTAATTTCAGTTGTAACACATTGTTTCAGTGGCTGCATTTCATTCCAGTAGCAACATATGTTTGCAATTTTCACATATCTTTGCATTTGGAACACATCTTCCTTCTGGAAAGCAGATAGATTTCTGCAACTTGAATGAAAAATAAAAACACCTGAAACAATCTTCACTCGGAAGACATAATCAGTCATATATAACCCAGATGCACGTAACATGGATACAGAATCAGTCAACTGTAACAAAGATGCGCGTAAGATAAACACAGACTCGTTCAACTGTAACATAAATCAAGAGAAACATTGGTGTTTTCTTTGAAAATCAAGTGTTAAGATTGCCTTACATCACCACAATATGGAGAAAACAAATGAGCACGTCCTGTGGTCCGGGAATTGCTTAAACAAAAATTTGCTCTGCAGTTGTGGGTTGTGAATTATTCCTCCTACTGTATTATGAATTCTGATCTTCTATAATTCATTATTTATGTACTTCATGAGGGACGGTAAATCCGCAGGACACGCAAGGTACCTGGGGACTAAGTAGTACATGAGAATCCTAATTAGTATCTTCCTTATTGTGAGTGTTCAGTGTAGAGTGCTCATTGAATATAACCTCAGATGAAAATTCAATTTATTAAACCGGAACACAAAAACCTGTGCCACAAGAACTAAAATCCCAACATGGCTATTAAATCTTCTAGAGCCCACCCTGACATATACACCCCTTAGGTCCTCCTACCCATACATCCCAGGGTACCCACTCTCTCTCCTGGCTTATCCACCCTTTACCCTACCAATATATCTCCTCCCCATTCACCCCTTTGGCACTCTTTATGCCCCCTCCCCTTCTCTTTACGCACTACTTCCTATTATCCTTGACTCTTACAGACACAATTGCATTACTAAAATGCAATATTCGTGACTGGAAAACAGTGTCTGTAAGTGGAATATAATGTACAGAAATGAAATACCAAGTTCTTTGATTCATCTATAGCTCTTGTGAGAGAAATACTGTACCTTCCCGGTGACTACAATACAACCCTAAGTGACTGGAATACAATACCAATGACTGGAATATATTCCATATGATTTTAAAACAATCGTCACGACTGGAAAGCACATCCCCTTCCTCCTGCATGATCTTGACTCTTCAATATATTCCCACAAGCTTCTTTCTCCCATTACCAGTGGTCTTAAGATAACCCAAGACACGACCTCCTCACCTTATCAGGGTTAATGAGCCATTGTCTACAAGACGGATGGTCGTTTGCGTCACCTGGCAGCGACTCTTAATGACTAATTCAGCTGCAGAGTCTCAGGAGTTCCACACATAATGAGGTAGAGTATAGCCCATTATGTGCTGCTGTTCTTGCGGCCAGATGAACACCGCTTCCTCCTGATGTGTTCTCAAACTTTTATTATGAATAATTCTTCTTCCCAGGACAAGATTATATGACTTTATTTTATTGAGATGTTGGTGAGAATTTATCCAAGAACCTCACCAAGGAAAGGAAAGTTATGAAGACGTTTCGGTCCGTCCTGGGACCATTGTCTGGTTAGTTGTGACTTAACATAGTTCAGGATGGATCGAAACATTGTCTTATGATTCCTTTCCTACGCATAAGAACATAAGAAAGAAGGAACACTGCAACAGGCCTACTGACCCATGTGAAGCAGGTCCATGCCACCCCCCCTTCCAAGAACAATGACCACCTAGTCAGGTCACTTCCATTTAAGGAAGGAGCACGGCACCAGGCCTGGTAGCCCAAGCTATTCAGGTCCAACTCACACCCATTGTATTGTGACTTTCTATTCTTTTCTATATCAACGAGAAAGACACTGTGTTCGAAGATAAAGTTTTCTCTATAACCACATTCTTTTCCTCTCTTCCTCATGGCTTCACCCTCAGTATGTTCATTTATTTATTTGCTGCGATAAACCCACATGTTGGCAATAAAATTACATAAAAGAGATTACCAGTATACTTTGCCCTCCAACTGAGAATCTTTTCGCTACTCTGAAGAAGACCTCAGATGGAGGTTTATATAAACAATTAATCTCTTATGGCTGTCTTTTATTTTGTAAGTTACCTCTCAATATTGCAATATTCTCTCTCAAAATCCATCATTAGAGCATAAGAATAGAAGGGCACTGCAGAAGGCCTACTGGCCAGTCCTAAATTATTATTTTGTATAAAATAATTTTAAAGTCACGAAAGTAGCCTTAATGGATGCAGCCATCTCAGTGTCTCATGGCTATTTTTTTTTACTGTGTTATACATTATTTATACTACATAAAGTTACTACAACTCCTCCTCCTTCTCCTCCTCCTCTTTCTATTATTATTATTACTATTATTATTATTATTATTATTATTATTAATTCTATTAATAATATTATTTCTAATACTACCACAGTTACTACTACTACTATTACTGCTACTACCATTAGTACTAATGTTGTTGATAGTACTAGTACTACTACTACTACCACTATTTCTACTATTATTACTACCACTATTACTGCTACTACTAAAAATAATAATAATAATTTTGAAGTGAATACGCTTACATCTCCTCAGGTTTTCTCTCTCAGCCAGAGTGATGTCAGTGTTATGATGGCGTCTGAGGGATGTCTCAAGGGCTATGCATTATTCTGGTTGCATGCAAGAGTCACCTACCCCAAACTTGAAAAATTTAGGAAGATCCTTGACCGCGCTTTTTAAGACTGGTTGACAACAGTGTTATGTTATTATTATTATTATTATTATTATTGTTATTATTATTATTATTATTATTATTATTATTATTATTATTATTATTATTAGAGGATAAAAAGGCACAATACTACTACGTATTATGTATACTATTATTATTTATTATTATTATTATTATTATTATTATTATTATTATTATTATTATTATTAGAGGATAAAAAGGCACAATACCGTGACTGGAACAGTATTATGTTATTATTATTATTATTATTATTATCAGAGGATAAAAAGGCACAATACCGTGACTGGAACAGCATATTATTATTATTATTATTATTATTATTATTATTAGAGGATGAAAAGGCACAATACCGTGACTGGAACAATACACAAATAACTTGCAGTCGGACCTTTCGGTCCGACTTGGATAATTAACTAGTCACACACGATGTAATTCGGACCGAAACGTCATTAGTTTTTGTCCTATGGACGGGTTATTTTTGTATTCTTCTTATTGTTATTGTTATTATTATTATTATTATTATTATTATTATTATTATTATTATTATGAAAAAATTTTATTATGTGTTAGTTAAAACAGTTCAAAGAATGTTTAGTAATTATTAAAAGAATATAGGGAATGAGGGTATGAAGTATAATCATAGGTTAAGTTTGTACAGTGATGCTATAGTTACATGTGTGTTTGAGTTATAGTGTAGAAAAGACTAATGAAAAGTAAACTATAATTTTGACATTTCGCTCTATGCAGAGGCCCTACCGAACAAAAACCTTACGTTCCTTGATGAATGAGAAACTTGTGCAACAAGAAACCACCGAACTGGCATAAGGTTTCAATAATAAAGTCACCCCAGTTGTATACAAGTGATTCATTGAACAACTTGTCGTCGGTGCTCTAAAAGCCATGTGTATGTATGCATTTTTTCAGTACTGTGAGAAGTTCTCTTTTGCCTCTTCGTGGTATTAGGCCGCTGACTATGTTCTCTTCCTGTCTGGTTGCAGACTCCGGTCCACGAGAAAACTGTGACCCACTTTCACTAGGGAAAACTATAGTTTTATCTCTCCCATCTATCGCCATTGCTGTCGTATAGCCGGGTCGAGAATGGCCCGAGTGGCCCATTCTCACTTTGCTAACACAGTTCCACCACCTCTCTAAGCACCTCTCTGTCACCTTTCTATCACCTTTGTAGCTTCATTGCCCTGGTGCAGGGAAACCGATCTTCTCTATCACCAGGATAGCACTAGCACCCTTCCTGGCCAATGGTCATGATTTACAAGAGTCACAGTGGGCCAACCTAACCTGGGTGCCACTGAAAACACTATAGCTTCTGCTTCAGGAGGGCCATAGTAGACCAACTTTTTCTCAGATAACAATACAAATACTATAGGTTAATGGCCCTTATTTAGAACCACAAAACATCACCTTACCGCTAGCTACTACTTCGAACACTATACTTAATTAAACTACGGTACGGGTGGGGGTTGAAACCATGGCGAGTGAGACGTAAAGCTTCAAGCCAGTGCGTAAGTCACTGGCCTGCAATCGTGAGTTACTATACTTAATTTGCCATGATCCAAGAAGGCTATAGTGGGTCATATTCCCTTGTTGCCAAATCAAACTCCGTGACTTAATGACCATAATTCAGGAGGGCCATGTTTGGCCATCTTTCCTTAGGTGCCGCTATAAACACTATTATTTAGTGATAGTGATCGTGGTTCATACTTAAACTAGACCGGTTATATTCAATTTTTAAAATATAATTACCTCAACACATCTTAATTAGTGGTACATATTACTTACTTTTAAATTTAGAAAAAAATTCTCCCAGTTCACGATGGGTCAGCTGGTTAAACTAGAGTCTGATCTGATGATAATGATTATTATTATTATTATTATTATTATTATTATTATTATTATTATTATTATTATTATTATTATTATTATTATTATGTTCATGGACCTAGACCACTCGTTTAGGGCATCGTGAATTTTCGTTCTTTCCACGAGCCGGGCTAAATACACGGGTTCGAACCCCATGCTAGCCACAGTTTGTTATTGGTTAAAATACCACTTGTTCGTGATTACAAATATATATATATATATATATATATATATATATATATATATATATATATATATATATATATATATATATATATATATAATTATTGTCCCCACGAACGAGTGGTATTGATCAATAACAACACTGCGACTAGCCAAGGAGTCGAACTCATGCTGCTTTGGCCCGCCTCATGATGAGCGAAAGAAAGATGACGCTCTAGTCCACGGAACCATACAATTCTCAAGAATGACGCATCCACCCATGCTAGATGTTGTACCCGCCATCCGAGGGACTGATTATCTCCTCTTCTGTATACAGTTCTACTGTCTTCAAGAAATGTCCTAGAATCTGTATTGATAAAGCCAATGGATGAAGAAACGTCTACAATAAAGATACCCAGATGTTCCACATGTGTCTAATTGTCATCTTGTCGGTATTGTATACCATTCATGTACAGTATTCTATGTCGTTATCAAGTCCCCATCTCTCCTCTCTTCCAGTGTCGTTAGGTTGATTTCCTTTAACCTCTCCTCGGAGGACATACCCCTTAGCTCCGGGACCAGTCTTGTTACAAACTTTTGCATTTTCTCTAATTTCTTGACGTGCTTGACCAGGTGTGGGCTAGATACTGGTGTGACATACACGGTGTACAGGGTCTTAAATGATTCCTTGTTCAAGTATCGAAACGCTATTCCTAGGTTGCCAGGCGCTCATGTGCTGCAGCAGTTATTTGGTTGATGTGTACTCACCTAGTTGAGGTTGCGGGGGTCGAGTCCGAGCTCCTGGCCCCGCCTCTTTACTGATCGCTACTAGGTCACTCTCCCTGAGCCGTGAGCTTTATCATACCTCTGCTTAAAGCTATGTATATATCCTGCCTCCACTACATCGCTTCCCAAACTATTCCACTTACTGACTACTCTGTGGCTGAAGAAATACTTCCTAACATCCCTGTGATTCATCTGTGTCTTCAGCTTCCAACTGTGTCCCCGTGTTACTGTGTCCAATCTCTGAAACATCCTGTCTTTGTCCACCTTGTCAATTCCTCTCAGTATTTTGTATGTCGTTATCATGCCCCCCCCCCTATCTCTCCTGTCCTCCAGTGTCGTCAGGTTGATTTCCCTTAACCTCTCCTCGTAGGACATACCTCTTAGCTCTGGGACTAGTCTTGTTGCAAACCTTTGCACTTTCTCTAGTTTCTTTACGTGCTTGGCTAGGTGTGGGTTCCAAACTGGTGCCGCATACTCCAGGAAATGTGTTCGGTATTATACTCACCCCAAGATCATTTTCCTTGAGTGAGATTTGCAGTCTTTGACCCCCCCTTCCCGCCTGTAGCCTGTACTCTGTCTTCGGTCTTTTTTCACCTTCTCTAATCTTCATGACTTTGTATTTGGTGGGGTGAAATTCCAGAAGCCTGTTGTTTGACCAGGCTTGCAGCCTGACCGGATCCCTTTGTAGTTCCATCTGATCCTCATCCACTTGAATTCACCATATTAGCTTCACATTGTCTGTCCTGCTGTAGATTCGCCGGTATAATTGCCCGGCCAGGACTTTTCCTACAGGTGGCCCAGCCTTGGCTCCCTGTCGAGGGAGTGTCTTAGAACAACCTCTGCCATGGGAGGAGGTATAAGTACCTCCTCGTCTTCTGGGACCAGTTATCCCCAGACCTAGCCCCATCCCCGCTCGTACAGGGCTCGGAGGGAGAGGCTAGGCACCTTGGGCTGCCGCAAACCCCACCCACACTGAGCTCAAAGGGTGTGGCAGCTGCATAGCAGCAGATGATATCAGGAGGTGCAAAGTCAGCAAGCAATACAGGATCCTTTTGGAGTTACACCCCAGCTTTGGGCATTAAACCCGAGCCCTGGGGAAGCTCAAGAATGCCTCTTGTTGTGTGTGTTGCTGCTGCTACTAATACACTTGTCCGTTTCACTCTGTTCACATTGTCTGCAAACAAGGACACCCCTGAATCTACCCGTTCCATCATGTCATTCACATATTTGTCAAAAACAGCACCGGCCCTAGGACTGACCCTTTTGAAACTCCACTCGTCACAGGCGCCCACTCTGACACCTCGTCCCTTACCATAACTCATTATTAGCTTCTTATTAAGTATTCTTTGATGCATTGCAATGCCCTTCCTGTTATTCGTGCCTGTTCCTCTAGGTTTTGCACTAATCACTTGTGCGGAATTGTGTCGACAGCCTTCTTACAGTCCAAGAAAATGCAATCTACCCACTCGTCTATCTCGTGTCTTCTGTCACCTTGTAAAAGTTTCAGAAGGTTTGTGACACAGTATTTCCCCTCCATGAATCCGTGCTTGTTATCGTGTATAATCTCATTCCTGTCTAAGTGTTCCACCAGTCTTCCTGAGAAGCTTCTCCATGACTTTGCATACTATGGATGCCGGTGAAACTGGTCTGTAGTTTATTGCCACTTGCCTGTGTCATTTCTTAAAGACTGGAACTACATTTGCCGTTTTCCAAACCTCAGGTAGTTGCCAGGTTTCGATAGATGTGTTGATGATTGTTGTTAGTGGCACACATAGTGCCTCTACTCCCTCAGAACGCACGGAGAGATGTCCGGTCCCACCGCCTTTAAGGTATCTAGCTCATTTAGTAGCCTCTTCACTTCCTCCTCTTTTGTATGTACTTTTGTACCCTTGCATCCCAGTTTGCCTCAGTTCTTTCTGTCTCCAATTCCTTAAATCTCGTGTTGAGCTCTTCCCTACTTCTTTGTCGTTTCTTGTGATCTCCTTTCCTTCCTCAATCTGACTACCTGATCCTTGACTGTTTTCCTCCTGATATGGCTGTACAGCTCCTTTGTGTCAGATTTCGCTTACGATGGTCCATATCCTCGTATTACCACTGGGCTTCCCTACTTATCCATGCAGTCATTTCTGGATCTTCGGCCTCTACACCTTTGTGTGTGTGTATATGTGTGTGTGTGTGTGTGTGTGTGTGTGTGTGTGTGTGTGTGAGTGTGTGTGTGTATGTGTGTGTGTGTGTGTGTGTGTGTGTGTGTGTGTGTGTGTGTGTGTGTGTGTGTGTGTGTGTATGTGTGTGTGTGTGTGTGTGTGTGTGTGTGAGTGTGTGTGTGTGTGTGTTTGTAAAGTTCATCCAATTAGCTACTCGGGTAAAGGTATTAATTTTTATTAACACTATCAAATTACTATGAAAAAAGTGAGCTATTGGATGTTCAATTTATGTTTTGTTTACAAAACTTTTTTTCAACTGTTGATACTTTTAAGAATGCTAATTTATGGAATATTCAATACTAATGGTGTTTCAAGTTCAGGAATGTGGACGAAGACAACCACAATATTTCGCTCACCTTGCACTTATTGTGATTTAACATATAATTCTGGGTTAAGCACAGAGTTCTTGTGCTCTAATAGGTGTGTATACCTGCATATATATACAACTAGAGTTTACTTTAATCACTATGTTGGGACATAAAGTATGCTTGACTGGTGGTGAATAGGTTACTTGCGGCTTTTAATGAATTTTATAATATTTTAGAGAGTTTATACCCAAATAATGGTTTATTAAAGTTATGGTTTTTCATTAAATTTGCAGCTCAACTGCAGGTCACAAACCAACTTTCATTTCTTTATGTTTCTCTAACTAATAATAATACTAACTATGTACAACACTTAAAATTTCTAAATATTTACTTTAAAATTCAATGGGGTCGAAATGAAAAAAAAATCAGATAACCAGTAAAGAATACTTGCAGCCTATCAACAGAAAAATTATCTAGGCTTCCTGAAATGACCAGCATAACGACTGTAAATTACCTGGCCATATACAGAATAGTGTTCCAATCATCCCCATACTTGCTTGGAATAAAAAAAATTACCTAATTGACATTAATTCTTTCGTCCTTCGTTCATAGATCACTCAAAGCCCTCCCAAGAATACCTTAGAAGTCAATAGCTTACAAGTTATTGGCTTCTGATTTAGGAAGAGCATTACAGAGGATTACATTCATCAGGTATAACTACCTGTAAAAGATCTGCTTTTAGTGAAAAGCTGTCCACATAAATTTTCTGCCGACTAGTTTTTTTTGTCCCTTTACCTGTCAGAGCTGCACCGTGAAAGTCTCGGCGAAGAAGTTAAGTTACAACACAGTGGATAGAAGAGCACAGTGAGACTTGTCGATGGTCCAGGTCGGACAGAAACATCGTCATAAGTGTTCCTTTACTAAGTGCAGGTTATTTTTTTTGAATCTAGGTGATGGATACAAATGGCGCACAGTCGACGACAATAATGAAGAAAACACACTTGGCTAAATGAGTTTTTTTTTTTTTTTTTTTTAGTTTCTTCGTTTTACTCTGTGTAAAGCTTCATCAATCAGGACTTGAACGTTGTACCAACAAAAACTTCTGCGACGTGTATCTTTTCTGTATTAGTTTGGTGATGATGCTCTCAGTGTTAATTCTTTTTCGGTCTGAGAGTCTCTCCAGTTTCCTCTTCTTTCCCGCTTGTATTTCTTCTATTTTTCTCCCTTCTCTCGCTCGTCTTCCACTCGAACGAAAGTAACTGAGAGGACGAGCTGTGAAATAAACAAAGACAAGCTGTGATACGTGGCGAGTGCTTAATGGGACAAAACATTTGCACCAGCGGTCACAATTACTGCCATTAGGGAGAACTTTCCCTTACTGTAAAGACAGCTGTGTGAGTACAAGTAAGAAGAATATCTGAATATCCTTTGTGGATGGAAGATCAAACCTCCAACACATCTTGCTCTGTAAAGATCACCGGTAAACCAGGTTTTTATTATTAACTAGCAAAATAATTCACTGTAATTTCACAGAGGTAAAATTAGATTGACCCGTGTGAGTCATTCAGCATAAAACGTGTTGGAGGCTTCATCCTTCGTCCACCACGATCGAGATAAACCTGCTGCCTACCCGTAGTTGGCTCACTCTCACCTCTTAGTGTCCCCTTTGTCAGATGCAAGATGACTGAAGACCTTCAATCGCTCATCAACGATAAGAGACTGAATACCTTAAAATTAACTTTCCACTTCTTCCAGTGTCTCCAGTAGAAAAGTCACCTCTGTATTCGACTGAAGGAGCCTGTTATTATGACGAAACATTTCGGCAGCAAAGATACCCATGTGTTGCACATATTTCTTATTCAGCAGAGTCTGCTTAAAATCGACATTACACGATGGGACAAATAAAATATCAGCTTTGTCTGCTTTTACCTATATAAACAACTTTATTGTTGGTGAATAAAGGGTATGAGCACAATCGGAAAGCTTTCCACTTAATAATCACATTGATCACACATTAATCAAAACTTTCTGAATGAGTATTTTGTTGCGTTTAAGGGAATTTGATTTATTAGCTCATGTTTGTTGTGATATCTGTTTTACTTATAGACGACATCCAGCGCACTGGACGTCACGAGGATTATGTTCCTTGCATTGTTGTTGTTGTCACTTACATACAAGTGAATTTTATAGTACTTTCTGGTATCGTACCTCATCTCATTTTGCAAAATAAGAGCTGTTATCCTTCCTCATATCATTTTGCAAAATAAGAGCTGTTATCCTTCCTCATATCATTTTGCAAAATAAGAGCTGTTATCCTTCCTCATATCATTTTGCAAAATAAGAGCTGTTATCCTTCCTCACATCATTTTGCAAAATAAGAGCTGTTATCCTTCCTCATATCATTTTGCAAAATAAGAGCTGTTATCCTTCCTCAGATCATTTTGCAAAATAAGAGCTGTTATCCTTCCTCAGATCATTTTGCAAAATAAGAGCTGTTATCCTTCCTCAGATCATTTTGCAAAATAAGAGCTGTTATCCTTCCTCAGATCATTTTGCAAAGAGCTGATAGTTCAATTCCGCTGATTTTACCGGGTTATAGCTGTTATCTTGCCTTAACTGATTTCAAAACCAAGTTCTACGTATCTCGGGTCAACCCATTCTCGTTATAAAGGTGCAAAACTGAAGTTTTCCCAGTTACTCTCAGCCTTGGCATTGCCAATCGTGTAACTTTTTCTTCTTTTGTAATTACTTAGGAAGGGCTCTTGATCAAAGGACTTGAAGTTACCCTTAGCACTTCCCCATAAAATTATAAGAATTTCAGGTCTAAATTTTACTCTATTCATTAAAAATGAAAATTTTGCATAACATTTTTGTCATTAAATGTGATTCGTATTTATTAAACAATGACTGAATAATATTACAATATAAACAACACAGGTAACATTACATGATCCTTACAAAATACGCAACACAGGTATTACATCAACATTACACTCTGAGCAACACAAATCATAAAGAGGAAAACTACAATACACAAATAACCCGCACACCGGAGAAAGAAATTTCGGACCATTTACAAAATCACACATAATGTGACTTTGTAAATCGTGTAAATCGAACCGAAACGTATTCCTAAGCTCCTCTCTCCTTTGTGCGAGTTATTTTTGTATTGTTCCAGTCACGGTATTGTGCCTTCATATTCTTTAAGATAACATACAATACTATTACCTTCAAATGTAATTTTCTAATTACAGCAACGGTCACTACATAATGATATAATAAATTACTAGAAACCCAGCTGTGTGATTAATATTATTAAATAATTGCCTTATTGAAATGTAATTTTTCTAGATGAGTTGGAAGCTAAGTTTTTAATAGGTTCAATATATTCTTAAAATCTGACAAATTGTTTCCTCTTCAAGAGATGATCCTTGATACCGCCGATTAATATTATTGATTGGTTGATTAAAATGTGACTTTTCAAGCTTAGCTGGAAACTAAGTCCTTCAAGGGATCAATATATTGTTAATCTCTGACGAATTGTTTTCACTTCAAGAGAGGATCCTTGATGCCGGTGAGGGGCTCTTGATGTATGGTATACCACAAGTACTTCACGTCCATCCATCAAACTTGATTACCTCCCGTTGTATGACCCCATGGATTTAACTATTCCCAAAATAATAATAATAATAATAATAATAATAATAATAATAATAATAATAATAATAATAATAATAATCATACTACTACTACTACTACTGCTACTACTGCTACTACTACTGCTACTACTACTGCTACTACTACTACTACTACTACTACTACTACTACTACTACTGCTACTACGAATAATGATAATGATAATAATCATGCTACTACTACTACTAATAATAATAATAATCATACTACTACTACTACTGCTACTACTACTACTACTGCTATTACTACTACTACTACTACTACTACTGCTACTACTACTACTACTGCTACTATTACAACTACTACTACTACTACTACGAATAATGATAATAATAATAATCATACTACTACTACTAATAATAATTATAATAGTAATAATTTATGCATACTAGGTTCTCCAGTAAGAGTGTTCTTGTGACATAGGATGGTTTTATGTTGTCGGTGAAAGGCTCTTGATTCAAGGAAATGAAGCTTATTCTCTCCCATTCGTAGCATCAAACGTGATTACCTCCTATTCCCTAGGGGCTGCCTGACCCCTTACTGGTTTAGCACTTCCTTAGGGCAGTAATACATCTTTCTTTTCATTTTTATTTTTTCTGTCTATCCTTTACTCGTTTTCTGTCATTTCCTTCCTTCCTTTACTTGTCTTCTTCCATCATTTCCTTCCATTCTTTACTTGCCTTATTCTTCTATTATTTTCTATTATTCTTCCATCATGTATTTGTTTTCTAGCATTTCCTTCCTTTATCTCTTAATTCCCTCCATCCTTCCCTCTCTTACTTCTCTTCTATCCCTTCCCTCCTTCAATCACTTACTTCGCTCTTTCCTTCTTTTCGTTCATGCCTTCTATTCCTTCCCACCTATTCCCTTCCTTCTATTCCTTCCCCCTTTCCTCGTATTCCCTCCCTCTTTCCTTCTATTCCTTCCCTCCTTCTATTCCCTCCCTCCTTCTGTTTCTTTCCCCCCTTCTATTTCTTCCCTCCTTCCTTCTATTCCTTTCCTCCTTCCTTCAATTTCCTCCCTCCTTCCTTCTACCTCTTCCTTCCTTCCTTCCTTCTATTCCCTTCTTCCTTCCATCTATTCCCTTCTTCCTTCTACTTCTTCCCACCTTCCTTCCTTCTATTCCCTTTTTCCTTCTGTTCCTTTCCCTTCCTTTTATTCCTTCTCTCCTTCCATTTCCTCCTTCTTTCCGTACTCCATCTATACTCTTCTTTCATTTTCTCTCATTTCCTTCCACTTCTTCCATTTTCTCTTCTTCCCTTCCTCATCTTTCATTCCTTCCCTTCCTCTTCTTTCATTCCTTCTCTTCCATCTTTTTTCCTCCCGACTTCCTTACCTCTCACGTGACTTAAGGGATCACTCTCATTAATGTTTCCCCTCAGTAACGGATGTACTCGGGGAGAGAGAGAGAGAGAGAGAGAGAGAGAGAAAGGGAGAGAGAGAGAGAGAGAGAGAGAGAGAGAGAGAGAGAGAGAGAGAGAGAGAGAGAGAGAGAGATTTAAAATGAGCAGATGTAGGTAACAGGTCTTGGCTTGTATATAAAGATAGGAACCCTTAACCTAACCTTGTTAAACCCTTGTGTGAAAGAGAGAGGGAGAGAGAGAGAGAGAGAGAGATAGAGAGAGAGAGAGAGAGAGTTAACCTAACCTTGTCAAACTCTGTGTAAAAGAGAGAGAGAGAGAGAGAGAGATCTGAAGTGTTGTTTGCATATGTAAATACAGAGAAAAAAGAGAGAAAATGAAGAAAGGAACAAGAGATGAAGGTGTAAGAGAGATGGAGGCTGGAGGCAGGTGACTCTTACCAAGACAGCAGCAGCAGCAGCAGGTCCAGTACTCCACTTGGCGTCCATTACCGTGCCATCCATCACTGTTTGTCTCCCAGCTTGTGTGTCCCATTGACTCAGGAAAAAGTATTACAAGTGAGGGACGTTCAGTTGTGGGCCTGGACTCATCCTGGCTCCCTCCTCTTCCTCTTCTTCCTTCTCTTTCTTCTTCTCCTACTCTTACACTCTCTTTGTTTACTTGGGTATTCTGTGTTCTGAATAGGTTATCACAGTAGTCGGAGATGGGGCAAGCGAGTATTATTGTTGACGAGTGTAAAATAATACATTTATAGATGTCTGTCTTAAACGTTAATACAAAATGTAAAAAACTAATTAATTTCTACACTAATTTCGAGTGAAGAAGCCTGCTAAGCAGGTGGTATTCCTCCAGTGTTCTAGATAGTTTGTAATGCAGCTTAGGACTCTAGAACTATATGAGGTTAACGTAAACGTGAAGTTCATAGAAGAACTCTCTTGCTGGAAGTTATGATTGTCTATGGTTAGTGCCCTGGAATCGCTGTCCGAAAAATCTCCTGGGTATCCCACGCCATCTGGGGATTTATAGTCATTCATGAGCACTCAAATAACATATTAGTGTATTTAAAAAATATATTGAAAGATTGATAACACTGACGCAGAGTCCTATCATTTTACATACTATGGTGTCCTATCTCAAAATGTTAAACATTTAAATTTCATCGCACTTTCTCTCGAATATCATGTAAGCAGTGTAATAATAATAATAATAATAATAATAATAATAATAATAATAATGATAATAAAAATAATAATAATAATAATAATGATAATAATGATAATCTGTACACATCTGTTCTTATGCATGTTGAAGGAAACCAGGGTTCACATCTGTTTAAAAGGGTAATTATGATTGGAAGACAATGAAAATGTGTATAGCCCTTGTGGCTTAGCGCTTCTTTTTGATTATAATAATAATGAAAATGTGTTCGAGGGTGGAATCGAGTTGGAGGTCATGGAATGGAAAACATGATCTCTATAGCGGGAATCGTTTATTATTGTCCAGCCGAACACTAGTGCGATGGAAAACAAGTGGAAAGACCAACACACACGAGTACGAATTCGAAAATCCTTATAAGATGAAGCACCAGTTCTCAAGACTTGTAGAAAATTAATAGAGAAAAAGCACAAACTCGTCTTCGTGGGAGATACAGTGCGATTCTTCCCAGAATAAATTATGGCAGTTAAAAATCACCTAATAAATGAAGGGCTGAGGCTCAGCAAACATGTTATTTTCTGGTTTAGTCACCGTAAGTAACAAAGCATGTTTGTCAACAGCCTCAGCTATTTCCAATACGCTTAAGTAAAGAGAGGTCGTCCAGGTGGTGCTGCACCTCAGAGTCCTACACGAGTAAAAATCTTCACAGGGTGAAAACAAGGTTTGTATTTCACTGAAGGATAAGGGAAGTGAGGGAGAGTCAGTAGTTACAGGAACAGACCATGACCCTCTTGTTTAAAGAGTATAATGTAATACAGCTTGAATTTAAACTAATTTGTGTGAAACACTGTTGCATGCAAGCAATGTGTTTGTGCACTAGGACCAGTGACTGGAAGTGTAAGTGTGTTGTGAAGTTTGATTTCTTGCAGACAAATAGCAGATAAAACTGGAATATCAAGATTTGAAATTTTTCCCGAATTCGCTCTCCTCTAATATTGTTTTGTGATAGTGACAATAAGGGAAAGAAGAATTATCAGACTGGACGAGTGCTGTGGACTAGGGCCGGAGTTCCAAAACTGGGATACATGTATCCCTAAGGGTGCCTGATGGAATTTTCAGAGGATATGCGAATGAGCTATAATAATTTGTGTTGTTATAGTCATCAGAAACAATTTATGCATAAGTAAACAGAGAGACTGGCCACCGAAGTGGCTAGTTTATTGCGCACCCCATATCCATCATGTAGACGATAGCGCAAGAGCATATGGCTACATAAAAGGCCTAGGAACCAGGCCCCAAAAAGGGTTAACAGGCGTCTGCATTTATATCTACTGTTCACTTATCTTTACAAGCAAATTTAGGAAATTTGCTTAATATGTCTAGCATCTTATTTTTATTAATAGGATACCTTGACATGTCACAGTGGTTATTTTGCTGTTTATCTCTATATTCCTCAAAAAGTAGACAAGAATTTAATCACATAGTGTTCAGTATAGTGACCATACAGCTGGCCACATACTTTGTATTTGGTTTGATTATCATATTTATGTCTGACAAACTGCCAAAAGTACTTGTAATCAAGCCTAAGTCTGGCTACGACAACATCTATCAGTCTGTTCCCAGTGCAAGTTGCTCAGTAAACATACTTATCTACGGTCATGTTATCATAGTGGGTTATAGATCTACTCATGCTTCTAATTGCGTTCCTATAACATTCGATTTCATTATTTACTTCTCACTTAATATTATTCCTAATGCTAGACACAGACACACCAAAGTTATATTCAAAATTCTCCTTCAGAGTACTTTTCTTGGCTAACGTTTCAACTTTATCATGAAAGAGTATTCCAATGTGTGATGGAATCCATAACAACTGTGCATTAAATTAATTCCCTTTTCCCGGATTTTTTAGTATACCTGGCTTCTCCAATGAGCATGCTGATAGCCATTATGTGAATCAAGATTCTTAAGCAAGTTTGTCGTTTATTACAGGAATCATATCATTCACAACGAAGAAATAAACTTGTAAAATTTAAGAGCATATTGATCTATCTTTCTGAAAGTTATTTTCAAATGCATACCCATTTGATCATTCAAAATATCAAGAAGTACATGATTGACAGAGTTCTGGGAATCACTGGACTAGGTTGTTTAGATACTGTAAATCAGTAGACATTGGTAGAAAGGATCCGAGTTTCTGTGTATGTTGGGGATGGGAGGGGAGAGGAAAGGGTGAGAAGTTTGATGTGTATTTCTATGAGACAAGTATACAAAAGTTGGAGAAGTGAGGTGTTGTGAAATACCCGGAAAGCAGAGAGGATCAAAGTAAAGGAACTGAGATGCAGAGGAAGATTTTTTACAGCAGTGTCTGTGTTTCGTGGAAAGTTTCAAATCTTATATCAAACTGAAGAAAGTTCATGCGATTTTCAGCTTTTTGGAATCTGTCAAGATTCATATCCAAACTTCCCTCTCCCACATACGCAGTTTTTCTGTCATATGTAAATTTGCTGGAAGGAAGGGTCATGTAGGGTGATGAGGAACTGAAGAGGAGGCGGCTGATGAATAGGCGACTTTCAAGGAAAGAGGGTTTTCTGAGGGGCAGTCGATTCATTGCAGTGACTTAAACTGACTTATATCGCCAGGGAATGTTGTAAGAGGAGATATGGGGTGCATATATCTCCATTACTACTAATATTACAAGAGTCGAAATCCAACGTGGTACACTAGAAATGAGAATAAAGAAACGGTAGATAGAGACGTCTGAGTTGATGTTTGTCTTTGAGGTTGAAGAAGATCATCTGTGTCATCGATGAGAATCGAGAGGTAACAGGACTGAGTGAGGTGGATGTCGGAATATCTTAAGTGAGGTTCTGTTAAAGACTGTATGCAGGTGTAACTATGGTAGAGGCCATTTTTATACGTTCAGTATAACGCGTGACTGGGCAGTAAAATACATGGTAAGCAAAAGAGACAATACATTTTGCTCTGCGAAGAGCTCTTTTCAACACAGTAAGAAAAGTCGCCCCAGTAAAAATTTATACTAAAACTTGCTTCATTTCTTCACTTTTGTCTGCATTACGACTTTTGTATCCTAAACATATGGTAGTTAGCCTCTTTGACCTTACGATAAATCTCATTTATTTCCAATATCAAATTTACGCTCTTGAATTACAAGAGAGATTAGGAGAATAATATGAAGGCTTGTCATTATAGTTAAGGAAATAAAGAAAGCAGTGGAGAAAATTTCTCCAAAAAAGGAGATTTCAGCCCTCTCAGCCCCTTCAGCCCTTTCAGCCTCCTGAAGGACACAGCCCTCCAGAGGGACTGATAGCGTCTCTTGCTTCCACATAAACAGTTTAATTGATTCCACATGCAGCGTGTACCAGTCAGAAGTCACGCCACCTCGTGTTGCAGCACCAAGTGTTCGTGTAATAAGAGTGTCAGTGATATGAGGAAAATAACTCTCTTTACTTTAGAAGGGAAATTACAGGAAACCTGTGAAGGCTTACTCAGTCCTGTAACAACTTCAGTCAGTATTACCAAGGCTGGCTCCTCCTCAGGAAAATTAATGAATAGAAAAAAGAAATAATAATTCACAAAGATAAACACTTTATTATTTATTGATGCAAAGATAAAACATTGAAATATGAAGGTGCATCCTACTTGAAAGAAAAATGAAAAAATGAAATGGAAAAATGACATTTGAATTCAACACTAATATGTACAGTTATACTGGGGTGTCTGGTGGAGGCTGACACCGTCTTGTAGAAATTGTAGCCGTTATTGATGATGTGGGGGGGGGGGGTCACAGGTGTTGGTGACAACCCAACGACTAGTTCTTCACAGAGTCTATAGCCTTGAATAGTCAGTCCAGATGACAGGAACGCAGGTTCTTTACCGCTGCAAAGATGAGGGGTAGTGTCCTGTACAATTAAATCAGAAGAGGATCAGGCAAGACTACGGAGACCTGGACAGGCTGGACGCATGGTCCAGCAACTGGGTCTTCGAATTTAACCCCACCAAATGCAAAGTCGTGAAGATCGGGGATGGCCAAAGAATACCGCAGACAGAGTATAGGCTAGACGGCCAAAGACTCCAAAACTCATTCAAGGAGAAAGATCTAGGGGTGAGTGTAATACCGAGCACATCTCCGGAAGCACACATCAAGTAGATAACTGCTGCGGCATGTGGGCGCCTGGCAAACCTGAGAATAGCGTTCCGATACCTCAATAAGGAATCGTTCAAGATTGTGTACACCGTGTGCGTCAAGCCCATACTGGAGTATGCAGCACCAGTTTGGAACCCACACCTGGTCAAGCACGTCAAGAAATTAGAGAAAGTGCAAAGGTTTGCAATAAGGCTAGTTCCAGAGCTATGGGGACTAACCTGCGAAGAAAGGTTAAGGGAAATCGGCCTGACGACACTGGAGAACAGGATGGTTAGCGGAGACATGATAACGACATACAAAATATTGCGAGAAAAAGATAAGGTGGAGAGAGACAGGATGTTCCAGAGAAGGGACACAGTAACAAGGGGTCACAATAGGAAGTTGAAGACTCACGTGAGTCAAAGGGGTGTTAGGAAGTATTTATTCAGTCACAGAGTTGCCAGGAAGTGGAACAGTCTGGCAAGTCATGTAGTGGAGGCAAGAACCATACATAGCTTTAAGACAAGGTATGATAAAGCTCATGGAGCAGGGAGAGAGAGAGGACCTAGTAGCGACCAGTGATGAGGCGGGGCCAGGAGCTGAGTCTCTACCTCTGCAACGACAATTAGGTGAGTACTCTCTCTCTCTCTCTCTCTCTCTCTCTCTCTCTCTCTCTCTCTCTCTCTCTCTCTCTCTCTCTTGACCCCTGCAACCACAATTAGGTAAATACACATATATGGCTGCTTGAATCAACCCCAGCAAATGGAAGGTTACGAAGTTTGGGGAAGGGGCCAGAAGATGGAACAGAGACGGAGGCTGAAGACCTCATTCAAAGACAAAGTCCTGAGAGTAAGCATATTGCTTTCTATGTTGCCAGAGGCTATCAACCAAATAATCTCTGAAACCTATGCTCACCTGGCAAATCTAAGAGTGTCCTTGAAAAATCTCAACAAAGAATCTGGGTGCTTGATTTATACGAAACAAGTCAGGCCCTTCTTGGAGTGTGCAGCACCAGTATGGAGATCACACTTGATGGAGCATATTGAGAAACATTCCAGTAGTATGTAATAAAACTAGTTCGGGAGATGAGTACGGAAAAACACAGGGAAAATGATAATATCATTCAAAATACTCAAAGGAATTGACAGGGCAGACAGAAACAGTGTGATTGAGAGGCGGGAAATAAGTGCTGGGGAACACAGCTGGAAGCTAAAGGCACAGATGAGTCACAGGAATGTCAGTAAGTGTTTTTCTCAGTCTCACGGTGGTTAACAAGTGGAATGACCTCGATGAAGAAGTGACGGAGGCAGACTCCATACATAGTTTTTTAAGACTAGGTACGAGGCTAGGAGAGGGTGTATCTGGCAAGCAGCGATCTAAGACTCGACTCCTGCAACTGCATACACACACACACACACACACACACACACACACACACACACACACACACACACACACACACACACACACACACACACACACACGTATGTTCGTGTCAGAAATACGTACGTACGTTCTCTCTAACATTTATTGAGAGCTGTCAGCCTTGCTTTCATCACTACATATTTCATACTAATTCCTCTGATCTCCTGCCACTAATACCTGGTGGTGGTGGTGGTGGTGGTGGTGGTGGTGGTGGTGGTGGTGGTGGTGGTGGTGGTGGTGGTGGTGGTGGTGGTGGTGGTGGTGGTGGTGGTGATGATGATGGAGGTGGTGGTGGTGGTGGTGTAGGTGGTGGTAACTGTGGTGTTTGCATTGTTGTTGGCACTAGTGGTAGTGGTGGCACTAGTGGAGGGCAGTGGTGGCGCCACGGTGGTGACTGTTTCTGTATTGGTTGTAGTTATGGTAGTGGTGGTGCTGGTGGCGTTAAGGATTATGTGGTTGTTATGAACATGGTGGTAACTGTCGTCATTTCGACAGTATTGATTGTAGAGTATTGGTTATGGATGGCATTGTGATGATGGTGACGACTGTCGTAATAGCAGCGGTAGAAGCGATAGAGATAGTGATGGTAATGATGATGATAGAGCTTATAGTATAACTCCCAGTGCAATTAAAAAACAATTATGAGATTTTTAATGAAATATATTAATGTTTAAATTTCCATTAATCCCTCTATGATCCTATAATGTATTAACCTGTATTAACCAATAACGTTTTAAAACCATTTAATGCATTAACCTGTATTAACCCTATAATGTATTAACTCTATAAAGCAAGGCCTTGAAAATATTATGAATATGAAAGAGAATCCCTACGAGATTATTTTTATAAGTTTATAAGACATACCTACGATGTGTCTTGCTGAGGAATATCTCTCATGTTTACATATGTTTACATATAAGTGTAGTTAAAAAAAATATGTAATATTTTTGTAACTACGAGATAAAGTGTGTGTGTGTGTGTGTGTATACTCACCTATATGCGATTACAGGGGTCAAGTCACAGTTCCTGGCCCCGCCGTTTCGCTAGTCGCTACTAGGTCCATCTCTCTCCCACTCCAAGAGCCTTGTCGTACCTCTTCTCTAAGCTAAGCATGGATCCTGCCTCCACTACATCACTCTCCGGATTGTTCCACTTCCTGACAGCCCTATAACTGAAGAAATAATTCCTAACAACCCTATGACTCATCTGAATTTTCAACTTCGAGTTGTGGCCCCCTTGTTCCTGTGTCCCATCTCTGAAACATTTTAGCCCTGTCCACCTTGTCAATGCCTCTCAGAATTTTATACGTATTTAACATGTCTCCACTATCCCTCCCTTAACCTCTCCTCACAAGATATACCCCTTAGTTCCGAGACTAGTCTTGTTGCAAACTTTTGCACTATCTCCAACTTCTTGACTTGTTTGACCTGGTGTGAGTTCCATACTGGTAATGCGTACTCCACTATGGGCCTGACGTACACGGTATACAGTGTCGTGAACGACTCCTTACTTAGATGTCGAAATGCTATTCCCAGGTTTGCCAGGCGCCCATGTGCTGCAGCGGTTATTTGATTGATGTGCACCTCAGGGGACGTATTCGTTATAAAGTTCACCCCAAGATCCTTTTCCCTAAGTGAGGTTTGCAGCCTTTGATAGGGCCTAGCTTGTACTCCGTCTGTGGTCCTCTTTGTCTTTCCTCAAGCATCATAACTTTTCACTTGCTCGGGTTAAATCCAGGAGCCATTTGTCGGACAAGGCTCGCAGCCTGTCCAGAGATCCCTTGAACTCGAAAGCCTTCTTAGAGTTCGAAAAGATACAATTTACCCTTTCCTCTCTTTCTCCTATCTTATTTCTGTTACCTTGGCGTAAAACTCAAGTATATTTGTGACTCAGGATTTCCCATTCCTGAAGCCGTGCTGTCATGTATGAGCCCAATTCTTTCTGTGCTCCAACACTCTTCTCCTGATCATCTTCTCCATGACTTTACGCACTATACAGACACTGCTCTGTAGTTTAATGCTTCTGGTCTGTCCCCTTTCTTAAAAACTGGAACTTCATTTGGTATCTTCCACACCTCAGGGAGTTGTCCTTTTTCTCGATAGATTTATTGAAGATTGCTGCCAGCAGCTTACACAGTTCCTCTGTTCCCTCTCTCAGAACCCATGGAGAGATGATATCGGGCCCACCGCCTTCGAGGTATCTATAGGTCACCTAGGAGTTTCGTCTTGTGTTGAGCTCTTCACATGCTTCCTCGTCACTCTTTGTTAGCTCCCGTCCTTCCTTCCTCAACCTGATTACCTCTTCCTAGACTGCTGTTTTCCTCCTGATGTGCTGAATAACTACTTTGGATCAGATTTGGCCTTTGATGCTATGTCAATCTCATATTTATCCTTATCCATGCATATTCGTTTCTGGTTCTTATGCTCAGATTCTTGTTTTCTCGAGTCCTTTGCTTTCTATACATTTTCCATGCTCTGGCACACATGGATTTGACATTTTTACACCTCCATATAAACTATCGGGTTACTCTGGTCTCTCTATTTTTTGTTTGTGTTACTCCTTGGTTTGAACCTCTCCACTTCCCTGCACTTTGTGGTCACTTATTCCATCAATTCATTTACTGTCTTTCCCTCTAGTTCTCTTTCCCACTGCACCTCATGCAGAAATTGCATCATACCTGTGTAGTCCCCTTTTATGAAGTTTGGCTTCTGCCGTCTTTCTCATGCTGCTTCATTATTCACTGTTAACTCTAAAAAATATTAGAAACCCATGACCACGTGATCACTAGCGCAAAGGGGCCTTTCATGTATAATATCCCCCATGTCTGAACTGTTCAAGGTGAATATGAGGTCCAGCCTTGCTGGAACGTCCTCTCCTCTTCATCTCATTGTGTCCCTAACATGTTGGTGCATGAAGTTTTCCAATACTGTCTCAAGCGTCTTAGCCATCCACATTTCTGGTCCCTTGTGTGGCTCTAAGTTTTTCCAGTCACTCTCCTTGTGACTGCAATCTGCCATGACGAGTGTCTTTGTACTACTCATGCGACCCTTTCTGGCCACCTTGGCTAGTGTATCCACCATTGCTCTATTGCTCTTATTGTACTCTTGTTTTGGTCTCTTGCTGTACAGTGGTGGGTTGTACATTGCTATCATCACTTTTGGACCTCCGGGCTGAAGTGTTTCTATTACGAAGCCATCTGCTTCCCCTCTATCCAGTATTGCCTTTTCCTCAAAACTCCATTGGTTTTTTAATGAACAGTGTAAGAGTGTTGTTTCTTTCTGCTTATTGTGTTTGGCTTGTATAGGGTGGTGAGGGTTGAGGGAGCTCTGTGAGCATTTGTGTTTGGTGTTCTCCCTGAGGCTGAGCTTTCCTGTCTGTCGATGCCTGCCCTATCTCTCAGTCCTTCCACTGGTGTCTTTTTACTCTCACTCTTAGTTTCCAATCTTTTAGTGTTCTGTCACTCTTGGGAGTTCTCTAACAAAAGTGTCTTTTGTAGGACCCTACTCAATATGACTGGGTGATTTTTTCTCTCGAATATCCCGTCAATCTGTAAAAAAATTGATATCTGGGACATGTCCTTCTCTCCTGTTATTGCGATGATACTCTCAATCTTCTTTTCCTTCCAATGTTTTCTTTCTTCATAGGTCTTCCCTTTAGTCTCCTGAAGCTCATGATTATTGACCTCTCCCTCTCTTCTTCCTTATTTCTTTTACCTTCGTATGTCTGGATCCGATCTAAGCATCTGCTCTGTTGTTCCTCTTCCGGACACCCCCGCTGGCCTGATATTACTTCTGCAAGGGATTCTTAGCTCCTTTACTCCCTTCAGTCCTCTCACTGTCCAGTGATGTTTTTATTTCCACCGTCTTGCTCCTTTCGGTTCTCGTCTTTATATGCTGCTTCAGAACTTCCAGTTTGTCCTTCAGGCTCTGTATTTTTGCCTCGGCTGCTACAGCTTGTAACTTCCACTTCTATCTTTCTTAAGATATCTTCTCCTCAGTTGTATTGCAAAGCTCCTTTAGCCATTTTTTCTGTTCTTGTTACATTTTGTTCTCGAGTCTTTATGTCCATTCTTCCATCTCAAACCAGCCATCCTTGGTTCCCTTGCCTCTACGTCCTCCTTCATGAGATCCTTTTTTTTGTTTTTTTTTCCTGCTAGGATGTTCTTTTTTCTGCAGGCTGTAAAGCGTGTATGTGTGTGTGTGTGTGTGTGTGTTGGTGGTGTGTGTGTGGGGGGGGGGGGTGTGTGTGTTTTGTGTGTTGTGGTGTGTGTGAAGCATTAGTAAGTATGAAGGGTTGTTTTTAGCCTGGTGTGGGGGGTTTATGTTGTTATGTGTTAATTGAATATTTGTAGAACTTTTTCCTTTTTGACTCAATTATATTATTATTATTATTATTATTATAATGGGGGGGAAAGCTAAACCGTAGGATTATACAACGCCCGTAGGGGGTCAGGAAAGGGATTTAGGTCAATTTTGGGAAATGGGGCACGACAATTCCCTCGATCAAGAGCCCCTCACCAGCGTCAAGGAACCTCTCTTGAAGGAATGTATCTCAATAAAAGCTTTTTCTGCGGTCCATCATTTGCATTTTACAGTTCCTAAAATGAGAACACTGAATGGAAGCATCTTTAAACAGCAGTTCAAAATACGAGAATAAAAATGTTATGGAGTTTAACCTGATTATAATAATCCAGATAAAAATAATCATTTCCCTTCAGACAGCAAAATGTTATTAGATCTCTCAGCTGTTTGATTCAATTTAATTGCTTTATTATGCACTTATACCCCATCTATGGACAGTAAACTAAATATTACGGAGGCTACAAAAGAGTAAAATACGTAACCTTTATCTTAGATGATTTTCTGTGATGATCCGAACTTTATTAAATGTTTATATAGCTCACTTCTTAGCAAAGCCTCGTCTGTAATGAAAGTTTGATCTGTACTGCAGTCATATACCAAGTCCAGTGTGTATACTGTTAGAACGCCCAACAACTGCGTTTATAATATTGCAGTGAACCTCACTTCGTTAGTCATAAGTAAAACTCACCAACACACACATACACACACACACACATATATATATATATATATATATATATATATATATATATATATATATATATATATATATATTATATAATATATATATATATATAATATATATATTATATATATTATATATATATATATATATATATATATTATATATATATATATATATATATATATATATATATATATATATATATATATATATTATATATATATATGTCGTGCCGAATAGGCAGAACTTGCGATCTTGGCTTAAATAGCAACGCTCATCTTGCTATATAGGACAAGTGAAAATTTGTGTATGCAATAATTTCGCCAAAATCACTCTGAACCTAACGAAAAAAATATATTTGATTGTGATTGTTTAGTACTAAATTACTGTAAACGTATTTAAAATATATTTAGTTAGGTTAGGCTAAAATAAATTGCTCTTGTTATAATAAGGTTAGGTAAGTTTTCTAAGATTCTTTTGGTGCAAAATTAAAAATGTTTATATTAACATTAATGAAAAAAATATATCTTTAAACGTATAAGAGAAAATTTCAGGAAGGACTTAATTTTAAATGAGTTCTTGCTAATTGACCAGTTTTACATATTCGGCACGACATATATATATAATATATTATATATATATATATATATTATATATATATATATATATATATATATATATATATATTATATATTATATATATATATATATATATTATATATATATATATATATATATATATATATATATATATATATATATATATATATATATATATATATATATATTATATATATATATATATATATATATATATATATATAATATATATATATATATATATATGTCGTGCCAAATAGGCAGAATTTGCCATCTTGGCTTAAATAGCAACGCTCATCTTGCCATATAGGACAAGCGAAAATTTGTGTATGCAATAATTTCGCCAAAATCATTCTTAACCTAACGAAAAAAATATATTCCACTGTGTTTGTTTAGTATTAAATTGCTGTAACAAATCTAAAATATATTTAGCTGGGTTAGGCTAAAATAAATTGTTCTTTTTATAATAAGGTTAGGTAAGTTTTCTAAGATTCTTTTAGTGCAAAATTATAAATTTTTACATCAACATTAATGAAAAAAATATATCTTTGAACGATATAAGAGAAAATTTTAGAAAGGACTTAATTTTAAATGAGTTCTTGCTAATTGACCAGTTTTTACATATTCGGCACGACATATATATATAT
The DNA here is from genome assembly GCF_026875155.1 of Cherax quadricarinatus. Taxonomy (NCBI): domain Eukaryota; kingdom Metazoa; phylum Arthropoda; class Malacostraca; order Decapoda; family Parastacidae; genus Cherax; species Cherax quadricarinatus. The sequence continues at coordinate 19,203,014 of NC_069476.1, forward strand.
ATATATATATATATATATATATATATATATATATATATATATATATATATATTTATATATATATATATATATATATATATATATATGTATATATATATATATATATTAGGAGTCTGTGGAGACAAAGAACTTTGTCCTTGGAGGCAAAGAGGGGAATGTAGGAGAGTATAGTTTTACCAACGCTCTTATATGGGTGTGAAGCGTGGGTGATGAATGTTGCAGCGAGGAGAAGGCTGGAGGCAGTGGAGATGTCATGTCTGAGGGCAATGTGTGGTGTGAATATAATGCAGAGAATTCGTAGTTTGGAAGTTAGGAGGAGGTGCGGGATTACCAAAACTGTTGTCCAGAGAGCTGAGGAAGGGTTATTGAGGTGGTTCGGACATGTAGAGAGAATGGAGCGAAGCAGAATGACTTCAAGAGTGTATCAGTCTGTAGTGGAAGGAAGGCGGGGTAGGGGTCGGCCTAGGAAAGGTTGGAGGGAGGGAGTAAAGGAGGTTTTGTGTGCGAGGGGCTTGGACTTCCAGCAGGCATGCGTGAGCGTGTTTGATAGGAGTGAATGGAGACAAATGGTTTTTAATACTTGACCTGCTGTTGGAGTGTGAGCAAAGTAACATTTATGAAGGGATTCAGGGAAACCGGCAGGCCGGACTTGAGTCCTGGAGATGGGAAGTACAGTGCCTGCACTCTTAAGGAGGGGTGTTAATGTTGCAGTTTAAAAACTGTAGTGTAGAGCACCCTTCTGGCAAGACAGTGATGGAGTGAATAATGGTGAAAGTTTTTCATTTTCGGGCCACCCTGCCTTGGTGGGAATCGGCCAGTGTGATAATAATATATATATATATATATATATATATATATATATATATATATATATATATATATATATATATATATATATATATATATATATATATAAAGGGGAAAAAAACAGAATATTACTACTATTACTAGTACTACTACTAAAACCATCACTACGACTATAACCATCACTACTACTAAAACCGCCACCACCACTACTACTGCTACTACCACCACTACTACTATTACCACTACCGCCATTACTACTACTACCACACCCCTTTCCCTAACACCGACCAACACCCCCTCCCTTGCACCCAACCACACCCTCTCCCCAGCACCCAGCCACATCCTCTCCCCATCACCCAGCCACACCCTCCCCAGCATCCAGCCTGTGAGGGAGTTCGTTAGATAGGAATGGTGATAGTATGGATGAACGGTGGTTGTAGTTTGGTTTGCAGTCTGCTTGTTCTGTTAGGTGCATGCATCGTTCCAGCTACACCGTCACCTCCCACCTCCTGCACTCGGTGGGAGGTGACGAGTGTCCCTCCGATCTCTGACCGGTTGTCAGGGACTTGACTTTCGGCTCCCATCAAATCTCCTCGATTGTCTGCTCGGGCCATCCGACTCAGGCGAGATAAGAAGGGCAGCATAGATCTTGAGAAGATCTTATATTTAATATGGTATCTGTACCTTCTTTGGTCCCCCTTCCACTCGTAGGCGACTCACATTCAGCTACACACCATTCTAGCAGCCGTTCCTCAGTTATAACTCCACCAACGATTCTTGGTGGTTCTCTACTGACGACTCAACTGCTTCACAAGTGTTGTGGTGGTCAGAGAATCCCAGTACTTCTGTCAGCTGAATCTGTACTCGATTTCGGGTCACTGTCTACTCAGTGTGTCAACAGTCACATCCACTTGTGAACCTCACCCCCCCCCACCTCGTCATTAAAAATGTCTCAGGGTTCCAAACCACAATTTAGAGCTACGTGCCCAGACCACCGGCACGGCACCATTCTTAACTATGTATTTGTGCATATTAGGTTTGAGTCATTAATTATTTATATATTTAATTTTTCATTTCTCTGCTTCAAGTAGGATTAATGTCATGTTTATATTATTATTTTATCACTGATTTTTCTATCTTTTCATTTCCATAAGGAGAAACCAGCCACACCTTCTCCCCAGTACCCAGCCACACCCTCTCCCAGTACCCAGCCACACCTTCTCCCCAGTACCCAGCCACACCCTCTCCCCAGTACCCAGCCACACCCTCTTCCCAGTACCCAGCTACACCCTCTCCCCAGTACCCAGCCACACCCTCTCCCCAGTACCCAGCTACACCCTCTCCCCAGTACCCAGCCACACCCTCTCCCCAGTACCCAGCCACACCCTCTCCGCAGTACCCAGCCACACCCTCTCCCCAGTACCCAGCTACACCCTCTCCCCAGTACCAAGCCACACCCTATCCCCAGTACCCAGCTACACCCTCTCCCCAGTACCCAGCCACACCCTCTCCCCAGTACCCAGCTACACCCTCTCCCCAGTACCTAGCCACACCCTCTTCCCAGTACCCAGCCACACCCTCTCCCCAGTACCCAGCCACACCCTCTCCCCAGTACCCAGCCACACCCTCTCCCCAGTACCCAGCTACACCCTCTCCCCAGTACCCAGCCACACCCTCTCCCCAGTACCCAGCCACACCCTCTCCCCAGTACCCAGCCACACCCTCTCCCCAGTACCCAGTCACACCCTCTCCCCAGTACCCAGTCACACCCTCTCCCCAGTACCCAGCCACACCCTCTCCCCAGTACCCAGCCACACCCTCTCCCCAGTACCCAGTCACACCCTCTCCCCAGTACCCAGTCACACCCTCTCCCCAGTACCCAGCCACACCCTCTCCCCAGTACCCAGCCACACCCTCTCCCCAGTACCCAGCCACACCTTCTCCCCAGTACCCAGCCACGCCCTCTCCCCAGTACCCAGCCACACCCTCTCCCCAGTACCCAGCCACACCCTCTCCCCAGTACCCAGCCACACCCTCTCCCCAGTACCCAGCCACACCTTCTCCCCAGTACCCAGCCACACCCTCTCCCCAGTACCCAGCCACACCTTCTCCCCAGTACCCAGTCACACCCTCTCCCCAGTACCCAGCCACACCCTCTCCCCAGTACCCAGCCACACCCTCTCCCCAGTACCCAGCCACACCCTCTCCCCAGTACCCAGCCACACCTCTCCCCAGTACCCAGCCACCCCTCTCCCCAGTACCCAGCCACACCCTCTCCCCAGTACCCAGCATCCCTCTCCCCAGACCCACAACACCTCTCTCCCAGTACCCAGCCACACCTCCCCAGCACCCAGCCACACCTCTCCCAGACCCAGCCACACCTCCCCAGCACCCAGCCACACCTCCCCAGCACCCAGCCACACCTCCCCAGCACCCAGCCACACCTCCCCAGCACCCAGCCACACCTCCCAGCACCCAGCCACACCTCCCCAGCACCCAGCCACACCCTCCAGCTCGAGCACAACACCTCTGCACCACATCCGCTGCTGGTCCGCGCAAACTTTCCACACTAATCGCCTTCCTCTAATCTTAAGAACTTGCAACCTCCTCAGCTGCTTCAGACACTCCAGCCAACCCTCCATACTTTACACACTACTGTCACACTGTTATACCCCAGTCACGCCCCTGCCGCTTTCCTGCCAAATCCCCGTCACACCCCTGTCACACCCCTACCACTTCCCTGCCAAACCCCCGTCACACCCCCATCGATAACATGCCTGTCACACCCCTGCCATACTCCTGCCACACCACTCTCACACCCCTGTCACACCACTGCCACACCCCTTTCAAAACCCTGCCACACTCTGCCACACCCTTGTTAAACCCATGCCATACTCTGCCACACCCTTGTCAAACCCCTGTTCCGCACTGCCCCACCCTTGTCAAACCCCTGCCACACACACTGCCACACCCGTGTCAAACCCCTGCCACATTCTGCCACACCCTTGTCAAACTCCTGCTACATTCTGCCACACCCTTGTCAAACCCCTGCCACACACTGCTACTACATATTCTTTCTCATGCCCATGTCAGTCACACCCCTGCCACACTGCTTCCCCTAATACCACAACTCCTCTTTCCCTTCCCCTCTCATCCCCCCTGCAATCCCATGACCCCTCCCCTGCCCCTACCAACAATAACCCTCAGTGACAAGTCCCTTTAACAACGGTAGCGATTGGACGTGTCTGAGGGAAGCTTGGTCCTCCCAGCAACTGCAACAGCAACAGAAGCAGCAACAATTGCAGCAACAGTAGCATCAGCAGCAACAGCATAGCAGCACCAACAACAGCAGCAGCAACGCATGCAACAGAAACGGTAGCAGCAGCAACAACATAGCAGCAGAAACAGCAGCAGCAGCAACAGATGCAACAGCAACGGTAGCAGTAACAACAGCACAGCTACAGAAACAACAGCAGCAACAGAGTCAGCAGCAGTAATAACAGCACAGCTACAGAAAGGCGATGTCTAATCCTACGGGTTTAGTGCGTTCCACTTGATAATAATAATTATAACAGTTACAGAAACAGCAACCGCAGCAGCAGCAACAACAGCAGCAGCAAGAATAGAGGCAACAGCAGCAGCAAGAGTAGAGGCAGCAGCAACAACCGAGGTTGCAGCAGCAGTAACATAAGCAGAAGTAACAGTAGCAGCAGCAGCTTAAGAATCAACGACAGCAAAAGCAACAGAAGCAACACAACGATAGAAACAGTAGTAATAGCAGCAATAACAACTGTAGAAGCAGCAGCAGCAACAACACAATCAACTGCAGAAATATCAAAAGCTGTATCAACAGCAACAGGAGCAGCAATAGCTGCAGCGGCAGCAGCACCTTCACTAGCACCACCAACAAAAGCAGCGGTGGCAATAGCAGCAGCACACGACTACCTCCACCAGCACCGCCGGCAACAGTAACAGCACACACTACCTCCACTACCATCACCAGCAAGAGCAGCAGCGGCAGAAACAGCAGCACACAGAACCTCCACTATCACCACCAGCAACAGCATCAGCACACACCACCTCCACTAGCACCACCAGCAAGAGCAGCAGCAGCACACATCACCTCCACTAGCACTACCAGCAACAGCAGCAGCACACATCACCTCCATTAGCACTACAAGCAACAGCAGCAGCACACATCACCTCCACTAGCACCACCAGCAACAGCAGCAGCACACATCACCTCCACTAGCACCACCAGCAACAGCAGCAGCACACATCACCTCCACTAGCACCACCAGCAACAGCAGCAGCAGCACACATCACCTCCACTAGCACTACCAGCAACAGCAGCAGCACACATCACCTCCACTAGCACTACCAGCAACAGCAGCAGCACACATCACCTCCACTAGCACTACCAGCAACAGCAGCAGCACACACCACCTCCACTAGCACCACCAGCAACAACAGCAAAAGCAGCGGCAGCAACAGAAACCCAACACCACCTGCACTAGCACCACCACTAGCATCCACCACCGCCGCCACAACGGCATCATAACACCACCACTGGAAGGGATATGATGCGTGTGATGGAACACCGATTCAGTGTGTTCAACTGCAGGGGGTCGAATTTCGGCTCCAACCCTTACTTCCCACTCACCCAAGGTCATTACAATCTTCATTTCACCGCTCATTTCATACTCACTTACAAATATTCTACTGAAATTATCTTCCGCCTCATCCAGGTTTTCCCACTGTACAGATTTCTGTGTGTTTGGTTAAAACTGAAGTGAATTTAACTTCAGAAACACACATTACAGGCTTTACAACTTCAGGAAGACACATCATAGACTTTACAACTTCAGAAAGATACATCACAGGCTTTACAACTTCAGGAAGACACATCACAGACTTTGCAAACTCAAAAAGACTCATCTCAGACATTTACAACTTCAGGAAGACACATTACAGGCTTTACAACTTCAGGAAGACACATCACAGGCTTTACAACTTCAGGAAGACACATCACAGGCTTTACAACTTCAGGAAGACATATCACAGACGCTACAACTTCAGGAAGACACATCAAGGACGTATACAATTTCAGGGAGACATATCTTAGATATTTACAACTTCAGGACGACACATCTCAGTTGTCCTCTGAGGGATTGCCTTTATTTTGCTACATTAGTTTCCTAAGGAAACAAATTTCAGTTTCTTAACGCTGCCTGTAAATTATTAAATTATATTTTTCTTAGTTTTACGTAAGTTTAGGTCAGGCCAGGTCAGATCAGGTCAGGTCAGGTTAGGTTAGGTTAGGTTAGATTTAATTACGTTAGGTTAGGTTAGGCTAGGTTAGGTTCGGTTGGGTCAGGTTAGGTTAGGTTAGGTTCGGTTAGGTTAGGTTCGGTTGGGTCAGGTTAGGTTAGTTGGTTAGGTAGGTTAGGTAGTTAGGTTAGGTTGGTCAGGTTGGGTCAGGTTAGGTTAGGTTAGGTTCGGTTGGGTTAGGTTAGATTAGGTTAGGTTAGGTTAGGTTCGGTTGGATCAGGTTAGATTAGGTTAGGTTAGGTTAGGTTAGGTTAGGCTAGGTTAGGATAGATCAGGGAATGTTACATTGTCACGTTAGGTTGGGTCAGAAAAAGTTACATATAAATGGTGTAAAACACCCTCACGTACTCTCTGCTACTCTGTATGTTATTAAAATCCACTGTGTGGGCGAAACGTTGTCAATAAAGGACAGCGTTATAATGTATTTTGTGTCTAGGTTTCCGTCAGGAAAGATTATACAAACATATGCACGCGTACACATTACCACAACCAATAAACAGATGGGGCGGTATTACCTCTAGGCTAAGAAAAACCAGGAAACGTTCAAATGTGAACGTGTGAATGGGAATGACTGAAATCTACCATTGTACTACCGTTTCACAAACCAGACATCTCGGGGCTTGATACCTCTCACTATCGTCCCATTGCTCTGACCAGTGTAGTCTGCAAAGTGATGGAACGATTGGTGAATAGACGTCTGATATAGTATCTGGAGACTCACAACAGTCTTTCTCCTCGCCAATATGGCTTTCGCAAGGGCTGCTATACTTTGGACCCTTTGCTCCACTTAGATGCGTATGTGCGAAATGCCGTTGCTAATAAACACTCCGTCCTAGCAGTCCTTTTTGATCTCGAGAAGGCATATGACACCACTTAGAGGTATAACATCTTGGCCCAGGCCCACTTCTTAGGCCTCCGCGGAAATCTATGAACCATCCTTGCGGCTTTCTTATCTGACAGACATTTTCGTGTCCGTGTTGCCGCCTTTCTTTCCTCTCTTGGCTATAAATGACCTACCTTCCGTTCTTCCATCGCATATTTAGTCGTCACTTTGTGGACGACTTCGCTATAGCTTACGCAGGAGCTGACTGTCGCCTGGCAGCGGCCTCCCTTCAGCGTGCAATTGACCGAGTTTCCCATTGGGCCACTTCTCATGGATTTAAATTTTCTAGTACGAAAACTCATGCCATTACCTTCGCTATGTGTCCTCTTGTCCCAGATATGCCATTGTATTTACACGGCTCACGTATTCCAGAATGTGATGCAGTCTCTTCGATCGCTGGTTGACATGGAAACCTCACATTTCCTTTTTGAAGGTAGCTTACCATGGTCGCCTGAGTCTCCTTAAAATTCTTGTGCATCGTTCATGGGGAGCAGATTGCTGGACTCTCCTACGTTTGCATTTCACCCTAATCTTGCCCAAGCTGGATTATGGCGACCAAGTCTATTCTGTGGCTTCTCCTACAACTCTTTCTAAGTCAGATCCCCTTCATCGTCAGGGTCTATGTTTATGCCTTGGTACCTTTCGTTCATCCCCTGTTGAAAGCCTCTATGCTGAAGCGAACGTTCCTTCCTTTGCTGATCGTCGTGATACTCATTTCCTTCATTATTTTGTTCGCTCTCATGACCTTCGTGTTCCTTCTACGTATAGGTTGGTCACAGGCGTTACTAAAAGCCCATTATTTGTTCGTCGCCCCTGCTTACTCTGACCATTTTCACTTCGTCTTCGCTCATTCCGGTCTTCTCTCCAGCTGCCTCCCTTGTATGTTCATTTAGCATCTGCCTTTTCTCTTCCCCCTTGGGAGGTTCCGACAGTTCGTGTCTGTTCTCTCCTACTGCAGTGTGCCAAAGCTCTCCTACCTACGATTGCTTCTTGCTCTCTTTTTCTTGACCACTTCTGGTCGCATGCTCATGCTGTCGCTGTTTATACAGATGGTTCTAAATCTTCTGACGGTGTTGGATTCGCGGCGGTGTTCCCTGACGATGTTGTCCGAGGTGATTTGTTAGATTCGGCTAGTATTTTTACTGCCAAGTTGTATGCCATCCTCATCGCGCTTCTCCGTATTACATATATGTCTCCTTCGACGTTTGTGATCATTTCAGATTCCCTCAGCACCTTACAAGCTATTAAACAATTTGATTCCCCTCATCCATTGGTCCTTTGTATTCAGTTATGATTGCGCTCTGTGGTTAGTTAACACGTTGATGAGCAGGGCAATGAACAGGCGGATACTGCTGCGCCGCGAGCGGTACATCATCTTCCGGTTTTCTATAGAGGTATTCCGTTCCGGGATTATTATCTCTGTCCATCTTCGCGGCCGTTGGCAACAGTGGTGGTCGGACATGCACCATAACGAATTGCACTCCATTAAACCACTTTTAGGTTTGTGGCCATCTTCTTACCACCGTTGCCATACTCAAGAGACTGCGCTTTCCCGTTTCCGCATCGGCCATACCCACCTTACCCATGGGTATCTCATGGAACGACACCCTCTGTGAGGTTTGTCGGGGTCTATTTCGGTTCTTCACTTTCTTGTGGATTGCCCAGTTTACCAGCGAACCTTCCTTTCATGCAGACGGTCCTGCCTTTGACTTACAGTCACTTCTTGACTTTTTGTCAGCAACTGCTTTACTATTCAAGCTTTGATACATAGCCCTTAGCATCCCTTCCAGCCCTTTTCTCCCCTCATCTCTGATCCCCTTTTCTCCTAGCTGTTAATAGCCCTGGTACTATTTTCTTCCCCGCAGTGCTACATGACCCTTGTAGGTTTAGCTCTTTCTTTGATTATAATAATATGCAGAGCATTTCGGATAAATTAGGTCAAGTTTGCCCCAGGATGTGATCCACACCAGTTGGGTAATACCCAGATACGCATTTTACTGATGGGTAAACAGGGACGGCAGGTGTTTTAGGGAAACACGTCCTAATATTTTCCAGGTACCGGGGATTCGATCACCGGACCTCAGTGTGTGAGCTGAGTGCGCTAGCAATAGAGCATATTCGCGAGAAGGAGCTTATATTCTGCAGACAGATGAGATGAAGCAGTGGTAAGCGGAGTCGTCAATGGGGTTTCCCAAGTGTGACTTCGACTGACGAAGCCTGCAAAATAGGCGAAACATCTCGGCAATATAGACACCTAAATGTTGCGTGTGTCTCTCATTCTCCTTCTTAGACTTCTACAGCCTCTTTTATGCTTGCAGAACTCTCCATTGTAAAAAAAAGACGCTGGAGGAAGCGCAAAACCGTGAGACTCAACAATTTTGTTTAGTGGAAAGGTTTTTTTTTAGTTAACTTATTGGATAGTAATCAACTGGCTCCTAGGTAAAAAAAAAAGTAAGAGAGACACTCCACATCAAAGTTTAAAATTGTCTAGTCAATCAGCAGCAAATTTCTGATTGTTTTTATAAAAAGTTCCCCGAATAGACTGAATGCTAATTAGAAAATGACATTTAACAATTTGGGAAGAGTGTATGAAACAAATCCTCTGCTCTAGTTGAGAGGTCTTAAGGGGATATCATCTTTATACGCTTTTTGGAAATCCATAATTAATAGAGGGACATTTGATTAACAGATTTGATTATCACCAGAAAGTCACTATGAACGTTGTTGCCTTCTGTTCTTTTGACTGTGTTGAACAGAGCGCTGATGTTATACAAAGTATTCTCGAATCGTTTTTCATAAGTACAGATATCATTTAATAAGTTACATTCAGGATGATTATTATTAAAATCATAGGGAGCGCTAAACCCGTAGGATTATACAGCGTATGTGGGGGTGGGGGATGGAAGGCATTCAAGCTCAATTCAGGGAACCGGAGCACAGATCCAATTCCCTAGATCAAGAGCCCCTCACCAGTGTCAAGGAATTTCCCTTGAGGGGCATTCAGAATGATAATCTTGACAACTTGATCTGATTTGGAAACTATAATAGTATTTTCTTTATCAACTTGGGTAAAATCTAGTTTACCCTTTTAAAATGCAGACTTGAAATAATTGTCCATAGTGGCACGGGAATTCCTGAGTGTGGGTAGTCCTGGCAATGAATTTGTCAAAGCAAGAGATGTAATCTAATGCATGGATGGTGATACGGTTTCATCGCGTGACTGAAAGTCAGTCTTAAGTGTTCTGCAGTGTGGATGTTGTGGCATGCGAAAAGCATGTGTTTGAGGCATCGTCAGTGGTCAGTGGTCAGTCGTCACGTGAGGTCACAGACCCTGAGCTGCTTTGGGGATTAGCGTGGACGGTTACAAAGCATGGCTTGCTTCTGCAGTGTTTTAAAAATTGAGGTTGGAGAGTTGAAGGAGGAGGTCTTGCTTCTCCAGGAGGAGATTAGGAGGCTGAAGGTCCACCTCAATGGGTCTGGGAGAGAGTGTGAGGTGGCTGGAGTTGTGGGGAATGAGGCTTCTAGCAGTGAGGTGCAGTCTGTCTCTCGCTGTGAGGAGGCTGTAGTTGGGGAGGTAGCAACGGCTACCAGCAGTGAGGTGCAGCCCAGCACCTGCTACAAGTGGCGAGTGGTCACAGTAATGGAGGCGCATCAGAGTAAGGAAAGTTAAGAGTGAAGATCTGAAGGTAGGAAATCGCTTCTCTGTTCTTCAGATGAATGTACTTCAGTGGCCAGTGAAGGTAAGGGTACTACTGCCCTGCTAATGGAGGTAAGCGCATTCTTGTGGTTGGTGACTCTCAGGTAAGATATATTGACCGTGCTTTTTGTAATAGGAATAAGAAGATGAGAGATAGAGTGTGCTTCCCTGGAGCTGGTGTTGGGGACATAGTCAACAGGCTGGATAATATCATGTCAGGTAATGGGAACAAGCCCATTATCTGTCTCAGTGCTGGTGGAAATGATATTGGGAAGGGTAGGAGAGAAGAGCTGCTAGATAAATACAGGTCAGCTATAGATTTCATTAAGTCTAAGGGAGGGATCCCAATAATATGTAGCATCTTGCCTAGAAGGGAAGTAGGAAATGAATGGTTGTCTAGGGCAATTGGTGTAAATTGCTGGCTAGACAGATACTGCAAGGAACTTGCAATCCATTCATTGACAACTGGAACAACTTTTATGGCAAACATGATATGTATGCAAGGGATGGGGTACATCTCTCTGGGCAGGGGTGGTAGCACTTGCAGACTCGATTGAGAAGGCCATTGGTGAAATGCCTATGATTTTAAACTGATGGAAGATAGAGGTATGGGTGTGTGTGGGAAACAAGCAGTTGCAACACTAGGGTTGGAAACAGTAATTGTATAAAAGGCATTCAGCATGAAGTTATAAATAAAGACAATAGATCAGGTCAGCAAACAAAGGGGACAGCAGAGGGCAGCAAGGGACTAGCTCCCTTAAGGTTTACTATACTAATAGCAGAAGTGTAAGAAATAAGATAGATGAGCTAAGATTAATTGCAAGTGCAGGAAACATAGATATTATTGCTATAACAGAGACCTGGCTCAATCTGAAAGATGAGAGGATGCCCTCTGAATGTCACATACAAGGCTATAAATTATTCCACACTGACAGGGTCAACAGGAAAGGTGGTGGAGTAGCGATGTATGTCAGAGACAATTTAAATTGTTGTGTTAGACAAGATATTAAATTAGAAGCATCAGCCACTGAATCTGTTTGGTTACAGCTTCTCGAGGGCCGAGAAAAACTAATTTTGGGTGTGATTTACAGGGCCCCAAATCTTGATAGGGAGTGCAGTAAACTCTATGGGACGAAATTCGTAAGGCATCTACATACGAAAATGTTGTGCTAATGGGAGATTTCAACTATAGACAGATGACTGGAGCAATTTGACAGGAAATTTAGAGTCAGGTGACTTTCTTGATACGATCCAGGATTGTTTTTTAAACAGTTTGTGACAGAGCCAACTAGGGAAATAACCTCCTTGACTTGGTTCTTGCCAGTAGGGAAACACTAATTAATAATCTTGAGGTTAATGATGAGCTTGGGGAAAGTGATCACAAATCACTCAGTTTTAATATATCATGGAATTCCCCTAATAATGGCAATCAAGTCTCCGTCCCTGACTTTCGCTTGGCTGATTTCATAGGACTGAAAAATTACTTAGGTGGGCTGAAATGGAATGACCTGACTAAGGGTCAGGTAGGTGGTGATGGTTGCCGATATGATGCTTTCCAGGGCATAGTTCTAGCTGCTCAGTCAAATTATGTTCCAAATAGGAAATCAGGTCAAACAAAAATGATCCTAAATGGATGAACAATAGATTAAAATATCTGATTGGTCAAAAGAGAGGCATATATAGGTAAATCAAAAGAGGAGAGGGCAATTAAGAAATCGATATATTCAGTTAAAGAGAGAAATAAAAAAGGGAATTAGAAAAGAAAAAAGAGATTATGAGGTTAAAGTTGCAAGACAATCGAAGACTAACCCAAAAGGATTCTTTCAGGTATACAGAAGTAAGATCAGGGACAAGATAGGCCCACTCAAAAGTTCCTCGGGTCAGCTCACTGACAGTGATAAGGAAATGTGTAGAATTTTTAACACATACTTCCTCTCAGTTTCTACACAGGAGGATACCAGCGATATTCCAGTAATGATAAATTATGTAGAACAGGACGATAAACTGTGCACGATTAGGGTCACAAGTGACATGGTCCTTAGGCAAATAGATAAATTAAAACCTAACAAATCCCCAGGCCCTGATGAACTGTATGCAAGGGTTCTAAAGGAATGTAAAGAGGAGCTTAGCACACCTTTGGCTAATCTTTTCAACATATCACTACAAACTGGCATGGTGCCAGATAAGTGGAAAATGGCAAATGTGATACCTATTTTCAAAACAGGTGACAGGTCCTTAGCTTCGAACTATAGACCAATAAGCCTAACCTCCATAGTGGGAAAATTTATGGAATCAATAATTGCCGAGGCAGTTCGTAGCCACCTTGAAAAGCATAAATTAATCACGAATCTCAGCATGGTTTTACAAAGGGGCGTTCCTGCCTTACGAATTTATTAACTTTTTTCACTAAGGTATTTGAGGAGGTAGATCATGGTAATGAATATGATATTGTGTATATGGACTTCAGTAAGGCTTTTGACAGGGTCCCACATCAGAGACTACTGAGGAAAATTAAAGCACATGGAATAGGAGGAGAAATTTTTTCCTGGATAGAGGCATGGTTGACAAATAGGCAGCAGAGAGTTTGCATAAATGGGGAGAAATCAGAGTGGGGAAGCGTTACGAGCGGTGTTCCACAGGGGTCAGTGTTGGGCCCCCTGCTGTTCACAATCTACATAAACGACATAGATGAGGGCATAAAGAGCGACATCGGCAAGTTTGCCGATGACACCAAAATAGGCCGTCGAATTCACTCTGACGAGGACATTCGAGCACTCCAGGAAGATTTGAATAGACTGATGCAGTGGTCGGAGAAGTGGAAGATGCAGTTTAATATAGACAAATGCAAAGTTCTAAATGTTGGACAGGACAATAACCATGCCACATATAAACTAAATAATGTAGATCTTAATATTACGGATTGCGAAAAAGATTTAGGAGTTCTGGTTAGCAGTAATCTGAAACCAAGACAACAGTGCATAAGTGTTCGCAATAAAGCTAATAGAATCCTTGGCTTCATATCAAGAAGCATAAATAATAGGAGTCCTCAGGTTGTTCTTCAACTCTATACATCCTTGGTTAGGCCTCATTTAGATTATGCGGCACAGTTTTGGTCACCGTATTACAGGATGGATATAAATTCTCTGGAAAATGTACAAAGGAGGATGACAAAGTTGATCCATGTATCAGAAACCTTCCCTATGAGGATAGACTAAGGGCCCTGAATCTGCACTCTCTAGAAAGACGTAGAATTAGGGGGGATATGATTGAGGTGTATAAATGGAAGACAGGAATAAATAAAGGGGATGTAAATAGTGTGCTGAAAATATCTAGCCTAGACAGGACTCGCAGCAATGGTTTTAAGTTGGAAAAATTCAGATTCAGGAAGGATATAGGAAAGTACTGGTTTGGTAATAGAGTTGTGGATGAGTGGAACAAACTCCCGAGTACAGTTATAGAGGCCACAACGTTGTGTAGCTTTAAAATAGGTTGGATAAATACATGAGTGGATGTGGGTGGGTGTGAGTTGGACCTGATAGCTTGTGCTACCAGGTCGGTTGCCGTGTTCCTCCCTTAAGTCAATGTGACCTGACCTGACTAGGTTGGGTGCATTGGCTTAAGCCGGTAGGAGACTTGGACCTGCCTCGCATGGGCCAGTAGGCCTTCTGCAGTGTTCCTTCGTTCTTATGTTCTTATGTTCTTGATGTGGCGCACACCACACCATCACGTTCTCCATGGTTACTTAACTAGACATTGAAGTAGATAACAGCCACCAGCTGGGTATGCTAACGTCTCTCTACCTTAGGCCATTAACTCGTTAAATGTAGGAGTGTTTTGGCCAGTGAAGTCAGCTGATGAACCTTTAACAATAAAGATCTCATTCGTAACTGCCAACTAAATCACATCTATAAACTGGACTTCTGATGTTGCATTGTTGCCTATGATACTTGTCTGACAAACTCTGTGGGTTGTTTGAGCATATTGTACGTAGTGTACATAAAGTTTAAGCAGTGGTATGTGCAATACATCGAACGATTAAGTTTATAAGTCTGAATTCTCTTTCCTTCTGTCTGTGTGAGTCAAGCAACTGAAGCGTTGAAGAATGACACACTTGTGTAACATTGAGGAATCTTTATTACGAAAACGTTTCGCCAACCAGTGACTTCTTCAGTGCATTACTTAAAAGAACTGTGGAAGATGAGAAATAAAGATTCGTAAATGGTGTACAAGTGTCTCATTCTTCAACTTGTCGGTTTCCTAGACAATTTACATCATAATTGAAGTGTTATCTGGCAGTTCATATTTGCACAAGGCTAGTACACAAGAACATAAGAAAGAAGGAACATTACAGCAGGCCTACTGACCCATGCGAAGCAGGTCCATTTCTCCCCCCCGGATTAGCCCAATGACCCCCCTAGTCAGGTCACTTCCACTTAAGGAAGGAGCACGGCATCAGACCTAGTAGTACAAGCTAGTCAGGTCCAACTCACACCCACCCACACCCACTCATGTATTTATCTAACCTATTTTTAAAACTACACAACGTTTTAGCCTCTATAACTGTACTCGGGAGTTTTTTCCACTCATCCACAACTCTGTTACCAAACCAGTGCTTTCCAATGTCCTTCCTGAATCTAAATTTTTTCAGACTTTACTATACATTTCTACTGTTTGCCAAAGGTGTCCATTTGAAAATCCAAAAAAAAATTTGTTGAAGTGATCAGTATAGACATCCCTCAAGAAAAGATCCTTGATGCTGGTGAAGAGAGTTTAATTCACAGATTTCGACTTGCCTTCCCCTTTTATGTCGCCAAGAGCTCTTATTCTCTCCTCCATTCTCTTCAAGTTATTCAGTTTGTCCTTGAGGACTGTGTCGATGTCCTTGATAGCCCAGCGGTGCTCCCACTAGGGTGCTCTTGGATGGAGTGGTAGTAGAGACTCCAGGAAGCATTGTTTGCAGAGCTCTGATTATTTCCTGGTTCGTTGTGATGATTTCACACTTGGAGGATTGAGGATGAGTCTCAAGGCTTCTCCCTGTGTCTTTACCAGTTGTAGGTCCTCTAGCAGGGACTCTTCAGTACCTGCCAGAGTACCATCATCCAGGTACCAGATATTGAGCCCGCTGCGTTAGGCTAGAAGTTAGTTATCTTACTGCCAAGCAGAAGAGAAGTGGAGAGAGTGGATCACCCTGCTGAACACCCTCTGATGAGCGAATTTCATGTCCGCCAAACAAAAAAATTAAGGGTTTACTGTAGCCAGCTGAAATGAAGGGAAAAACACTGGGAAATAGAGCCCGAACGGCTGGCAAGACCACATCTCTTTTCACCATATTAAAAGCGTTTCCAAAGCCAAGTTTGATTATGGCTTTTTCTTCTGGTAAGTCCCTGATGTAGGCCCTTGCTGCATGAGCTGTCGCTTCACTGCCCGGAGAGACCCCAAAGCCCAGTTGGTGTGGCTGGAATAAACTCGCAGCTTCTAGGCGAGTGTTTCTTACTGCTGCTTTGGCAACGAGACGGCAAAGAGTGTTACCAACAGCAATGGGTCTAATTCCCCCATCCTTCTTCAAAGCGCATAATGAGGCTCCAAAAATGAAATGTTTAATTTCTTCTGGAATCCGCCCAGCCAGGCAGTAGTTGACGAAGGTTAACTCAGAAAGAAGAATTGATGCAGAT
>NC_069476.1:19224403-19324403 GCF_026875155.1 Cherax quadricarinatus
TCGTGCTGCGTGGGCAGCTGCTTCACAGCCCTGTTGAACGCCGAAACCGAGCTGAGTTGGTTTCAGCATTGCAGCAGCCTCTTGACTCACCCTTCTTACTGCAGCCTTGGCGGCTAGGCGCCGAAGGGTGTTACCCACTGCAATAGGCCTGATTCCGCCATCCTTTTTCCGGAGGACACACAATGAAGCACCAAAGAAAAGGGGTCTGATGGCCTCTGGGACACTGCCAGCCAGGCACAGGTTGGAAAATTTTTTGTGAGTTCAGACAACAGCCTCTCTGAAACCTCTCCAATTGCTGGATTGAGTATTTGTTTTAAGTGTTGAGGCCTTAAACCGGTGAAACCTCCTGCTGAGCCCTGTGGAAATGACATAGCTTTATACACATCAGCATCCTGTAAGTACGTATGAATCAATAACAACACTGCACTAGCCAAGGACTCGAACCTATGCTGCTTTGGCCAGCCTCATGGTGGGCGAAAACACATGACGCCCTTATCCACTGGACCATACGATCCTTAAGAGTAGCGCATCCAGCGGAACTGAATGTTGTACTCGCTACCCAAGGACACACGATGGTGTGGATGACTCTAGGCTAATTTCATTCTAGTCCCTGTTTGGTGTACTAGTTCAACGATCACCAGACCAGGGGGAAGAGGTTGTAATGAGTCTTGATTCAGTGTAGGGTAGAGTAACTTTAGTTCCTTGAATCAAGAGTCACTTTCCTAGCATCAAGACTACCCATGTATAGAGAAAATATATATGGGCTCTATAAGTAGGTAGTCTTGATAAAACACTCTTTTTATCATTGTCCTAATTGTTTTCTGCAAACATCTGGAACTGTCAATGTATATATCAAGGCTTATAGTTGAAATATTTGTTCATTTAAATGGTGTTTTTCTGACAAACTGGAAAATGCAGATGGCAAGGTTGAGGGACTGATTACCTTATCTTCTATTTTCGAATATCCTCCTGTTATTAAATTGGTTAAATGTCTTCTAATACAGATACCCAGGTGTTTCAGTTGTGTGTAATTCCTTACCTTATGCAGAAAAACATTTTGTTGGGAAAAAGGATTACTTTTCCGTGCAGAGTTTTATCATGAATTGATAAAGCTCTTCCCAAAGCAATATGATGTCACAGTAAAAGCTTATTCTGTAACTTGTGTCTTTATCTTCAAATTTGCCGAGAAAAGTTCATTGCATCCAAAGGATTGTATCTTCGCTTCATTCTATTGTGTAGGAAAAATGTTAGTCATGTGTTTCTTTGACTTTCAGCGACCTAAACACAAGACTTAAGAAATGCAGATATTGCTGAAGAACAGACATGATTTATAAAAACTGAAAATTCAGAATAAAATTTGAAAAGACAATTCATATTTTATTCAAATAAATTAAAAAAACATTTTAGTGTGTCAGAAATTTTATTCTCACCTTTTGAACGAAGAGCTGGATTCAAATGACGTATTGCCGATAATAGTTTAGGAAAAAAACACACGCGATTCTGAATAGGCTTTTAATGGTACAATTTTCGCTCTGTGTGGAGAAGGTTTTGTTAAAACTTTACATAAAACGAAAGGTTACCCTTCCCAATAAAAGTTTTTTCTACAATGTTTTTTTTTCCTTTACTACTGATCCGCAACAAAGCAACAATTACTTACGAACCAGAAAA
Source organism: Cherax quadricarinatus (assembly GCF_026875155.1). NCBI lineage: Eukaryota > Metazoa > Arthropoda > Malacostraca > Decapoda > Parastacidae > Cherax > Cherax quadricarinatus. The sequence goes on from NC_069476.1 coordinate 19,226,072, forward strand.
ATAGACTTAGAAAGATAAATATATTAGACTTTTAAAGGTCTAGGGATATAAGACAGAACAAAGGATTTTTTTATTGCATCACTTCTTAGCTCATTTTTGCTGGAGAAGATGATAAACCTGTCCTGAAGGACTGGTATCACCTGCTATGATTTACAAAATATTGTAATCTTCCTCCCCCTTGTCCATTGTTCTTTCCCCTGCCTGGTGGAGCATATATGTGAGCTTGTATGTTTTCCTGGACTCTTGAGATAGCTTCTGAAGCGAATTATGAGCATATAATACAAAGGGGGGAAAATGCTATATGTAGACAGAACAGAAGAAACGAGAGGATATCTATATATTTTGACCTCCCACCAAAATCTTGGAGGTCTAAAAATACAATTCATCCCTCATCTTTGTGTTTCTGTCTAAATGTTTTTTTTTAATATGTATAGCCAAGTGTTTATTACACTTCGGTGGTTTAGAATTAATTTTTATTGTCAGACTATTGGTCTCCGTGATATGAACGTGAGATTAACTAGATGTGTTTCTGTCACTATGCGATCAGAGAGAGGTATTTCTCATATCCCATAACCCAAGCCTCCTATACATCAATGCATGACGAAACTCAGTGGAAGTTCCAGATCTCAAGAGGTCTATCAGCTAAACTGAATAAGAAGAGAAACATGCATAGCAGAAGAAAGTCTTACCTGACGCAATGTTTCCATCTACGACAGATTTACAGATCATCTCACCTAAAGAATCTCTTATTACAGAGAAATGGTTTCTCAGTGAAGACATTTACTACATATCTTGGCATTCATTCGGCTAAAATTCAAATGGCCTTTCACTGTACAGTAAAGCATATTATACTCAAAATCTCAAAAACGCTCCTTAACCCTTGAACCAAAATATACTGTAATTAACCTTCAGTGTATGATAAAACATGCTGCACAAGTCTGAAAATTGCCCTTAATTCATCAGCTGAAATGTCCAGTAACTACAAATTAAAGTACACCTGAGCGTTTTGAATATCTGAACATCTGTCCTTGATCTGTCAAACTCATTCGTAACAAATAAGTAGAAGACATACAAGGTGTATTGATACGTTTCTCATGGACTCTAAAACTTATCATTCATAACTTGGCTGAGTCAGGTCTCTGAATACGTCTTAAAAATCCTTTCAGCCAGAAGACTGATAAGGAGCCATATTTGACAGAGTTATCCTAGATATGATCTAGGCAGACCCACTAATTTTCTCGCACTCGCACCATCATTATATTCTCACTAACCTTAAGTCAGAGAAAGAAAATGAGAGGAAAGTTTAATTTTAGTAAAATATTGTATGATACAAAAAAAAGAGAGACCTTCACCTACGTGAAAATTTCAGGGATAATTTTTTGTGGCAGTCGATATTTGTTAGTTTGGGCTAATTTAAACGTTTTTCAATCTGGAGAGCGAGCGAGAGAGAGAGAGAGAGAGAGAGACAGACAGACAGAAACTGAGACAGACAGAGACAGACAGAGAAAGAAAGAGAGAGAGAGAGAGAGAGAGAGAGAGACAGAGACAGACAGAAACTGAGACAGACAGAGACAGACAGAGAAAGAAAGAGAGAGAGAGAGAGGAGAGAGAGAGAGACAGACAGACGGACGGACAGACAGACAGACAGACAGACAGACAGACAGACAGACAGACAGACAGACAGACGGACGGACGGACAGACAGCCAGACAGACAGACAGACAGACAGACAGACAGACAGACAGATAGACAGACAGACAGACAGACAGACAGATGATAGAATGCGATTTTAATTTATCTTTTTTGGGGAATAGGAAAGGGAATCTGCTAGCTTTTCTTCCCGCTATGTAATATTCATAAAACAAAGAGGTATCTCCATGCAAGGTTCGCGAGTGAAGCTTGGGTCGGTAAGGATATAGGATGTCTTGTAGATGAGCCCATTCCCAAAAATGAAAAAAAAAATCTTTAATTTTCTTTACTAGCAAGAAAAAATGCAAAGAAGGATCACAAAGACAGGCAAAACTAATGAAATTGGGTTGATCATGATATTTGTCCTGTACCTGTGGCTGGATCCTGCAGCGATGTAATGTGTTCCAGCGTAAGCAGGTTACTAGCTCACACAAGCCTCGGTTTGAGAACCGAGAGTTTTCTCCTGGGATATGGTTTTCCTCAAAAGATTTTTGTTGTCATATTCATGCATACAGAGGTTGATTATTTTGCTTAACGACATACAAATGTGAATTCCGATTTTATGTCCTGGACAAAAGAGTCTTGGAACCACTGACATAAATTAGGGAAGCACAGTACATGTGCTCAGTTTTATTTATGGTAAAAAATATCCCTCCATCATGGTGAAAAATAAAAAGGCACATTGGCGTGACTGAAACAATACATAAGTTCCATTCACTTATGTGTGGGTAATTTGATTATTAATATGGTATTATAAAAACACCAATAGCACAGCGACTCTGTTAGACAACATTTCTCTTGTAAAGTAAAGTTTCCCTCTTGTGAGGTTCCTTGATGCAGGTGAGAGGTTGATGATCTATCTTGATGCAGGTGAGAGGCTGATGATCCACCTTGATGCAGGTGAGAGGCTGATGATCCATCTTGATGCAGGTGAGAGGCTGATGATCCACCTTGATGCAGGTGAGAGGCTGATGATCTACCTTGATGCAGGTGAGAGGTTGATGATCCACCTTGATGCAGGTGAGAGGTTGATGATCCATCTTGATGCAGGTGAGAAGCTGATGATCCACCTTGATGCAGGTGAGAGGATGATGATCCATCTTGATGCAGGTGAGAGGCTGATGATCCACCTTGATGCAGGTGAGAGGCTGATGATCTACCTTGATGCAGGTGAGAGGTTGATGATCCACCCTGATGCAGATGAGAGGCTGATGATCCACCTTGATGCAGGTGAGAGGTTGATGATCCACCCTGATGCAGGTGAGAGGCTGATGATCCACTTTGATGAAGGTGAGAGGCTGATGATCCACCTTGATGCAGGTGAGAGGCTGATGATCTACCTTGATGCAGGTGAGAGGCTGATGATCTACCTTGATGCAGGTGAGAGGTTGATGATCCGCCCTGATGCAGATGAGAGGCTGATGATCCACCTTGATGCAGATGAGAGGCTGATGATCCACCTTGATGCAGGTGAGAGGTTGATGATCTACCCTGATGCAGGTGAGAGGCTGATGATCCACTTTGATGAAAGTGAGAGGCTGATGATCCACCTTGATGCAGGTGAGAGGCTGATGATCCACCTTGATGCAGGTGAGAGGCTGATGATCCACCTTGATGCAGATGAGAGGCAGATGATCCACCTTGATACATGTGAGAAACTGATGATCCACCTTGATACAGGTGAGAAGCTGATAATCCACGCAGCTAGACTCATCCTATCCTTCCTTAGATCGAACCTTTATACATTCCATTCCCGAGGAACTGCATGACTTACACGTGTTTAGCTCTTCGCCCTGATTAAAATATAATTATTAATAAAAAGGTTGATATAACAGAGCTGTCAATGCTTACAGAGGGACGCTTTCATAATAATTAAAACTGAGTGATGTTCAGTTCGCCCCCTTGATGCATTTTTAGTGGTCCTGAAACTCCTTTGTACAGGGCATAAAATTTGAAATCGCATTCGATTCATTACTCAAATTATATCAGTACCTATTTAGCACTTCAGTAAATCGGCGTTAAGGAAAAAGAAAAAAAATCATCCTCTCCGGTTACGAATTTGAGCACAACAATGGCTATAGAAAACATTTCGAGGTGGAAGCTCTCGCCTCAAACAGCTTGAATGGTGTAAGTTAGCAGCTAAGTTGCCAGCATTAAACACTGTATATCACCGCAGATCCTAATCACACGTACAAACGAAGAATGATATTAAAACTGCTTTCATTATTTTTACCTGTCTTGGTGGAACTCTTTCACTTTTATCATGTTAATAATGATTTTTTTTTTCATTTTTGGGGTTTTGGGTCATCTGCGAACCATAATACAGCCATCAGTAACTCAGTTTCGCCTTTATGGTTTTCATTTCTTTCCATAAATCATGTTGTGTGCACACTTGTTCCTCGTGCAAACAGAATTTAGAAGCCTCTACTGTCGTGCAGGTACGCGATACTCCTTAGGGCCGTTAACATTCTGGCTTCCTTGCTTGCTAGATTTACCACATGGTTCTTCACAGACAATTTGGAATCAAATTTCACCACTTGGATGTCCATCTTATCTCGGAGTTCCAGAATTCTCCCAGTCATCCTTACCACTGCTCCAACATTCACATCATAGTACCTAGAGACCATCATCTCTCTGTGTCTATCTATCTATTTAGCTATCTATTCTTGTTTTTCTCTCTATCTATCTGTCTTTGTTTCTATCTTTATATATATATCTGTCTCTGTCTGTCTGTCTGTCTCTCTGTCTGTCTTTCTCTCTCTCTCTGTCTGTATCTGTGTATCAATTACCTATCTATCCATCTATCTATCTATCCCAAACGAACACATATTCACAGCCGCAACGAAATTATCACTGAAATTATCTTGGAGCTGAAGGTCTCCTTTTTCCATGTAATATTTTACTAGAATTAAACGATCCTCTCGTTTTCTTTCTTTGACCTAGGGTTAGTGGAAATAAAATGACGGGGCGAGTGCAGGAAAATTAGTGGCTGTACGTAGATTATATGTGGAATAGCTCTGTCATGTACAGTTCCCTCTTCAGCCATCCTGGTTGAAAGCATTGTTAACACGTATAGAGCGACCTGACTCAACCAGGTTACGACTAGTAAAACTTGGTATTCATGTGGTACATAATTTGCTAATAAAGGTCTACGTACACTTTATGTGTCCTTTACGCACAAGTTACGAATGAGTGTGGTTGAGAGGTCAAGGACAGGTGTTCAGATATAGAGTATGTTCCACTATACCCATGAATGATAGTTATTCGACACGTCAGCTGATTGGTTAAAAAGCGCTGGACAGGAACCTTAAATCTGTACCTGACCAACCGGGCTGTGGTTCGTATGTCAGTTTGCGTGCGACTACCAGTAACAGCCTGGTTGATCAGGCCTTGATCCACCGCAAGGCCTGGTCACAAACAGGGCCGCGGGGGTGTTGACCCTCGATACCTTCTCCAGGCATACTCCAGGTATACATCATACTTCACTGTACACTGTAGAATACTTACAGGATATTTTAGTTAATAGACTAAGGAGTGTTAGTAAGATTTTATTACAGTTTTTATTATTGTTCAATGCTGGATAAATAAAACTACTACTAAATGAATAAGAACACAAGTAGCATAAAAATTTACTGAGAAAACGTGTCAGTCTAAGCTGAGCTTAGACTGACACGTTGATTCAAAAAGCTCTTTTAGAGCAGTACTTTGTCACAGTTAATCAGAAAAACGCTTAAAACGCAGCAAAAACGTGCAAAACAATGCATAACACTACAATTAAGTCTTCATATATCATGCGTTTCCTTCTCCAGTGTAGTCAGCGGAGCACCTTCAACGCTAGACTGGTACAGGTCATGCAACGCCTGATAAACGTTAGACGAAAGGATTTGGTCCGAACTGGCAGGGTAGCTCCAGTTGCTTGAATCAAGAGCCCTTCACCAACATCAAGGCACTCTTATCGACGGGAAAGAGTACTGAGATTGAAGAATACGACACATAAGAATATAAGAACATAAGAAAGAAGGAACACTGTAACAGGCCTACTGACCCATGCGGAGCAGGTCCATGTCCCCCCCTCCGGATTAGACCAATGACCCACCCCTCGGATTATCCCAGTGACTCACCCAGTCTGGTCTTCCCCACTCAAGGATGGAGCACTGTACCAGACCCAGCAGCACAAGCTAGTCAGGTCAAACTCACACCCACCCACACCCACTCATGTATTTATCTAACCTATTTTTAAAACTACACAACGTTTTAGCCTGAATAACTGTACTCGGGAGCTTGTTCCACTCATCCACAACTCTATTACCAAACCAGTGCTTTCCTATATCCTTCCTGAATTTGAATTTTTCCAACTTGAAACCATTGCTGCGAGTCCTGTCTTGGCTGGAAATTTTCAGCACACTATTTACATCCCCTTTATTTATTCCTGTTCTCCATTTATACACCTCGATCATATCCTCCCTAATTCTACGCCTTTCGAGAGAGTGCAGATTCAGGGCCCTCAGTCTATCCTCATAGGGAAGATTTCTGATACATAGGATCATCTTTGTCAACCTCCTTTGTACGTTTTCCAGAAAATATATCAATTCTGTAATACGGTGACCAGAACTGAGCAGCATAGTCTAAATGAGGCCTAACCAAGGATATATAGAGTTGAAGAACAACCTGAGGACTTCTATTATTTATACTTCTAGATATGAAGCCAAGAATTCTGTTAGCTTTATTGCGAACACTAATGCACTGTTGTCTTGGTTTTAGGTTACTGCTAACCAGAACTCCTAAATCCTTTTCGCAATCGGTAGTATTAAGATCTACATTATTTAGTTTATATGTGGCATGGTTATTTAACTGTCAAACATTTAGAACTTTGCCTTTGTCAATATTAAACTGCATCTGCCACTTCTCCGACCATTGCGTCAGTCTACTCAAATCATCCTGGAGTGCTCTAATGTCCTCATTAGAATGAATTGGACGGCCTATTTTGGTGTCATCAGCAAATTTGCTTATGTCGCTATTTATTCCCTCATCAATGTCGTTTGTGAACAACAACGGGTCCAACACTGACCCCTGAGGAACACCGCTTGTGACGTGCCCCCATTCTGATTTCTCCCCATTTATGCAAACTCTCTGCTGTCTATTTGTCAGCCATGCCTCTACCCAGGAAAAAATTTCTCCTCCTATTCCGTGTGCCCTAAGTTTCCTCAATAGCCTCTAGTGTGGAACTCCATCGAAAGCCTTACTGAAGTCCATATACACAATATCATATTCATTACCATGATCTACCTCCTCAAACACCTTAGTGAAAAAAGTTAGTAAATTCGCAAGACAGGAACGCCCATTTGTAAAACCGTGTTGAGATTCATTAATCAATCTGTGCCTAACAAGATGGCTACGAATTCCTTCGGCAGTTATTGATTCCATAAATTTTCCCACAATAGAGATAAGACTTATTGTTCTACAGTTCGAAGCCAAGGACCTGTCACCTGCCTTGTAAATAGGTATTACATTTGCCATTTTCCACTTATCAGGCACTATGCCAGTTTGTAGTAATATGTTAAAAAGATTAGCCAAAGGTATGCTTAGTTCCTCTTTACATTCCTTTAACACCCTTGCAAACAGTTCATCAGGACCTGGGGATTTGTTAGGTTTTAGTTTCTCTATTTGTCTGAGGACCATGTCACTGGTTACCGCAATCGTACATAATTTATTATCATCCTGTTCTACATAATCTATTATTTCAGGAATATCTCTAGTATTTTCCTGGGTGAAAACTGAGAGGAAGTAGGTATTTAGAATTTCACACATATTCTTATCACTGTCCGTGATCTGACCAGAGTTACTCTTAAGTGGGCCAATCTTGTCCCTTATCTTACTTCTTATACCTGAAAGAACCGTTTTGGGGTAGTCTTTGAATCCCTTGCGACCTTAGCCTCAAAATCCCTTTTTGCTTTTCTTATTCCTTTCCTTATTTCTCTCTTTAATTGAATATATTGATTTCTTAACTGCCCATCCCCTCTTTTGATACGCCTATATATGCCTCTCTTTTGACCAATGAGATGTTTTAATCTATTGTTCATCCATTTGGGATCATTTTTGTTAGATCTAATTTCCCTACTCGGAACAAAAGTTGTCTGGGCAGCTAGAACTATGCTCTGAAAAACGTCATATTGGCAACCAAGATCACCTACCTGACCCATAGCCAGGACATTCCTATTTATCCCACCCATGTAATTTTTCAGTCCCATGAAGTCGGCCAAGAGAAAATCTGGGACAGAGATTTGATTGCAGTTATCTGGGGAATTCCATGATATATTGAAACTTAGTGATTTGTGATCACTTTCCCCAAGCTCATCATTAACCTCAAGATTATTAATTAGTGAATCTTTGTTGGCAAGAACCAAGTCAAGCAGATTGTTTCCTCTAGTTGGTTCTGTCACAACCTGTTCTAAAAAGCAATCCTGAACCGTATCAAGAAAGTCACTAGACTCAAGATTTCCTGTCATATTGTTCAAATCAATTTGTCTAAAGTTAAAATCTCCCATTATCACAACATTTTCATATCTAGATGCCTTATGAATTTCGTCCCATAACAGCTTATTGCACTCCCTACCAACGTTAGGGGGCCTATAAATCACAAAAATTAATTTGTCACGACCCTCGAGAAACTGAAGCCAAACCGATTTTGTGTTCGATGTTTCTAATCTTATATCATGTCTAAGACAACAATTTAAATTTTCTCTGATATACATAGATACACCACCACCCTTCCTGTTGACCCTATCAGTGTGGAATAGTTTATAACCCTGTATGTTGCATTCAGAAGGCATTTCTCTATCTTTCAGGTTGAACCAGGTCTTTGTTATACCAATAATATCTATATTACCTACACTTGCAAGCAATTTTAGCTCATCTATCTTATTTCTTAGACTTCTACTATTTGTATAGTAAACCTTAAGGGAGCTAGTCACTCGTTGCCCTCTACTATCTCTGTTTGTTGATCATTTGTTTTGCCATTACTAGTAACTTTATTTTGAATATTGTCTTTTAAACATATCCCTGAGGTATCCCAGTAATAACTGCTGTTTTTAACCCTAATGCTGCAGCCTGATTGTTTCCCACAAGCACCCATACCTCTATAATCTATCAGTTTAAATTCCTAGACAAGTCATCAATTACCCTCTCAATTGAATTGGCTTATGCAACCACTCCATCCCCAGAGAGATGAACCCCATCCCTTGCATACATATCACGTTTGCCAAAGAAAAGGTCCCAGTTATCAATGAATGGGATTGCAAGTTCCTTGCAGTACCTGTCTAGCCAGCGATTTATACCAATTGCCCTAGACATCCATTCATTGCCCACTCCCTTTCTAGGCAAGATGCTTCATATGACTGGGATCCCTCCCTTAGAACTAACTACTTCTATGGCTGACCTGTACTTCTCCAGCAGCTCCTCTCTCCTGCCCTTCCCAGTGTCATTACCTCCAGCACTAAGACAGATAATGGGTTTGTTCCCATTACCTGCCATAATATTATCCAACCTGCTGACTATGTCGCCAACACCAGCTCCAGGAAGACACACTCTCTGCCTGACCTTTCTGTCTCTGTTACAAAATGCACGGTCCATATATCTTACCAGAGAATCTCTACTATTAAAATATTCTTACCTTGATTAGCAGGGGAATCAGTGGTACCTTTAGCTTCACTAACCACTGAAGTACACTCGTGTTGGAGAACAGAGAATTGATTTCCTACCTTCACATCTTCTCTATTAACTCTCCTCATCTTCCTTCTTCCTGAACTGTGAACCACTTGCCACTTAAAGCGGCTGCCACTATCACTGCTGGTGACCATTCCTACTTTACCGGCTAAATCCTTCTCACACTCGCTCCCAAACTCATCTATGCGAAGCTTCAGCTTCCTATTTTCCTCCTGAAGAAGTAGAATCTCGTTCTTCAACACATGAACCTGGGATTCTAAAGCACTACAACAAGCCATGGTGTGGTAACAGCCCACGCTAACTCCCAAGAGCTTAGCGGTATGACCACACTTGACCACTGACCTCAGCGTTCCGGGTATCTTTGTTTATGTTCCGCATTCCAGTAACTATCAGTTCAATACAAGTAATTAATTCGAAGATTACGTCCTTGTTTTGTACTGGTAAAACCACTGGATGGCAAAATGTCTACAATAAAGATACCTAGATGTTGCACACGTGTCTAATTCTTCATATTGTCGGTATTGTATGCCATTTATGTACAACAGTATTGAGAGCAATTAACTGTATCCTGTAGGAGAGATGAGACAATTTAAGCTGAGTGTTAAGATTATTTGGCATGGTGAACTGTACCCTAGGGAAAGTTCGAGTCAATTTTCCCTACCCAGAGTGGTGTCTTGAAGCTAGTGAAGAGATTTTGATCTAAGAAATTGGATCTACCTTCCTCTTTCTTGTATCAAAACTCATTATCTTTCCTTCTTTTGGTGCTACATTACCCTTACGGGTAACATGTGGAGTTTCCCAAGGTAGTATTCTGGGTCCCTTATTATTCTTATGTCATGTCAATGACATGCCTATCAGTGTCAAGTGCAAACTCCTACTGTATGCAGATGACAGTGCCCTGTTAGTGTCAGGTAAAGACCCACAAGGTATAGCTAATGTTTTAACACTGGAACTGGAGTCCTGCAGCAAATGGTTAGTAGATAACAAACTATCATTACACCTCGGGAAAACTGAAGCCATTCTCTTTGGCACGAAACATGAACTGAGAAGGGTAAATAATTTTAATGTCCAGTGTAATGGGGAGCCCAACACTTTGGTTTCATCAGTAAAATATCTGGGAATCCCCTTTGACCCATGCATGTCAGGAGAATTGATAGGGAACAACTTAGTAAAGAAAGCGAATGCCAGACTGAAGTTCATGTATAGACAAGCACAGTGTCTACCTACTGAGGCTCGCAGGACCCTATGTCTAGCCCTTATACAATGCCATATGGATTACGCTTGCTCTTCATGGTACTCTGCCTTGACAAAAAAAAACTGAAAGATAGACTGCAACTCACCCAGAATAAAATCGTAAGATTCTTCCTGGGGCTGGGCCCAAGAGAACATGTAGGCCAGGATGAATTACAGCAGTTGGATATGCTGAATGTTGAAGACAGAGTAAAACAACTGAAGCTAAATCATGTTTATAAAATTGCTCACAAACAGTGTCCAGAATATCTTGCTGTCAATTTTGTCAAGGTTGGGAATCAAAGCAATCATAGTACTAGGGGGAGAGAGCACAACTTTGTAGTACCCACAGTCATTGACCAGGCTTCAAACACCTATTATTGTACAGCAATAAAGAAATGGAACAGACCACCCGCACATGTCAAAGCCAGTCATAGCATGAACCAGTTCAAGAAGAGTGTCAAAAGGTGTCTGATGAATGTAGCTACAGAAAGGGAGGGGAATCATTTTCTATTTTTTAGCTAACATACGTGTAAATTTTACCTTATTCCTAGTAATGACCCTCGTATTGTAGATAGTCTTAATGACCCTCGTGTAGTAGATAGTCTTTTTAGTATAATAATAAGATGTTTTCTTCTTCTCTTTTTTAGTAAATGTCTACAGGAGAAGGGGTTACTAGCCCATTGCTCCCGTCATTTTAGTCGCCTCATACGACACGCATGGCTTACGGAGGAAAGATTCTTTTCCACTTCCCCATGGACAATAGAAGAAATAAAGAAGAACAAGAGCTATTTAGAAAAAGGAGAAAAACCTAGATGTATGTATATATATATATGCATGTGCATGTCTGTGAAGTGTGACCAAAGTGTAAGTAGGAGTAGCAAGATATCCCTGTTATCTAGCATGTTTATGAGACAGAAAAAGAAACCAGCAATCCTACCATCATGCAAAACAGTTACAGGTTTCTGTTTCACAGTCATCTGGCAGGACGGTAGTACTTCCCTGGGTGGTTGCTGTCTACCAACCTACTACCTACCTGGGAAGTACAGTGCCTGCACTCTGAAGGAGGGGTGTTAATGTTGCAGTTTAAAAACTGTAGTGTAAAACACCCTTCTGGCAAGAGAGTGATGGAGTGAATGATGGTGAAAGTTTTTCTTTTTCGGGCCACCCTGCCTTGGTGGGAATCGGCCAGTGTGATAATAAAAATAAAAATAAAATAAGATGTTATCTTCATAATAGAATAATAAGAAAATATTATAACCTTCATATTATAATAATTAGTAAAAGGACCCCAATGGAAATAAGTCACTCTGACTTTTTTGGGTTATCCCAGGTTCTCTACACATATACTGCTATGTATGATAATTCTATGTAACTGTATTTGTGTATACCTGAATAAACTTACTTACTTACTTAGCGATTCCCGAATATATAAAAAAATATAGTGATGAAAATAATATTTAAAGTAATAATGGAAACAACAACAATAATAATAATAATAATAATAATAATAATAATAATAATAATAATAATAATAATAATAATCTTTACTGAAAGGTCCGGTATAGCGTCCAGACAATGTTCAATAGTTCAACAGTAACTTGAAGGCCTATTTTACCAGCCACCTATGAAAACATATATAGTTCAGCAAGTGTTCAGAAAGTGTTCAGGAAATGTTCAGAAAGTGTTCAGCAAGTGTTCAGCAAACTCAGGCGAGAACACCTGTTAAAAAAACCCGTCTCGTGCAACCAACTTCAAAAGCATCATTCCAACACCTACGGAAACACACCTGAAGGACTCCAACAACTGTTTCGTGCCAACACCTGCATTATTATTATTATTGTTAAGTGTTAAACCCGAGAGGGTTATACAGGAGAACTCAACATCTGAAAATCCCAACAACTGGAGAACTCACAACACAAACACCTGCAGCACGCAAACATGTGTAGAACACAAATATCTGCAGAATACATACAACTGCAGAGCTCTAGCACTTGCAGGAAACAACCACATCCACAACACCAACACCTGCAAAGTTCTAACATTTGCAGAATACAAACCTGCAGATCATCCACACCTACATAACACTAACACCTACAGAACCCCCAACTTCTACAGAACCCCAACACCTACAGAACCCCAACACCTGTAGAACCTCAACAACTGAAGAACCCCAATACCTGCTGAACCCAACACCTGAAGAACCTCAACATCTACAGAACTCAACATCTGCAGAACCACAAAACCTGAAGACTCCCAAACACCTGCAGAACTCCCAACACCTAAAGAACCCAACAACACTTGCAGAACCCCAACACCTGCAGAATCGCAACACCTACAGAGCCACAACAGGAATCTAGAGCGGCCACGCTAGCCGCTGCAGGATTCATAAGGCCAACAGCTGGTGGCGTCAGTGAAAATACTGTCGTGTCACCGGAAAGTTTAATCCCTGGAAGCAACATACATCGTGGGACGTGTGACACTGCTATCTGCGTGGAGCGTGACCTGGGTACTGACGAGGATCCTGGCGAACCTTGTGACTGGGAGGGGTGGTAGTGGCTCTGTTGGAGGTGGGGGAAGGGTTTCGTGGTGGCAGGGGAGTAGCTGTTTCAGGGTGTGTCAGGGGTAGGTGGTGGGTGTGTCAGTGGGTAAAGTGGGTCTGTCAGGAGGATAGTGGGTGTGCCTAGGGGTGGTCAATGGTGCCAAAGAGGTAGCAGTTTCATGGGAAAGAGTGTAGAGGGTGTCAGGAAGGGGAGGGTAATGAATGTATCAGGAGGGAGGGTAAAACTAAATCTATCAGTAGACTAGGGAAGCATCAGGCGTTTTAACTCAATAAACTTCATTTCTTCTTAATTATCTGAGGCGATACAACAAGAAAAAATACGATATTGTGTATGTTGATTTCAGTAATTCCTTTGATCCAGTTCCATACAGACTGTTTAAGAAAGTAGCGGCACACTATATAGGAGAGAAAAATTTTCTCCCTGATCAAAATTTTACAAAACAGTTTTAATAACCAGTAAGCAAATGGAAGGCCTCCGTCAGATGACCCAAAGCTCCAGCGGCAGGTCATCATATGACTAAGACCCGCGTCAGGAAACACTTGTCCTGTTTCCCGACAAACCTTACCTAACCTAATCCTGGATCAAGACATGGCTGACCGTAACTGAATAATGAATTTGGATAAATGGGAAGAAATTAGTATTATTTTACCCCTCGATGGCTTAACCAAATGATTAATACAACACACTAGTCGCTAAACATAGTTATATAACGTATCTGGTAACTCTGCCTCATAATATAGCAATAATGAATTTTTATCAGGTAATCCCTCTGGAATTTGATCTTACTAAAGGTAAGATTGATGCATTTTCTAGGAATGAAATCCCTTCACCAGCATCAACAATCCCGCTTGAGGGAAATCCTAAAATAAGTTGAATAATTCCTCGCAAAGCAAATTGAAAACAATACACAAATAACCCGCATATAAGAGAGAGTAGCTTATGACGACGTTTTGGTTCGACTTTGTAAATAGTGCAAGTCGGACCAAAACGTCATCGTAAGCTCTTCTCTTGAAGATTGAGACACTTATGCAGCATATGGGAATCTTTATTCAGGAAACGTTTCGCCACACAGTGGCTTCATCAGTCCAATACAAAGAGGAAGGCGTAAGGAGAGGAGGAGAATGAGGTAATCAGTCCCTCAACCTGGAGTCGATGTGTGGCGAAACGTTTCCTGAATAAAGATTCCCATATGCTGCATAAGTGTCTCAATCTTCAACTTGTCGGTTTTTCAAACCATTCATCACAACTGTCAGACACGGCAGCATCATGGGGTCTTGTTACAAAGAATTCTTCAACACTTGTTCAACCTTTGGACGAAGACCTACTTCGACTAGTGGATGGTACCACTATGACCCCGCCTCCATCTGCTTCACGTCACCTCACTACAGTATATAAGCCACGTCTACGGCCCTATGCTGTACATTCTACAAGATTGATGGACTGAACACATCGACTCCAGGTTGAGGGACTGATTACCTCATTCTCCTCCTCTCCTTACGCCTTCCTCTTTGTATTGGACTGATGAAGCCACTGTGTGGCGAAAACGTTTCCTGAATAAAGATTCCATATGCTGCATAAGTGTCTCAATCTTCAACTTGTCGGTTTTTCAAACCATCATCACAACTGTCAGACACGGCCAGCATCATGGGGTCTTGTTACAAAGAATTCTTCAACACTTGTTCAACCTTTGGACGAAGACCTACTTCGACTAGTGGATGGTACCACTATGACCCCGCCTCCATCTGCTTCACGTCACCTCACTACAGTATTTAAGCCACGTCTACGGCCCTATGCTGTACATTCTACAAGATTGATGGACTGAACACATCGACTCCAGGTTGAGGGACTGATTACCTCATTCTCCTCCTCTCCTTACGCCTTCCTCTTTGTATTGGACTGATGAAGCCACTGTGTGGCGAAACGTTTCCTGAATAAAGATTCCCATATGCTGCATAAGTGTCTCAATCTTCAACTTGTCGGTTTTTCAAACCATTCATCACAAGCTCTTCTCTTATTTGTGTATTGTTCCAGTCACTGTAAGAACATAAGAACATAAGAACGAAGGAGCACTGCAGAAGGCCTACTGGCCCATGCGAGGCAGGTCCAAGTCTCCTACCGGCTTAAGCCAATGCACCCAACCTAGTCAGGTCAGGTCACATTGACTTAAGGGAGGAACACGGCAACCGACCTGGTAGCACAACCTATCAGGTCTAACTCACACCCACCCACATCTACTCATGTATTTATCCAACCTATTTTTAAAGCTACACAACGTTCTGGCCTCTATAACGGTACTTGGGAGTTTGTTCCACTCATCCACAACTCTATTACCAAACCAGTACTTTCCTATATCAGTACTGGTTTGGTATTGTACCTTTTCAGCCTTTTGAAACTAAAAACATTCAGCCATTTTATAAAAAAATGAGAAAAACGAAGGTTGTCTTTAGTTAATCAAACAAGATAAACAAAGAATGCATATATGTCAGACAGTTGTGTGTTGTTATACCCGATCCACAAGAATATCTTCCATCAGGTGTCATGGTGTGAAAAAGTTGTAGTTACAACGATGGTCACAACGTTTCGCTCACACAGTATATATATGTATTAACGACAATATTTCGCCTACGCAGCAGCTGTATCATATCGGTTTTTATGCAGACTGACATGATTAAGTCCCTATGTGGTCTAAAGGATGTTAGCAAATGTGTCCACTGTATAACCGAAACGTCGTCGTTACTACAGGCATCCACTGTATGGGCGAACCGTTGTCGTTAACACAGGTATTCACTGCAGCTTAGTGTCATTTCCTGCACCTTGGAGGAAATCACACACTACAATTCTGGTACCAGTGAGTGTTTATGTTTTACGAAGGCTGATACCGCAAGGACCTTCATGAGCTAAGACGCTATACTGAACTGGGCGTAAGAAAAACCTTGAAACTAGGCTCAGAGACCCTCTGGTTTAACGCAAGGACTTTCCAGCAAGAGGTGAGTAGCGCCCAGCGAAGAGGTGGGGCCAGGAATTGAGACTCGGTCCCTGTAACCAAAAATAAGTGAGTACAATTAGGCGAATGGTATAAATCTTGGTTGTGGTATAAATGGAATAAACCAGAAGTGATCAAGGTTCCAGAACCGAAACGTTTTCCAATAAATATGTCCTAATGTTTACTCACGTGCCCTTCTAAACTAATTAGGTGAATACACAGGAACGACGCAGGGACACAGGCTACAGAGCAAGTCTTCAGTCTGATAACATTTTCTCAGTGTTGAGCTTCACCAGGTCGTCCAATAAAGCTCATGACTAAGAGAAATATCGTCAGAATGATAATGGTTTGGAATAGGTGTGATAATAAAACAGTCTGCTCCGAAAACTTTTTCATTACCACGTTTGCTAGCGGTATTTGTCAGTCAAAGCAATACATATTTAATTCAAAATCACCTTTATGTATTGGAATGGCGATTCGCTATAACAAAATTTGCTACAAATGTTGGTAAAGAAATAATGTAAATGAATTACAGTAACTGTCCACTAGAATGTAAATACGAAAAGTAAGTAATAAAATATACACAAATAACCCGCACATAGAAGAGACGAGCTAACGATGACGTTTCGGTCGATTTACAAGTCACACTGTGGCATGTAAATGGACCAAAACGTTGCCGTAAGTTTCTCCCGGTCTATTCAGAGATGCGAGTTAGGAAAAAATACTTAAAGCCTAGTAAATCCTCTTAACCTTTGTTTACATAACAAAGTTAAAAAAAATGAATATAGTTTACAGGAAATTTTGGGAGGATATTACTTGACGCAATTTATCCCGAAATGATAAACCTACATAGAATTAGATAAACCTTTGTGGGTCATTCAAATAAGAGGAAAATGGAAAAGTTTTACACTACGATTACAAACAGTAATAAAACCACATTGGTAATAAAGATACAAAGACCTTAAGACAATATTTCGTCAGAGAAAAAGTAGGTAATCTGCTGGATCAACGACAACTGTGCTGCACTTACTGTATAAATAGACAGACATGCAGTATCTAATGCGATTCTTTATTGACTACGTATCGCCCACAGTGGACTTTATCAAGTCACAAACAGATCTGTTTGTGACTTGATAAAGTCCACTGTGTGGGCGAAACGTAGTTAATGAAGGATCACATTAAATTGCACTTGTATTTATTTTTCCATCTCGTTGGTATTTTATATTGTTTATCTCGATTTATTGTATAACTTGAACCAGAGTATGTTGTGCATTTACCTTTTAAGAAAGTAATATTAATTTTAAGAAAGTAATATTAATTTTAAGAAAGTAATATTACTCTTAAGAAAGTATATTACTTTTAGAAAGTAATATTACTTTTAAGAAAAGTAATATTACTTTTAAGAAAGTAATATTACTTTTAAGAAAGTAATATTACTTTTAAGAAAGTAATATTACTTTTAAGAAAGTAATATTACTTTTAAGAAAGTAATATTACTTTTAAGAAAGCAATATTACTTTTAAGAAGTAATATTACTTTTAAGAAAGTAATATTACTTTTAAGAAAGTAATATTACTTTTAAGAAAGCAATATTACTTTTAAGAAAGCAATATTACTTTTAAGAAAGTAATATTACTTTTAAAGAAAGTAATATTACTTTTAAGAAAGCAATATTACTTTTAAGAAAGCAATATTACTTTTAAGAAAGTAATATTACTTTTAAGAAAGTAATATTACTTTTAAGAAAGTAATATTACTTTTAAGAAAGTAATAATACTTTTAGGAAAGCAATATTACTTTTAAGAAAGTAATATTACTTTTAAGAAAGTAATATTACTTTTAAGAAAGTAATATTACTTTTAAGAAAGCAATATTACTTTTAAGAAAGTAATATTACTTTTAAGAAAGTAATGTTACTTTTAAGAAAGTAATATTACTTTTAAGAAAGTAATATGATGTAAATTGCTAAACTTTTGAATTATGTTCATCATGAAACACTAAACCCGTAATATTTATACAACACCTGGGAAATGGGAGGAAATCAGGAATGATGTGAATAGAGGGAGGGTAGCATCAGCTCCTTGGATCAAGAGCCCTTCACCAGCATCAACTTAGCCAACCTGACTCAGCTTCTCGAAGCTCCTCTCTAGGGTAATCAGAGAGGGTAGCGTACAAGTAATTAATTAAATATATTACCACAGCCTTAAATATGGTATCTAATGTAATAATCGCGAACAAGCGATACAAGACCCAAACCAACCATAGGAGTTGAATGATTGCAACACGATAGGCCTAGAGCTATCATTCAACCCCTCTGTGGTTGTTTCTGCACAGTATTTAATGTGAAGAGTGTATTTTGCAATTATCATTAACCCAGATTCTAGTGAGGAAAATTTAGACGGCGTTTAGATCCATCTTGAATCATCAGCAAGAAACAACTATGACGGCTGCTAACAAATCATCCGCAAGTGTATGTGGTTTGTGTGTGTGTTCCTGCCACAGTTTTGTGACTTAACTCTTCATTAAATTGACGTCACTGAAATCATAGACATTACATAATTACATAAATCTCGAAGAATTACCAATTTAATTGTGACATAAGTGCAGTGTGAATCCTCAAAATATTGAGAGAAAGGCAGAGAGAGAGAGAGAGAGAGAGAGAGAGAGAGAGAGAGAGAGACGAGATAGTCCACAGAGTAGAATTAGAGGCAAATTGTAAGGTTAGGTCAGGAGCTAGGACTCGATCCCTGTAATCACATGCTGGTGAGCACACATGCACACACAAACGCGAGCGCGTGAGCGCGCACACACACACACACACACCAGTCTGGAACCCACACCTGGTCAAGCACGTCAGGAAGTTAGAGAAAGTACAAAGGTTTGCAACAAGGCTAGTCCCAGAGCTCAAGGGAATGTCGTACGAGGAAAGGTTAAGGGAAATCGGACTGACGACACTGGAGGACAGAAGGGTCAGGGGAGACATGATAACGACATACAAGATACTGCGGGGAATAGACAAGGTGAACAGAGATAGGATGTTCCAGAGAGGGGACACAGGGACAAGGGGTCACAACTGGAAGATGAAGACTCAGACGAGTCACAGGGACGTTAGGAAGTATTTCTTCAGTCATAGAGTTGTCAGCAAGTGAATAGCCTAGCAAGTGAAGTAGTGGAGGCAGGAACCATACATAGTTTTAAGAAGAGGTATGACAAAGCTCAGGAAGCAGGGAGAGAGAGGACCCAGTAGCGATCAGTGAAGAGGCGGGGCCAGGAGCTGAGTCTCGGCCCCTGCAACCACAATTAGGTGAGTACACACACACACACACACACACACACACACACACACACACATATACACACACACACACACACACACACATATACACACACACTGGAATGTGGAGCGCTGTGCTGATAGAGGTTATCAGGGAAAACTTTGTGTCAGCATGTTAAAAATAAGAGAGAGAGAGAGAGAGAGAGATGTACCAACCATGTTGGACCTATTGTTTACCAAAAGTACGTTCGACATAGGTAAGATAGAATACGAGAGCCGACTGGGAGCCAGAGACTATGCTGGACTGTACTTCAAGTAATTTGTGGAACTACATGTGGAGGGAAGATTGACAAATGGAGAGTGTCAGAAGCTGGACTTTAGAAACGGGAACTTTGCAGGAATGAAAGAATTCCTCAGTACAGTGCAGTGGGAAAGGGATTGGAAGGAAAATCAGTGGATGAAATGATGGACTAAGCGGTTGGGAATGTTAGGTGGCAGAGGAAAACTTCCTGCCTAGAAAAAGAACGGGAATAGAAAAGACCAAATGTGCCCTTGAGCCAACCAAAGGGAAAGAGACACAAGAAAAAGAGAATCATAAGAGAGTGAAAAAATGACTATAGAAAGCATAAGACAGACGAAATTAGAGAAGTGAGCAGATTAGCCAGGAATGAATATGAAAGAGTGGGGAGAGTGACAGTATGAGAATAACATAGCAGCCAAAGACAAGTCTGAACCAAAACTGTTCCACAGTCACATCACAAAAAAAACCCGACAGAACCAGGTAATTCGCTGAAGAGGGAAAGAGGAAACCTCACAAAAATGACAAGGAATTCTGCAAATTACTGAACAAACGATTAACAGAGTTCATCTCAGAGGAAACATGGGCAATACCCAGGGAAAAGAGTACATCAGCGGTACTGGAAATCATACACACAACAGGGAAAGAGGAAATATTTTTTGATGGAGCTGAATACATCAAAATCCGTGGCTGCAACCATGGGTTCTATGAGAGGAAGCAGACGCATTGTCCGAGCAAATATATACGGTAAGTTAATGAACACGGGACAGTTGCCAGAGATCTGGAAATCAGCGAGTGTAATACCTACATTTAAGAAAGAAGATAGTCACGAGTCATTGAAATACAAGACATATCTCACTTAGACGTTTGCCATGGAAGGTAATGGAGAAGACAGGAAAATAGTAGAACAACTGGAGAGAAGTGGTTTCATGAATAATAACCAAAAAGGGTTCAGAGACGGTGAATTTTGTCTTACCATCTGGAATTCTATGAAAAGATAACAGAAGTGAAACAAGAGAGACTGGAATGGATGGATTGCATTTTCTTAGAATGCAAGACGGCAGTTGATACAGTACTCCAAATGAGACAGGGACAAAAACTTGAGGAGCAGGAAGGATTAACTAGGAACGTACTCCAGTGGGTCAAAGTGTATCATAGGAGGAGGAAGCAAAGAGTGGATGTTCGGGAAGAGGTATCAGAATGGGGAAGAGTGAAAAGCGGGGTACCACAGACCTCGGTGTTAGTACCTGTACTGTTTCTGGTTTATGTGAAAGACATAACAGATGAGATGGAGTCAGATTTACCTCTATGTGTTGACGATGTAAAACTAATAAAAATACAAACAGATGAGAACAAAGAAAAGCTGAAATAATTCTGGAAAAACTGCAGGTTGTGTCAGATACGTGGCTGCCTGAATTCAGCCCCAGGTTATGAAGTTGGGAAACGGTCTAGAAGACTGAACATAGATTATATTTTCAGGGAACAGAGACTAAACACTACACTCATACCGTTTAACATATTGTTAGGGGATTACATCAACCGAATAACCTGTACAACCAATGCTTGCCAGGCAAATCTGAGACTAATCTTCACCAATGTCAGCAAAGAGTCATTCCACATTGGAAGACAAAAGGAACTGGGAAGACACGATAAAAATAAAGAAAATACTCGGAGGAATATAGGGCAGACAGGTACAAGCTGTTTGAGGGTCGGGAAACAGAAACTCTGGGGTAGAGCTGGAAGTTAAAGCCACAAATAAGCCATAGGGATGTCAGGAAGTATTTCTTTCGTCTTTGGGAGATGGCAATAGCCTCGACAAAGAAGTGGTGGAGTCAGATTCCGTACGTAGTTTTAAAGAGCAGGTGACATAATATCCAAAAAACAAGAAGGGAGTGAATCTGGCTAGCGGCAAATTGTAAGACGGGACCAAGAGTTAAGACTCGACGCCGGCACTCACATATAAGCAAGTACATACAGTTGAGTAGACACACACACACACACACACACACACACACACACACACACACACACACACACACACACACACACACACACACACACACACACACACACACACACACGTGTATAGTATGCAAAATTATGGAGAAGATTATCAAGAGGAGAGTGGTGGAGCACCTGGAACGGAACAAGAGTATAAATGCCAACCAGCACGGATTCATGGAAGGCAAATCCTGTGTCACAAACCTTCTGGAGTTTTATGATAAAATAACAGAAGTAAGACACGAGAGAGAGGGGTGGGTTGATTGCATCTTCTTGGACTGCAAGAAGGCCTTTGACACAGTTCCTCACAAGAGATTAGTGCAGAAGCTAGAGCATCAGGCGCATATAACAGGAAGGGCACTGCAATGGATCAGAGAATACCTGACAGGGAGACAACAACGAGTCATGGTACGTAATGATGTATCACAGTGGGCACCTGTGACGAGCGGGGTCCCACAGGGGTCGGTTCTAGGACCAGTGCTATTTTTGGTATATGTGAACGACATGATGGAAGGGTTAGACTCAGAAGTGTCCCTGTTTGCAGATGATGTGAAGTTAATAAGGAGAATTAAATCTGATGAGGACCAGGCAGGACTTCAAAGAGACCTGGACAGACTGGACACCTGGTCCAGCAAATGGCTTCTCGAATTTAATCCTGCCAAATGCAAAGTCATGAAGATAGGGGAAGGGCACAGAAGACCACAGACCGATTATAGGCTAGGTGGCCAAAGACTGCAAACCTCACTCAAGGAGAAAGATCTTGGGGTGAGTATAACACCGAGCATGTCTCCAGAAGCACACATCAACCAGATAACTGCTGCAGCATATGGGCGCCTGGCAAACCTGAGAACAGCATTCCGATACCTTAGTAAGGAATCTTTCAAGACACTGTACACCGTGTATGTCAGGCCCATACTGGAGTAGGCAGCACCTGTTTGGAACCCGCACTTGATAAAGCACGTCAAGAAACTAGAGAAAGTACAAAGGTTTGCGACAAGGTTAGTTCCAGAGCTAAGGGGAATGTCCTATGAAGAAAGATTAAGGGAAATCGGCCTGACGACACTGGAGGACAGGAGGGTCAGGGGAGACATGATAACGACATATAAAATACTGGGTGGAATAGACAAGGTGGACAAAGACAGGATGTTCCAAGGAGGGGACACAGAAACAAGAGGCCACAATTGGAAGCTGAAGACACAAATGAGTCAGAGAGATATTAGGAAGTATTTCTTCAGTCATAGAGTTGTAAGGCAGTGGAATAGCCTAGAAAATGACGTAGTGGAGGCAGGAACCATACACAGTTTTAAGACGAGGTTTGATAAAGCTCATGGAGCGGGGAGAGAGAGGGCCCAGTAGCAACCGGTGAAGAGGCGGGGCCAGGAGCTTGGACTCGACCCCTGCAACCTCAACTAGGTGAGTACACACATACACACACACACACACACACACAAAACGAAACGGTATTTATTTGAAAATTTATGAAAAATTTCAACGTATAGAATTTCAAAAAAAAATTTCACATATCCTGGATAAAAGACAATTTAGCAAAATTCATTACTGATGCCTTTATAGTATTAAACTTATATTTTATGAAATATTTTATTTTATAGAAAATAAAAAAGCTTTTGGGATTATACAAAAGATTTATACTAACTTCCTGATTTATTTCGAAATAATACTGTAGTGGTGATACTGTAGTGATGATAATGTAGTGGTGATACTGTAGTGGTGATACTGTAGTGGTGATACTGTAGTGGTGATACTGTAGTGGTGATACTGCAGTGGTGATACTGTTGTGGTGATACTGTAGTGGTGATACTGTTGTGGTGATACTGTAGTGGTGATACTGTAGTGGTGATACTGTAGTGGTGATACTGTAGTGGTGATACTGTAGTGGTGATACTGTAGTGGTGATACTGTAGTGGTGATACTGTAGTGGTGAAGCTGTAGTGGTGATACTGTAGTGGTGATACTGTAGTGGTGATACTGTGGTGGTGATACTGTAGTGGTGATACTGTAGTGGTGATACTGTTGTGGTGATACTGTAGTGGTGATACTATAGTGGTGATACGTAGTGGTGATACTGTAGGTGATACTGTTGTGGTGATACTGTAGTGGTGATACTGTTGTGGTGATACGTAGTGGTGATACTGTTGTGGTGATACTGTAGTGGTGATACTGTTGTGGTGATACTGTAGTGGTGATACTGTTGTGGTGATACTGTAGTGGTGATACTGTAGTGGTGATACTGTAGTGGTGATACTGTAGTGGTGATACTGTAGTGGTGATACTGTAGTGGTGATACTGTTGTGGTGATACTGTAGTGGTGATACTGTTGTGGTGATACTGTAGTGGTGATACTGTTGTGGTGATACTGTAGTGGTGATACTGTTGTGGTGATACTGTTGTGTGATACTGTATGGTGATACTGTTGTGGTGATACTGTAGTGGTGATACTGTTGTGGTGATACTGTAGTGGTGATACTGTTGTGGTGATACTGTAGTGGTGATACTGTTGTGGTGATACTGTTGTGGTGATACTGTAGTGGTACTGTAGTGGTGATACTGTTGTGGTGATACTGTAGTGGTGATACTGTTGTGGTGATACTGTAGTGGTGATACTGTTGTGGTGATACTGTTGTGGTGATACTGTAGTGGTGATACTGTAGGGTGATACTGTTGTGGTGATACTGTAGTGTGATACTGTTGTGGTGATACTGTAGTGGTGATACTGTTGTGGTGATACTGTTGTGGTGATACTGTAGTGGTGATACTGTTGTGGTGATACTGTAGTGGTGATACTGTAGTGGTGATACTGTAGTGGTGATACTGTAGTGTGTGATACTGTAGTGGTGATACTGTAGTGGTGATACTGTAGTGGTGATACTGTTGTGGTGATACTGTAGTGGTGATACTGTTGTGGTGATACTGTTGTGGTGATACTGTAGTGGTGATACTGTAGTGGTGATTCTGTTGTGGTGATACTGTAGTGGTGATACTGTAGTGGTGATACTGTAGTGGTGATACTGTTGTGGTGATACTGTTGTGGTGATACTGTAGTGGTGATACTGTAGTGGTGATACTGTTGTGGTGATACTGTAGTGGTGATACTGTAGTGGTGATACTGTTGTGGTGATACTGTAGTGGTGATACTGTAGTGGTGATACTGTAGTGGTGATACTGCTGTGGTGATACTGTAGTGATGGTACTGCTGTGGTGATACTGTAGTGGTGATACTGTAGTGGTGATACTGTAGTGGTGATACTGTAGTGGTGATACTGTTGTGGTGATACTGTAGTGGTGATACTGTTGTGGGTGATACTGTAGTGGTGATACTGTAGTGGTGATACTGTTGTGGTGATACTGTATGGTGATACTGTTGTGGTGATACTGTAAGTGGTGATACTGTGGTGGTGATACTGTAGTGGTGATATTGTTGTGGAGATACTATAGTGGTGATACTGTAGTGGTGATACTGTTGTGGTGATACTGTAGTGGTGATACTATAGTGGTGATACTGTAGTGGTATACTGTAGTGGTGATACTGTGGTGGTGATACTGTAGTGGTGATACTGTGGTGGTGAAACTGTAGTGGTGATACTGTGGTGGTGATACTGTGGTGGTGATACTGTGGTGGTGATACTGTAGTGGTGATACTGTGGTGGTGATACTGTGGTGGTGATACTGTAGTGGTGATACTGTAGTGGTGATACTGTGGTGGTGATACTGTAGTGGTGATACTGTAGTGGTGATACTGTGGTGGTGATACTGTGGTGGTTATACTGTAGTGGTGATGCTGTCAGCATAGTTGCTGATCCCTGTGTTGTACAGCATATTAGTATCATCCATGTGTTTATATAGAAGACCCCTTAGGTCTGTGACTGAGTGACGTCACGGGATGCAGCGTGAGTGTGAGGCGAGCTACCTCGACCTCAGTCGGCGTTTGACACAGGCTAGGACAAGGCAGTGGCTGGGCTCCATCTCCCATCATCACATTGTGACAATATATCGTTACCATCCAACCAGCGTGTCTACCTTCAACCCTCGATATCTCCATTTAAGAACCCCTACGATAAATGGTGGCAACGGAGGGCCTGTAATTCTGACGATTACAGCGATTTCTGGAGATAAATTTCGACCGAGCCGGCTGCCATCTTGTGAGTAGGCCTGCCGAGAAGGTTAACGCCAGCCAGCTACCTCAGCCAGTTCCTCCCGCCCAAGCTCCTACCAGCTTCTACACCATTCACTGGTCAGTCTCTTTGTATTAGTGTTTATCTGCTTATTTGCATCACTCCCGAGGGGTTGACCCGAGTTTGCAAAGTAATCCAGCTACCATTCTGTGGTGAGGGAGTCCAGTCCAGCCTAGCCTACTCCATCCAGTCTTTTGCCTGCCAAGCCAGCTTCCACCCCTGCTGTGCTCATCGTGAGAAGTATCAAGCTATTCTGTGTGAAGGGTTAAGATGAGCCATCTAGCAACTGACCCAGGTGTCTTACCCCAGTATTCAAGTAAGCCACGTGAGTAGTCTTCATCGCTTGTGATTCAAGCTCCAAGCCATTCTGTGTGCTCTTTTCATCCCTGTGGTGTTGTGGTATTTTGTGGGTGTATTTTAAGCCAGCCAGCTTAGAATATCTTGAGGGTGTCTTCAGTGAGGCTTACGCAGTTCAACCCATAGGCCCACGACCACGTGTGTCTCACCACGCGGTCTCGGTCTTAGCCCTGCTAACCCCACTAACTGACCACGCGGCCTCAGACGCCTTAGCCCTGTTAACCCACTAACCCAACCACTCTCACTGTGTTTTGGCGCACTACTAAGGGTTATAGCACCATATTTTAAGGACCACATAGGGGGTCAAGAGCTAGAGTGTGTCTTCGACAGTGGCGCCACCGTTGAAAGCCTCCTGTGTGAGTCTATCGTCGATTTAAGCGCAAATTCTTCGAGTGTGGAGAGAAGTCAGTGATCGTAGTCAGCAACCAGTCTCCTCTACTCTCCACTACCATCAACCTTATTCTTCACCAAGTCGTTACAGCGATAATATTTTTCATATTTTTCATAGAGACATTTGCGAGTGTTGAGACATTTCTTTTGTGTTCCAGTGATTTTCTTAGTGACATTCAGTGACTCTCGATCAGACTCAGTGTTTGTTTGAAATAATCTTTTTATCTCCTTAATTCAGTGTTAATTTTCGTGCATTATCTTATGTCTGTTGTGTTGTGTGTCTTTTTATACACTTGAAGTAAGTACTTAGTGTTTTTCCTTTGTTGTGTGTGCAACATATGTGCAGTATAGAACTTGTGTTTACACTTCAGAATCACCTTGTGTTCTCAGTATTCCAGTGAAGCATTTCAGTAATTTTTCACCTTATATTCTGCATCACAACTCAGTGTTGTCTCAGTTATATATATTTTTTTCATCTCAGCATTCGTGTATTCTTGTTTTGTTCTCTGTGTTGAACATTTTTTTCTTGTGTTCATATTCTTTTCATTTAGCCAGTGTCTAATTTATCTTATTTCCACAGACAATAGTGCCATTGTTTTGTGCAAGCAAGATAATTCTTATCTTATCAAAGTTTTCACACATCAAGTTTCATTGCAAGAAAATTCTAGTATCGTGTTTATGTTGATGTGTTGTGTTCTGCATCACTGTAAGTGTTCAAACCTTTTTGTTCTGTGTTGTAGCACCTATTATTTTTTTCATGTTTCATTGAACAAATTCACTCTTAGTGCAATTTTTAAGTTCTTCTTTTTGAGTAAATTGTTCTTTTGCTTAATTAAGTGTTGCTTGAGTGTTCCCCCAGTTCATTCCTTGATATATTTCTTTTCTTGTGTGTGTAATAATTTTTTTATTATTGCACATTGACTCATTTTGCAATAATTCTTTTGCAAATATTGTGTTGCCATTAAAGTTTTTCTTGCAGAAATTTTATGCAGTGTTGTGCAGTACTTTTTTGATTAGCAATTGTTATTTGCAATATTGCTACAGTTTATTTCAGTGCAGTTTCATATGCTCTGTTCTACCTGGTTACCTGGAGATTATTCCGGGGATCAACGCCCCCGCGGCCCGGTCCATGACCAGGCCTCCCGATGGATCAGGGCCTGATCAACTAGGCTGTTACTGCTGGCCGCACGCAGTCCGACGTACGAGCCACAGCCCGGCTGATCCGGCACTAACTTTAGGTATCTGTCCAGCTCTCTCTTGAAGGCAGCCAGGGGTTTATTGGCAATTCCCCTAATGCTTGATGGGAGGCTGTTGAACAGTTTTGGGCCCCGGACACTTATGGTGTTTTCTCTTAGTGTACCAATGGCGCCCCTACTTTTTATTGGCGGCATTTTGCATCGCCTGCCCAGTCTTTTACTTTCGTAGGGATGATTTCTGTGTGCAGATTTGGGACCATTCCTTCCAAGATTTTCCAAGTGTAGATTATGATATATCTCTCCCTCCTGCGTTCCAACGAGTACAAGTCAAGTGCTTCCAAGCGTTCCCAGTAGTTAAGGTGCTTGACAGAACTTATACGTGCAGTAAAGGATCTCTGTACACTCTCTAGATCTGGCGATTTCACCTGCTTTGTATGGAGATGTTAATGTACAGCAGTATTCCAGCCTAGAGAGAACAAGTGATTTGAAAAGGATCATCATGGGCTTGGCATCTCTCGTTTTGAAAGTTCTCATTATCCATCCTATCATTTTCTTTGCACGTGCGATCGTGGCACTGTTGTGATCCTTGAAAGTGAGATCCTCAGACATTACTACTCCCAGGTCCCTTACATTATTTTTTTCCGCTCTATTGTATGGCCGGAGTCATTAGTATACTCTGTTCTAGTTATTATCTCCTCCAGTTTTCCATAACGGAGTAGTTGGAATTTGTCCTCATTGAACATCATATTGTTTACCGTTGCCCACTGGAAAACTTTGTTTATATCTTCTTGGAGGTTAACCGCGTCCTCAGCAGATGACAGCCTCATGCAGATCCTAGTATCATCCGCAAAGGATGATACGGTGCTGTGGTGTATATCTCTGTTTATGTCTGATATGAGGATAAGGAATAAGATGGGGGCGAGTACTGTGCCTTGTGGAACAGAGCTCTTCACTATGGCAGCCTCCGATTTAACTCTGTTGACCACAACTCTTTGTGTTCTGTGCATAATATTTTATTCTTTGTGTGCCATTTTATTTTATTTCAGTGAATTGTGTCCCAGTTTATTTTATTTTTGCACAAGATTTATTGAGTCCATTTTATAATTTTATTGTGTTTCCCTATTGCATTGAAAGTAAAGACAACTCGCTGTGCCATTCATTCAATTTAAAGTAAAAGTTGAGCAAATTAGATCTGAGTAAAGTACAAGTTCTCTTGATTTTCAAAGTGTTGTTTGTTCAGATAAGCATTTTCTTTGTGACTGTGAGTTCTTTGCTTACTGTGTGACCTGTCAATTACTTATGCAGAATAGTTAAGCATTTTCTTCCCGTTTAAGCTTACTGTGTCATTCTTTCTATTTTTTTTTTTTTTGCCTTATGCCCTTCAGTAAGTTCACTGAGAAGATGTCCCAGTCACTTTTGAATGTTCACTTAGTGTATCATGCCAGTCAAAGTCAATATGAATCAGTCCACAGTACCAACATTCCCTTACTGACTGAAAGACAATACCTAGCCCTTAAGCAATGTGTTTGTTCTCACAGTTTGTATCTGAGATTTGTTAAAGTGCTGCAAAATGTGAAGTTCAGATTAAGTTCCTATAGATCCGTGAATTACTTATTAATGTAGCCAAGCAGTCAGGCACTAGTAACTCTGTCACTCCCATCTGTGTTCCACCTACACCTTCAGACTTGCAAGATAGTGTTCCGTTGCCTCAAGTGTCCGGGGACACTCAGACTGCCTTGAGTGCACAGCCTATCCCTGCAATGTCTGCTAGTTCGAGTAGTAGTTTCTCCACAGGGGATGCCTTGTCAGAAAACGATTACTTGAAACTAGTAATGCCATCTCTTGTTGATGTGACATGCTGTCTGCAGAAAGACGTCTCTGTTACAGCTAGTGCTCTCACTAGAGTGTCTGTTGTTGTTCCTAATGTTCCAGATGGTGATCCCATCCTAGTTGACAGTAATCAGTGAATTGTAAGAAGTTATTTCTCGAGTAACTTTCACATGTTGTTAACGTTTGTAAGTGAAGTTTCTTTATAGCTGATACCGCGTGTCACTGTGTGCGACTCAGATTGAATATCAGCATTGTTGACCGTGTTCATTTATTTTTTCCTGTGCTTGCAGTTTGAGATAGTAGATTCGTTCTCCCTTGCCCATATTGCATGTTATAGCGTTAATTTTTTCAACCGGGGAGAGTCATCCACTCCACCGAGTTTGTGCATTCCTCCAGTAAGAAAGAACCGATCCCTTGTGTAAGGGTGATTCGATTCCTGCTCCAGGAAGATCTTATTCTTACTGTGAAGCCACCAGCACCCAGCACTGACACGAACAACACTGGCACGAACAACAATGACACGAACAACAATGACACGAACAGCACTGACACGAACAACACTGGCACGAACAACAATGACACGAACAACACTGACACGAACAACACTAGTATATAAAAAGCTAACTGGTGAGTGATGACAAACAAGAACTCAGACAAGACGGCTGCCATCTAATCACTTAATAAAAAAATTTCTACAGTGGTTGATTCATAGCTCCTGAACCCGCTTCATAACTTTTTTCTTACCGATTCTGTTGATTTCTGGTCTACAGGGACTGATCATATCTATTCTTGAAGCTGTGTATACTGTTTGCCTCCAGCACCACCACTCAACCTAGTGCAGTCCACTTACCACACTAAGACTGGAAAAGTGATAATCTGCTATACAATAAATCACGGTACACAGGTGATATCACAATATGCGGAATATCCACTGTGATAAATCAAGTGAGAAATCACGAATGCGCTTGGAAGTTCATTTTTTTTCACAGTGGTTGTGTTGCATATTCTGTTATGTTATTAGCATAGTAACATAACAGAACATAATACAACTTAATATAACAAAAAATAGTATAACAAACCTTAATATAACATTATATAACAAAAATATAACAAAACAAAATGTAATTTAAGATATTAAAAAAAATAGAAAAAAAAGAGAAGAAAGCTTAGTGGGAAGGTTGGATGATCAGGAGATAAAGTATGTTAGTGGGAAGGTTGGATGATCAGGAGATAAAGTATGTTAGTGGGAAGGTTGGATGATCAGGAGATAAAGTATGTTAGTGGGAAGGTTGGATGATCAGGAGATAAAGTATGTTAGTGGGAAAAAACTCATCAGGACCCGGTGACTAATTTGGCTTCAGTCTGTCTATCTGCTTCACAACCATTTCACTAGTGACTGTGATGTTACATAATTTATCTTCTTCTGATCCACTATAAAAATTAATTACCGGAATATTATTAGTGTCTTCCTGTGTAAAAACAGAGAGAAAACAATAATTTAAAATCGAGCACATTTCATTCTCTTTGTCAGTAAGATGCCCATAGTTATTTTTAAGGGGATCTATCTTATCTCTGACTTTTGTTCTATAGACCTGGAAAAAACTTTTTGGGTTAGTTTTAGAATCCCTAGCAACTTTAATTTCATAGCCCCCTTTTAGCTTTTCTTATCCCCTTTTTAATGTCCCTCTTAATGTCAATACACTGTTCATAAGATGACCCTCGCCTCTTTTGATACGCCTATAAATTCCTTCTTATGCCCTAGTAGATATTTCAGCCTATTATTAAAACCATTTTGGGTCATTTCTATTTGATCTAATTTCCTTATAAGGGATAAACGTTCTTTGAGCACATGTATTGTGTTCAGAAAACTGTCATATTGATAGCTCTCTTCGTTACCCCAGTCAACAGATGATAAGTTTTTCTCTAAGCCCATCGTAATCTGCTAAGCGAAAATCTGGAGTGTTACTGAGTTATCCCTACTATCATACTTCCATTCAATTCTAATGTAATGATTGTGGTCGCTAGCACCCAGTTCCTCTGAAACTTCAAAATTTAAATTAACAAGGGATTCATTGTTTGCCAGTACTAAGTCAACAGGTTATTACCCCTTGTAGGTTCTGTCACAAACTGCTTCAAAAAACAATCCTGAACTACTTCTAAAAATCGTATGATTCTAAATTCCCAGTCAAGAATTCCAATCAATATGCAAAGTTAAAGTCTCCTAATTACTACATTATCGTGCCTTGTGGCCCTAACAATTTCCTCCCAAAAGTAGTCTCCCCTGGTCCCTATCTAAATTTGGGGGACGGTATATCACACCTAAATTAATTTTTCATGCCCCCCTAAAAATTTCCCTATCCAAACAACTCTGTATGTGTTACTTCAGACTTAATACCCGTTTTTATGCAACAGTTCAAGCGATCTCGGACATACAATGCCACCCCACCCCCCTTTCCCGAAACTTCTATCTACTTGGAACAATTTAAAACCCAGAATGTGACATTCTGCAGGCATGTCCCGACTTTTTAAATTTAAAAACCACGTCTCAGAAATGGCAAATACATCTATGTTACCTGCACAGCAACTAGTCCCAACTCGTCCATCTATCCTAGCACTGCGACTATTGTGTAATAAATATTTAAAGACCCTCCTCTCTCTTTACCCCTTCCTGCTCCTTTCTGTTATTCCACTAAACCTATTACTGTCCTTGTCAATTAGTGCCACTGGCTTTCCAATTCCACCTCATTTTGCCTATTACTAGTTCTCCTAGTACTCAATTTTACTACCCTGCGACTTCACAGTTTTCCCGCCAAAACCCATACCACTAACTATTCCTATTTAAAGACCTAACAGCCCCCTCCACTGCGTGGCCATGCTCCCACCCCACACCTAGATAAGTGAACCCCATCCCTGGCATACATGTCATTTCTTCCATAGAAGAGGTCCCATTTTGTCAATGAAGGGTTACCGCATTTTCCTTACAGT
This sequence comes from Cherax quadricarinatus, assembly GCF_026875155.1. NCBI lineage: Eukaryota > Metazoa > Arthropoda > Malacostraca > Decapoda > Parastacidae > Cherax > Cherax quadricarinatus. Next base: position 19,258,780 of record NC_069476.1, read on the forward strand.
ATTTTTTCCAGCCACAATTGACACCAATTGCTCTGGACAACCATTCATTTCCAACTCCTCTCCTTGGAAAAATGCCACATATGACAGGTTTCCCACCCTTCCTCCAAAATTTTACTCTATTGCGACCTAAAACCTGCAAATCGGGTCCTCACTCCTACGTCTGCCAGCATCGTTGCCTCCAGCACTGAGACAGATAATAGGATTGCTCCCATTACCTCTCATGATGTCATCCAGACGGCTAACAATATCCTTCATCCCAGCCCCAGGAAAACACACTCTCTGTCTCCTACCCCTATCCTTCAAGCTGAATGCCCTATCCATGTACCTAATCTGGCTATCCCCAACAACAACAATGTTTATACCTTCCTTGGCGTCGTCCGTCGTGATGCTCCGAGTAGTCGACTCACATTCGTTGGGGTTTCTAGGGATGTCTTAATCACGTCTGCCAATGCTTCTTTGGTGCTCGTTGTGGCATTCCCAATAGAACACTCACATTCGTCAGGTAGCACCGAGAATGGGTTGGAAGTTTCCACGGTATCTTCTGGTTTCTCGTTGTTTCTGCCTCTCCAACCGTTTTCTTGATCTTCAGCTTGGTTCCATGTTGCCCGGCCACTGACCAAGCTCCCCTCTTAACCTGGGGACTCACAACAGAAGGATTACCACTAATCCTCTTGTTCTCCTCCGTTAATCGCCGTATCTCCATCTTAGCAACTCTGAGCTCTTCTCTCAGCTGCTGGTAAAGTTGCTCAAGAGAGGGCCATCCGGGTTTCAGATTCACAGAGAGCACACGAACAGGTCTTCACAGAGCTAAGTACACGTCACCACTGACTAAGTACACGTCACCACTGGCTTTTAGCTGTAGCTCCTCTATTTCTTGAGAGTTTGTGGGCACAACAAATAAAACCTTTTGACGTGCAAAAGAGGTATAATGGGGCTGGAGTTATGGGATACCGGGGTACCGTTCACGGACAACGAAGCAACCTAGACACACTAATGGGTCACACAGGCCCATTTCGGAATGGTTATACCAGGGAAAATTTTTCGAAATGGCATACAGGTCATTTGGGAATGGGTCATGCAGATCATTTCGAGTGGAAGGAACTTAGAATACATTCTGGGAACAAGAAAAGGGGTGGCTATGGAAAAGATTAAACAATTAGGAGGTGGGATTTTAAGTTTTGAGAAGGACCTGTCTAGTAGGGGCCAGTAGGCATTCTGCAGTGTTCCTCGATTTTTATGTTCTTATATTATTAAATTTTTTTAACCATCTTCAAGTTTCCCCCTCACCTCCTTAAAAGGTGTCAGAAAAGCATTGAGATAAAGTTGTAAAAAAATGGATCCGAGATTACGAGCCTCTCTTCAGAGTTTAAGGAAATTATGTGAAAAGTTGAAAAGGCCGGGATAGTATGACTTTTATGAGAGCCAAGAGGGGAAAAACTTTCCGCGTATGGAAAGATTTGAGGTTTGGGGAAGAGCTTTCAAAATGAGATTAAATTTCTGTCTGTAGGGATGAACTTTAATCATGGAGTGTGAGGCTGTTTTTTTTCTTTTTCATAATAAACTGTATTCCAGAGAGAGAAACAATACACAAATAACCCGCACATGGGAACAGGAGCATACGGCTAGTCCAAGTCTAACCGAAATATTGTCGTAAGCTCCTCTCTCCTGTATATATATATATATATATTATTATATAATATATATATATATATAAATATATATATAATATATAATATATATATATATAATATATACATAAAATATAATATATAATATATATATATATATATATATATATAATATAATATATACATATATATATGCCCGTGCCGAATAGGCAGAACTTGCGACTTGGCTTAAATACAACTCGCAACTCTCGTCTTGCCGTATAGGACAAGTGAAAATTTGTGTATGCAATAATTTCGCCAAAATCATTCTGAACCTAACGAAAAAAATATATTTGATTGTGTTTGTTTGGTTTTAAATTATTGCAAAGGTATTTAAAATATTTTTAGTTGGGTTTACGCCTAAAATAAATTGCTCTTGTTATAATAAGGTTAGGTAATTTTTCTAAGATTCTTTTGGTTTAAAATTTAATTTTTTACATTAACATTAATGAAAAAAATATATCTTTAAACGTATAAAGAGAAAATTTCAGAAAGACTTAATTTTAAATGAGTTCTTGCTAATTGACCATTTTTACATATTCGGCACGACATATATATATATATATATATATATATATATATATATATATATATATATATATATATATAAAATATATATAATATAATATCGTACTGATTAGCTATATGAGGTCTGATAGAAACCAACAGCGACAGACGGAATCCCCATGCTACCTTGGAAGGATGGTAAGCAGATAGCATGGGATTACACCTGGCCTCTACGTTGGCTGATACCTTTTGGGTCATACTCTGAACTAGGGGGTGGGTGGGTCCCCCAGTTTAAGGGAGATAAAGATCAATAAATACTAAGGTCTGCCACCTTGCTATAACTTCATCCCAGTAGGGTCGGAAACCCTAGGAGCATGGGGGCACGTGGGCTCTAACCAAGGACCCAAAGCGACCACTTCCTCCTTCAGAAACTCAGTGTTTGCGATCTAGAGGAAAAATACCTCAGTAATCTGGCACACGACCCACCGTCGGGACTGGATGAAGTATTTGAGATTTTTGGCCCCTGAGATGTCTTTTAAGTTTTTTCTCATTCCCATAGTCTCTTCATTAATAATGTTGATTAATAAATAAAGTTCACATGGAATATAAGGGGGGGTAGAGAAAAAAGTATTCAAACAGTTTTGGGGATGGAAATCTTAGCTAAAGTACTTTTCACACTTCTCAGTGCGTCATCAGGAGCTAGAAACGTTGCAAGGATGCAACTGAAGGAGTGAGGGAAGTTTTTCTCAAAAGAGTGTAGAGGGGGCCTGACCCTCATCCTGGGTCTTAAGAAGTCAGGAAAGGTGACAGGTCCACTCTGTGTTTATTCTGAAAAAAATTCGTCACTCCTTCAGTTGCATCTCGCAACATTGCATAGCTCCCTGATGACCCCACTGAGAAATGTGAAAGAACTTGAGCTAAAGATTTCCACCCCATTTTATATATATATATATATAAATATATATATATATAAAATATATATTATATATAAATAAATATATAGTATCAATTTATCCCATGGGATCAGAGACCTTGGGATCATGGAAAAAAACACCAGAGGGTTTTCCTTAAAGAACACCATCAGGACTCGAGAGCGGCCACTTTCATGTTCCAAGCCTCAGTGGGGGCCATCCAGAGGAGAAGTGCTTGCTACATACTTGGCTCGCGTCTGGCTTCGGAAGAACTAAGGTGATTATAATCTTTGATATTATGCACCACTGAATATATAAAATATAAAATATATAATATATATATAAATATATAATAATATATATATATAAAATATAAAATATATATATAAAATAATAATTTCTTTATATTTTCTAAAAAAAAAATCCTATGTCATGGAGCCCTCTTTCTAATTTTCTAACCATCCAACGTGTTTTCGAAATAAACCCTTCCCCTTCTTGCCCCATGGTTTTCTTTTCCATTTATCATTCTTTTTCCCCCTATTTTTTCATATAAACCTCTGCCCAATTAACTTAACAGAAAAAGCTGACGGCTCATATTTTTTGAATACACAAACACTCTGGGGTGGTTCTTTCATGAGTGAATTCCATGTTAGAGAGGCAGCCTCTCCTCAAGCTCGTCTAAGTCCCTTTTCCCCCAATTAGCCCCACACTACACACCACTTCATTCTTATCAAATATACACAACATAAAATTCCTATGCCATGGAAGAACTCTATTTCCATTTTTACACACGTTTACTGAGAGACAAAAATTTACAACAATTGTAAATACGTCTTCTTCAGTATAAGGAAGACGTATTAGTTTACTGTTATAATTATATTTGTATTTAAAGTACCATAGATAGTAGCTTCGCAGAAAGTGAGTTGATATACGGTTTTTGCTAGTAGGTTGTATGCAGGAAGATAGTAAGTTGAGAGATAGTAGGTTAGTGTGTAGTAGGTTGATTTGATAATAAAGTTATAGAGGGCAGGCTGTAAGGTATTGGGTTGGTACATAATCATTAATTAGTATCCTGGTTCATAGTGTTTAAATTTAAGTTAGTTTGCTGGTAGTAAGTTGGCAGATCTTTTGGGTAGTAGATTGGTTCTTTACTTCTAGTTTTTTGTTTTTAATCCCAATATATTTTTCACTCTACTCCTTTGGGGGAAACGGTTATCATATCCTATAGGTTTTTAAACTGTATATGAACTGGCAAACTGTGGAAAATGAAACATGTGTACAGTTCAGATCATTTACTAAAGAGTTTCGTCGCGAGCGGTTTCATCAGTCCTAATTATGAGACCGACAAACTGCAAAAAAAAAAAAAAATATCTATAAATAAGTAAAAAGTGTAATGTCACACTTGAAGGTGTAAGCTGAGGATGGAAATTTTTGGGCGGGAAAATTAAACTTTAATGTCTATCAACTACAACTGATCACTACGGCTAAATGTAAGTGGCTCACCACTAGCCACAGATACTCCAAATCCATAAAATAGAGATTACATGAACCTCTGATCATACTGAGAGACACTTCTCAGTGTTTTTAACTGAGAGAGACACTTTTCAGTGGTATATACTGAGAGACACCTTCTCAGTGTATATACTGAGAGACACACTTTTCAGTGTATATACTGAGAGACACACTTCTCAGTGTATATACTGAGAACACACTTTTCATGTATATACTGAGAGACACACTTTTCATGTATAAAACGAGAAAACACAAATTTTCAGTGTATATACTGAGAGACACACTTTTCAGTGTATATACTGAGAGACACACTTTTCAGTGTATATACGAGAGGCACACTTCTCAGTGTATATACTGAGAGACACACTTCTCAGTGTAAAAACTGAGAGACACACTTTCTCAGTGTAATATCCTGTAACATCATCAACAGCTGAAAAGGAATTTATTAAGAATACATAAGTTACAGTTTTAAAACACTATGACGTTCCTTGTATATTTTATTTCTTTTAATTAAAACAGCTATTATAAAAAAGATTATTTGGAAAATGAAATATTTTTTCACAGATGGAAAAAATAAATTGCCCGCTAACTATATTCGGTCAATTAAAAAAAAAGAAAGTATTTCAAAAGGAATCATTTGTCAGTTAACAGGCAAACAATGGAACACACATCAAAATAAAATCTAAAATATAATATTTTTAATCAGATTTTTTTTCAGAGTGGACAAAGGACCACAACCGAACATTGCATGATGTTCCACTGAGACAAACCTGAATTAATAAATGCAAAAAAATATTGAATGTTTTGGGGAAATTAGGCATAGGAATAAATGGATTAGAAAACCAACACACTGATATATGAGACATTTGTGCAACATTTTAGGGTATCCTATTCTAGAAATGTTTCGCCAGCCAGCGGCTTCTTCAATCCAGGTAGAAGGAGAAAACCACTGGCCGGCGAAACGTTTCCAGAATAAAACTACCCAAACGTTTCTCAAGTATCCATATATCAAATTAGACATGAGGTACCCAACATAAAAAAAATACTTATTCATGTGTCCCTTTTTGTATGTGTGTGAATGTGTGTGTATGATGTGTATGTGGAATACATAACTGAGTGCATAGAAGATGCGCGCTTTTGTTAACCTTTGCGTACCATGCAAATAAACAGGATCAATATGAAGAAAAAACGATAATTGATAATTAATTACAGTTATCATGAAGGGAATAAAAAGGTCACACAACCCCAAAAACTAATCACGCATATAAAAAAGTTCGCAAATACACTTACTCAACTAAATAATTGAACATGCTAATACTGACATAGTAAAATATTAAATTTAAATATATGTTCCAGATTTCCATTGAGTGGCCAGTTCTTGGGGGCTAACTGGGATAGAGATCTCTCGAGTCTCAGGGAGTCGACGTCGAATTTTGTCCGGAGGATGTTACTACAGAGCGCAGATATTCTGCGGTCCCCCCTAATAACATCTTCCCCCGTATACTGGTATTAATACACTTGTGTAAATATATCATATATGAACAGTGCTTCAAGCTGGCTAAAACTGCTGACCTCAGGGGTTGGGGTGTGGGGGAAGTGGGGAAAGGAGCACCCCGGCGTCACACAGGTGACTCCTGGAACCACTGACCAGGGGGGTGCAAGGTTGGAGTGTGCGGGGAAATGGGAAGGGGGAGCAAACCCGGCGTCACACAGGTGGACTCTTGGGAAACCCCGGACCCGGGGGATGCAAGTTGGGGTGTGGGGGAAGTGGGAAGGGGAGCACCTGGCGTCACACAGGTGGACTCCTGGGAAACCCCGGACCCGGGGGGTGCAAGGGTTTGGGGGGTGGGGAAGTGGGGAAGGGGGAGCACCTGGGGGTCACACAGGTGGACTCCTGGAACCACGGGCCCGGGGGGGTGCAAGGTTGGGGTGTGGGGGAAGGGGAAGGGGGAGAACCTGGCGTCACACAGGTTTGGGCCCTGGAACCACTGACGAGGGGGATGCAAGGTTGGGGTGTGGGGAAAGTGGGGAAAGGGGGCACCTGGGGTCACACAGGGACTCCTGGAACACTGACCAGGGGGATGCAAGGTTGGAGTGGTGCGGAAGTGGGGAAGGGGGAGCACCTGGCGTCACACAGGTGGACTCCTGGAACCACGGTCCCTGGGGGATGCAAGGTTGGGGTGTGGGGGAAGTGGGGAAGGGCGTCACACAGGTGGGCTCATGGAACCACGGACCCGGGGGGATGCAAGGTTGGGGTGTGGGAGAAGTGGGGAAGGGGAGTATACTACTGACTCCGGCCATACAATAGAGCGGAAAAATAATGTAAGGGACCTGGGAGTAGTAATGTCTGAGGATCTCACTTTCAAGGATCACAACAGTGCCACGATCGCACGTGCAAAGAAAATGATAGGATGGATAATGAGAACTTTCAAAACGAGAGATACCAAGCCCATGATGATCCTTTTCAAATCACTTGTTCTCTCTAGGCTGGAATACTGCTGTACATTAACATCTCCATACAAAGCAGGTGAAATCGCAGATCTAGAGAGTGTACAGAGATCCTTTACTGCACGTATAAGTTCTGTCAAGCACCTTAACTACTGGAACGCTTGAAAGCACTTGACTTGTACTCGTTGGAACGCAGGAGGGAGAGATATATCATAATCTACACTTGGAAAATCTTGGAAGGAAGGTCCCAAATCTGCACACAGAAATCACTCCCTACGAAAGTAAAAGACTGGGCAGGCGATGCAAAATGCCGCCAATAAAAAGTAGGGCGCCATTGGTACACTAAGAGAAAACACCATAAGTGTCCGGGGGCCCAAAACTGTTCAACAGCCTCCCATCAAGCATTAGGGGAATTGCCAATAAACCCCTGGCTGCCTTCAAGAGAGAGCTGGACAGATACCTAAAGTCAGTGCCGGATCAGCCGGGCTGTGGCTCGTACGTCGGACTGCGTGCGGCCAGCAGTAACAGCCTAGTTGATCAGGCCCTGATCCATCGGGAGGCCTGGTCGTGGACCGGGCCGCGGGGGCGTTGATCCCCGGAATAACCTTCAGGCAACCTTCAGGTAAGGGGGAGCACCTGACGTCACACAGGTGGACTCCTGAACCACGGACCCGGGGGGTGCAAGGTTGGGGTGTGGAGAAGTGGGGAAGGGGGAGCACCTGACTTCACACGGTGGACTCCTGGAACCACGGACCCGGGGGGTGCAAATTTTGGGTGTGGGAGAAGTGGGGAAGGGGAGCACCTGACGTCACACAGGTGGATTCCTGGAACCACGGAACCGGGGGGTGCAAGGTTGGGGTGTGGGAGAAGTGGGAAGGGGGAGCACCTGACGTCACACAGGTGGACCCCTGGAACCACGGACCCGGGGTGGTGCAAGGTTGGGGTGTGGGGGAAGTGGGGAAGGGGGAGCACCTGACGTCACACAGGTGGACTCCAGGAACCACGGACCCGGGAGGGTGGAAGGTTGGGGTGTGGGAGAAGTGGGGAAGGGGAGCACCTGACTTCACACAGGTGGACTCCTGGAACCACGACCCGGGGGTGCAATTTTGGGTGTGGGAGAAGGGGGAAGGGGGAGCACCTGACGTCACACAGGTGGATTTCTGGAACCACGGACCCGGGGGGTGCAAGGTTGGGGTGTGGGAGAAGTGGGAAGGGGGCACCTGACTTCACACTGGTGGACTCCTGGAACCACGGACCCGGGGGGTGCAAGTTTTGGGTGTGGGAGAAGTGGGAAGGGGGAGCACCTGACGTCACACAGTGGATTCCTGGAACCACGGACCCGGGGGTGGTGCAAGGTTGGGGTGTGGGGAAGTGGGGAAGGGGGAGCACCTGGCGTCACACAGGTGGACTCCTGGAACCATGGACCCGGGGGTGCTAGGTTGGGGTGTGGGAGAAGTGGGGAAGGGGGAGCACCTGACTTCACACAGGTGACTCCTGAACCACGGACCCGGGGGGGTGCAAGTTTTGGTGTGGGAGAAGTGGGAAGGGGGAGCACCTGACGTCACACAGGTGGATTTCTGGAACCACGGACCCGGGGGGTGCAAGGTTGGGGTGTGGGAGAAGTGGGGAAGGGGGAGCACCTGACTTCACACTGGTGGACTCCTGGAACCACGGACCCGGGGGGGTGCAAGTTTTGGGTGTGGGAGAAGTGGGGAAGGGGGAGCACCTGACGTCACACAGGTGGATCCTGAACCACGGACCCGGGGGGTGCAAGGTTGGGGTGTGGGAGAAGTGGGGAAGGGGAGCACCTGACGTCCACACAGGTGGACTCCTGGAACCACGGACCCGGGGGGGTGCAAGGTTGGGTGTGGGGAAGTGGGGAAGGGGAGCACCTGACGTCACACAGGTGGACTCCTGGAACCACGGACCCGGGGGTGGTGCAAGGTTGGGGTGTGTGGGAAGTGGGGAAGGGGGAGCACCTGGCGTCACAACAGGTGGACTCCTGGAACCATGGACCCGGGGGGTGCAAGGTTTGGGTGTGGGGGAAGTGGGGAAGGGGGAGCACCTGGCGTCACACACAGGTGGACTCCTGGACCACGGACCCGGGGGGGGGTGCAAGTTTTGGGTGTGGGAGAAGTGGGGAAGAGGGAGCACCTGGCGTCACACAGGTGGATTCCTGGAACCACGGACCCGGGGGGTGCAAGGTTGGGTGTGGGAGAAGTGAGAAGGGGGAGCCACCTGACGTCACACAGTGGACTCCTGGAAACCACGGACCCGGGGGGGTGCAAGGTTGGGTGTGGGGGAAGTGGGGAAGGGGAGCACCTGACGTCACACAGGTGGACTCCTGGAACCACGGACCCGGGGGGGTGCAAGGTTGGGGCGGGGGGGAGGGGGGAAGGGGGAGCACCTGGCGTCACACAGGTGGACTCCTGGAACCACGGACCCGGGGGGATGCAAGGTTGGGGTGTCCGGGAAGTGGGGAAGTGGGGCACCTGGCGTCACACAGGTGGACTCCTGGAACCACGGACCAGGGGGGATGCAAGGTTTGGGTGTGGGGGAAGTGGGGAAGGGGAGCACCTGGCGTCACACAGGTGGACTCCTGGAACCACGGACCCGGGGGGATGCAAGGTTGGGGTGTGGGGAAGTGCGGAAGGGGAGCACCTGGCGTCCACATAGGTGGACTCCTGGAACCACGGACCCGGGGGGTGCAAGGTTGGGGTGTGGGGGAAGTGGGGAAGGGGGAGCACCTGACGTCACACAGGTGGACTACTGGAACCACGGACCCGGGGGGGGGTGCAAGGTTGGGGTGTGGGGGAAGTGGGGAAGGGGGAGCACCTGACGTCACACAGGTGGACTCCTGGAACCACGGACCCGGGTGGGGTGCAAGGATGGGGTGTGGGGGAAGTGAGTAAGGGGGAGCACCTGACGTCACGCAGGTGGACAGTTGAAGAACAACCTGAGGACTTCTATTATTTATACTTCTAGATATGAAGCCAAGAATTCTTTTAGCTTTATTGCGAACGCTAATGCACTGTTGCTTTGGTTTTAGATTACTGCTAACCAGAACTTCTAAATCCTTTTCGCAGTCGGTAGTATTAAGATCTACTTTATTTAGTTTATATGTGGCATGGTTATTTAACTGTCCAACATTTAGAACTTTGCATTTGTCTTTATTTAACTGCATCTGCCACTTCTCCGACCATTGCATCAGTTTATTCAAATCATCCTGGAGTGCTCAAGTGTCCTCATTAGAATGAATTGGACGGCCTATTTTGGTGTCATCAGCAAATTTGCTTATGTCGCTATTTATTCCCTCATCTATGTCGTTTATGTAAACTGTGAACAACAACGGGCCCAACACTGACCCCTGAGGAACACCGCTTGTGACGTGCCCCCATTCTGATTTCCCCCATTTATGTAAACTCTCTGCTGTCTATTTGTCAGCCATGCCTCTACCCAGGAGAAAATTTCTCCTCCTATTCCTTGTGCTTTAAGTTTACTCAATAGCCTCTGGTGTGGAACTCTTTCGAAAGCCTTACTGAAGTCCATATACACATTATCATATTCATTACCATGATCTACCTCCTCAAACACCTTACTGAAAAAAAGTTAACAAATTCGTAAGACAGGAACGCCCCTTTGTAAAACCGTGTTGAGATTCATTAATCAATCTGTGCCTATGAAGATGGCTATGAATTGCTTCGGCAGTTATTGATTCCATAAATTTTCCCACCATGGAGATATGGCTTATTGGTCTACAGTTCGAAGCCAAGGACCTGTCACCTGCCTTGTAAATAGGTATTGCATTTGCCATTTATGAGGCACTATGCCAGTTTGTAGTGATATGTTAAAAAGATTAGCCAAAGGTATGCTAAGTTCCTCTTTACATTCCTTTAACACCCTTGCAAACAGTTCATCAGGACTTGGGGATTTGTTAGGTTTTAGTTTCTCTATTTGTCTGAGGACCATGTCACTGGTTACCGCAATCGTACATAATTTATTATCATCCTGTTCTACATAATCTATTATTTCAGGAATATCGCTAGTATTTTCCTGGGTGAAAACTGAGATGAAGTAGGTATTTAGAATTTCATACCTATTCTTATCACTGTCAGTAATGTGACCAGAGTTACTCTTAAGTGGGCCAATCTTGTCCCTTATCTTACTTCTGTATACCTGAAAGAACCCTTTTGGATTAGTCTTTGAATCCCCTGCGACCTTAGCGTCAAAATCCCTTTTTGCTTTTCTTATTCATTTCTTTATTTCTCTTTTTAATTGAATATATTGATTTCTTAACTGCCCATCCCCTCTTTTGATACGCCTATATATGCCTCTCTTTTGACCAATGAGATGTTTTAATCTATTGTTCATCCATTTGGGATCATTTTTGTTAGCATTTTTGTTAGATCTAATTTCCCTACTCGGAACAAAAGTTGTCTGGGCAGCTAGAACTATGCTCTGAAAAACGTCCTATTGACAACCATGATCACCTACCTGACCCATAGCCTGGACATTCCTATTTAGCCCAGCCATGTAATTTTTCAGTCCCATGAAGTCGGCCAAGCGAAAATCTGGGACAGAGATTTGATTGCAGTTATCTGGGTAATTCCACGATATATTGAAACTAAGTGATTTGTGATCACTTTCCCCAAGCTCATCATTAACCTCAAGGTTATTAATTAGTGAATCTTTGTTGGCAAAAACCAAGTCAAGCAGATTGTTTCCTCTAGTTGGTTCTGTCACAACCTGTTCTAAAAAGCAATCCTGAACCGTATCAAGAAAGTCACTAGACTCAAGATTTCCTGTCATATTGTTCCAATTAATTTGTCTAAAGTTAAAATCTCCCATTATCACAACATTTTCATATCTAGATGCCTTACGAATTTCGTCCCATAACAGCTTACGGCACTCCCTCTCTATTTCTCTATAAGTATAATAAAGCGCCTACATTGCTGGGAACGGTTTTAAGTTCCTTGACATCTACTCCTTGGAACGCAGGCGAGAAAGATATATCATGATATACACTTAGAAAATCCTAGAGGGACTAGTCCCAAATCTGCACACGGAAATCACTCTCGACGAGAGCAAAAGACTCGGAAGGCTGTGCATCATTTTCCCAATGAAAATCAGGGACCAAGAGTAAGCTAAGCGACAACACAGTAAGTATCAAGGGCCCTAGACTGTTCAACTGCCTCCCAGCATACATAACGGGGATTACCAACAGATCCCTGACTGTCTTCAAGAAGGCGCTGGACAGGCACCTAAAATCAGTACTTGACCAGGAGGCCTGTGGTTCGTACGTCGGTTTACATGCGGCCAGCAGTAGAAGCCAGGTTGATCAGGCCCTGATCAACCACGAGGCCTAGTCATGAACCGGGTCTATTCATGGACCGAGCCTAGTTATGGACCGAACCTAGTCATGGACCGGGCCTAGTCATGGACCGGACCTAGTCATGGACCGGGCCTAGTCATGGACCGAGACTCAACGGGTTTCATGTTGGAAATGTAACAGCGGTGTGAGTCAGATAGATTATTTGTGAATATTTGATTTTTGTGGTTGTGTTTTTTATAGCTCAGTCACCATGGACGTCAGTCCTAAAATTTGCCAGAGACTAACTTGAAGACCAAATTTTAAAAGAGGGAGCGGTGTTTCCCGAGAAGAACTGTTTGGTTGTATTATGTAACACATGTTATAGACCTTTTTTACCGATTTCAGAAACATATACGACATTCCAAAATATTTATTTTGGAGTGGCGTTCGTTCAGGAGTTTTTTTGAGGGTTACATCTTATTATTTCGTAGAGCCTAAATTTAAGATACATACACCATCTGATAAAAGTGTGTATAGGAGTGTGAGACCCCCACATCTCCCTCCTGACATGGTAGATGCTGCGGAATGAGTTACACTTACATCCTGATAATGTTTGTGCAGGGGCATGAATCTTACTCTGAGTCCCCAGCATTTATTTCCCGTCAAGGAGGTCCAGGGGCATGAGACCCCTATAACAAAATGCTGACAAGCCTTGGGGGAAAATTTTTGAAATCATCGGAAGAGCTGTTAAAGCAAGAAAGTTTTCATAAACTGTTTCGTGTCTTACGAGACACGAAATAGTATATTAAAGGTGTAGCCACAAACCCCGGAAAAACAGCCCTTGATCAAAAAATAAAGAAAGTCCAACACAGAGAGTTGGAAGTCCGTCAAAAAGTCATTATCTAAATCATGAAAACCGATAAATCTTACTCTTTAAATTTTGGTAGAAAATTAGTGAATTTACCTACCTACTCAACCTAAAACTATATTTATTCTTTAATGCTGAAGATACATTAGTGCATATAGGTTGAAATCGTTGAGAAGAGACATTTAAGTTGTTGATCTGATGAAAAAAAATGTTTAATGCTGGAAACTACAAAATTTCAAAAACATTATCATACATGATAATAAACCAGGCAAAGCACCACCTACCTAACAACACAGGAGTCACGTGAACCCATTATTTACCTGTCCTCAGGTCACCATGTGTCACTCACGCCTCTGTACCATGTGTCACTCACGCCTCTGTGTGCTAGAAATGATCAAGGTCCCAGAACTCAAACGTTTTCTAATATGACCTAGTGTTCACATGTCTTTCTATAAAAATTTCTTGGAATCTATTACCAAGGGTTATTCCATACATTTTGGTACCTTCCCCCTTCCCCCCAACACACACTCCGGTACCAACACGAACTTTTTTTAAAGCGGTTTACATTATTATCAAAAGTAGAAACATAATCAGAAAAGATTTTCGTAAATTATTGTTTAGTAACTACTGCGCTGTTTGCTTGCATAAAAACAGTCAAATTTGTACAAATTTACGAATCTTCTAAGTGAGGTGGGTCAAAGTAGAAAGTTAGAAACCGATCAGAAGTGGCATTCTGAAGTTTCTGCAAGGAAACTCTGGTGGAGCTCCAAGGAGGAGAAAAAAATAATGGTTTTTCAGCATGCGCTGTAGTAGCCTGTCAGTGATTGGAAAAAGAAATAAACGTGGCAAGAATCAATATGGATGTTAAGACACATAGGCAACGCTTAAGCAACTTTATTCCGAAACGTTTCGCCTACACAGTAGGCTTCTTCAGTCGAGTACAGAGAGTAGGCAGGAGCAGTAGAGATGTGAAGACGATGTAATCAGTCCCTCACCCTTAAAGTCGTAGATTTGAGGTTATCAGTCCCTCCATCCTGTCGGTATTGTATTCCATTTTGATATTCAAGAATCAATATATATCATCTAACTCTTCATGTCACCTCACCTCTATAAACTTACATCCTCTTTATTCTTGTAGATCGGTTTGTAACTTGATAAATCCCACTGTGTGGGCGAAACGTCATTAGTAAATGATCGCAATAAACTTCACTTGTGTCTCTTTTTTCCATCGTGTAGATATTTCATACTGTTTCTCTGTACCTTCTGGATACCTAAGGCTTATTAGGTATACAGTGCTCACATCTTCGGACTAATCGTCTTTCACTCTTCCATTTCTCCTCATCTCTCACTTTCCCCCCTCACTCCTCACTCATTTTCACTCTCCTCACCCTTCCCTTACTCTCCTTTCATTCTCTCTTACTTTCACCGTCACTCACCCTTCACTTTCCCCCCTCACTTTATCTAACACTCTCATCACTTTCCTCTCTCCCCTCACATTCTTCCTTACTCACCCCCCACCCTCTTCCTAACTCCCCCTAACATTCGCCCTGACTCTCTCTTCACTTTCACAAGTCTCCCCTCTCTCTTTTCCTTCACTTTCACCCTCACTCTTCCCTCTAGCGCATTCAGAGTGCAAATTCATCTGTGACTTTTCCCGAAAAAGTAACATTGCGGTTATATCCAGCATATTTCACAACATTGCCTTTACGTTTTACATGAATTTTTCTGTGGCTTGAGGCTGCTGAAAGAGTGTAGACCAAGAGGCCAGTGTCTGCTTGCACGTGCCTTGTCTCTGTCCTTGTGAAAGAGAGAGATTGTTTTGTGTGCTTGTGTATGCTTTTGTGTGTGCGTGTGTGTGTGTGTGTGTGTGTGTGTGTGTGTGTGTGTGTGTGTGTGTGTGTGTGCAAACGTTAGTACGTGCGGTGGTGTGGATGAGACGCGGAATCACCATGGTAACCAGAGCGTACATATCGACGCGGCAGCATCAGCAGCAATAAACAACTTTATATCTTCATCAATTGTTTACCCCCTAACCATTATTCTCATCAGCCCGGCGGCCACAGCCTCTCTCGGCGCTATCGCTGATCAACGATGAACCTTTCTATCTGACTGCACGGGTTACTGATCTTATATCGTCAGCCATATTGGACGTGAAATCTCTAACAGCTACATACACTGTTCAAAATAAGAACGTAAGAACATAAGAAAGAAAGAACACTGCAGCAGGCCTACTGGCACATGCGAGCCAAGTCCAAGTAGTCTACCGGCTTATCCCACTGACCCACCTAGTCAGGTCAGGTCACATCCACTTAAGGAACGATTACAGTATCAGACCTACTAGCACAAGCCAGTAGGTCCAACTCACACCCATCCACACTCTCTCATGGATTTATCTAACCTATTTTTAAAACTACACAACGTTTTGGCTTCTATGACGGTACTCGGGAGTTTGTCCCCTCGTCCACAACTCTATTACCAAACCAGTGCTTTCCTATATCCTTCCTGAATCTGAATTTTTCCAACTTGAAACGTATTGCTGCGATATTGGCTAGATATTTTTAGCACACTATTTACATCTCCTCTATTTATTCCTGTTTTCCATTTATATACCTCAGTTACATCCCTCCTAATTCTACGCCTTTCTTGAGAGTGCAGATTCAGGGCCCTCAGTTCATCCTCATGGGGAAGATTTCTGAAACATGGGATCAATTTTGTCATACTCCTTTGTACGTTTTCCAGTGTATTTATATCTCTTCAGGAATACTGTGACTAGAATGGTGCAGAATAATCTAAACGAGGCCTAACCAAAGATATACAGAATTGAAGAAGAACCTGAGGACTCTTACTATTTATGCATCTTAATATAAAGCCAAGGGTTCTGCTCGCTTTACTGAGAACGCTTATGCACTGTTGTCTTGGTTTTAGATTACTGCTAACCAGAACTCCTAAATCCTTTTCGTGATCAGTAAAATTAAGATCTACATTATTTAGTTTATATGTGACATGGTTATTTTCCTGTCCAACACTTAGAACTTTGCATTTGTCTATGTTAAACTGCATCTGCCACTTCTCCGACCACTGCATCAGTTTATTCAAATCTTCCTGGAGTGCTCTAATGTCCTCATTAGAATACATTGGACGGCCTATTTTGGTGTCATCAGCAAATTTGCTTATGTCGCCATTTATTGCCTCATCTATGTTGTTATGTAAATTGTGAACAACAAAGGGCCCAACACTGACCCTGATTTCTCCCCATTTATGCAAACTCTCCTGCCTATTTTTCAACCATGCCTCTACCCAAGAAAAAATTTCTCCTCCTATTCCGTGTGCCTTACGTTTCCTCAACAGCCTCTGATGTGGAACTCTATCGAAGGCCTTACTGAAGTCCATATACACAATATCATATTCATTACCATGATCTGTCTCCTCAAATACCTTAGTGAAAAAAATTAGTAAATTCGTAATGCAGGAACGCCCCTTTGTAAATCGTGTTAAGATTCATTAATTAGTTTATACTTTTCAGGATGGCTACGAATTTGCCTCGTCAATAGTTTGAAAAGAAGACCTGTCTCCTGCTTTGTAAATATGTATTACGTTTGCCGTTTTGCGCTTGTCTGACACTGAACACAATTTCTGATACACCTGAAGTGTCGCGATCTACTTTCTTACCAACACCGATTTTTTTTTTTTTTTTGGCTCTCTGAGCTGAAGAAGGGAACTACTGCAAAGTCAAGGTCCTCAAGGGAATTCATTGCCAGGGTATTGATGATTTTCTCTACCATAAAGTCAACAATAATAACACCCAACTGTTGCACATGTGTCTTACTCTTCGACTACATACACATACAAAGAGTATATTTGAGAATTTCCTCCAATTTCCAAGCCTGTACGATGTTTATTGCTTATTGTGCTGTCAGTATTAAGAAAGCTAGGAAGTTCATAAGTCAAATCTAACTTTCTACAGAAACGGAAACGGAAACGGAAGGAAGGTACCATAATGCTTTGGAAGAACTCCCGATCTAAGGATTTGATGCTACCCTCCCTTTCCTCGGCTTAAACATGATTGTCTCCCATTTCCCAGGTTCTGTATGACAGAATACAGCCTTTCGATCAAAGCGAAATTTAAGTAATTTTATAACGCATTTCATAAATTCTTTCCAAAGTCAATAATTACGTTGCGTATTTACAACGCGATGAGTTGTTCATAGTTCAAGTTAAGAGCTGAACACATCATTGTTTATAGGGCATTTACTAGATGGTATTTGCCTTTGTAAATGTTTACTATTAAGTGTCCTGTTCAGTCCCAGGTAGCTGAGGGGGGGGGGAGGCTGTGCGCAGACTAGTACTAGAAGTTTATCAAAAGCAGATCTTTTATTTAATACGTAACTTTACCTGCAAGAGGTTTTATCA
The DNA here is from genome assembly GCF_026875155.1 of Cherax quadricarinatus. Lineage (NCBI taxonomy): Eukaryota > Metazoa > Arthropoda > Malacostraca > Decapoda > Parastacidae > Cherax > Cherax quadricarinatus. The sequence goes on from NC_069476.1 coordinate 19,276,414, forward strand.
AGTACGTGATACAAAAATCTGATTTTACTAATACATACGTTTTTTTCTTCGAGCACCAGCTGCTCGCAAACGTCCCACTGGTACACATCAAGTTTTTTTTACAAGCTTTCAACTCCTTTCACTCCTGTATAACATAAATTATGAGATTATTACATATGTTTATCAACACAAGTTCGAGCGAAATGATCTTTAGTGTGGATGACAAGTGCAGTTCAGCTGGCTTTAATAAAGCGATTGTAAAAAATAAATTCAGTATAGTGTAGGATTTGCAGATATGTGCTATATATACCATGTATAAATAGCATAAAAAGGCACAATACCGTGACTGGAACGATACACAAATAATCCGCACATAGAAGAGAGGAGCTTAAGACGACGTTTCGGTCCGACTTGGACCATTTACAAAGTCACACTTTGTATGTAAAGTAAAAGGACACAAGTGCAACTAATGTGACATTTATTGTGGCAACGTTTCGCTCAAGTCGGACCGAAACGTCGTCGTAAACTCCTCTCTTCTATGTACGGGTTATTGGTATACCATCTAAAAGCCGATTCACAACCCACTGTTCGCTGGACAGTCGTATATACACACACAGATACGAACTCGCCGAGTTTACTTATTTCACTTTTCTTATGAATTAAAGTTTCTTAGGTGTTTGTGTACAGGTGAGATATGCACCAAATTATCCTCATACAGTCCGTTGCCTTTAAAGGTGATAAACTAATGGACGAACGGTGCTTGTCTTTGAAAATTACTCGTGGCTCGTTCTTTCGCGTTTTGTGGTGTGCATGTCACTGTCGACGAAAAAGATATTTGATGAGCTGAGAGTTTTTGTACTACGTATATGATATCCGAACTCAGCTCTAAGCCATGTGCTTTCAAGGATCTTTACTAGCAGACCACGTGACCGGAAATCCATGTGGGTTGACAGCGCGATTTTTTTTTGTTTATAACTGTGAAAATGTAGCCTCTTAGTTTTTAAAAAATAAGGAAATTTTTATCTCTAAAATAAATGAAAAATTCTATAAATTATGTTAATTGTTGAAAGAGAACATTTACAAGTGTTTTTCCAGCTAATTATGTATAATATTCTAAATTAGTTATAATAACATTCTAAACTAGGAATAATAACATTCTAAATTAGGAATAATAATATTTAAATTAGGTACAATAATATTCTATATTAGGTGTAATAATATTTAAATTAGGTACAATAATATTCTATATTAGGTGTAATAATATTTAAATTAGGTACAATAATATTCTATATTAGGTGTAATAATATTTAAATTAGGTACAATAATATTCTATATTAGGTGTAATAATATTTAAATTAGGTACAATAATATTCTATATTAGGTGTAATAATATTTAAATTAGGTATAATACATTCCAAATTAGGTATAATAATATTCGAAGTCATGTATAATAACTTTCTAAAATTTTCCGAAGCTCTAAGGATAAGTTGATTATTATTATTATAATCAAGGGGGAAGCGCTAAACCCGGAGGATTATACAGCGCCGGGGGGGGGGGATGTGGAAGGCATTCAGGCTTAATTCGGGGAACTGGAGCACAGATCTAATTCCCTAAATCAAGAGCCCCTCACCAACATCAAGGAACCTTCCTTGAGGGGTGGGATAAGTTGAACACCCCAGGTTATTTCCCACAACAGTCGACACTAACACCCCAGGTTATCTCCCACAACAGTCGACACTAACACCCCAGGTTATTTCCCACAACAGTCGACACTAACACCCCAGGTTATCTCCCACAACAGTCGACACTAACACCCCAGGTTATTTCCCACAACAGTCGACACTAACACCCAGGTTATCTCCCACAACAGTCGACACTAACACCCCAGGTTATCTCCCACAACAGTCGACACTAACACCCCAGGTTATCTCCCACAACAGTCGACACTAACACCCCAGGTTATCTCCCACAACAGTCGACACTAACACCCCAGGTTATCTCCCACAACAGTCGACACTAACACCCCAGGTTATTTCCCACAACAGTCGACACTAACACCCCAGGTTATTTCCCACAACAGTCGACACTAACACCCCAGGTTATCTCCCACAACAGTCGACACTAACACCCCAGGTTATTTCCCACAACAGTCGACACTAACACCCCAGGTTATCTCCCACAACAGTCGACACTAACACCCCAGGTTATCTCCCACAACAGTCGACACTAACACCCCAGGTTATCTCCCACAACAGTCGACACTAACACCCCAGGTTATCTCCCACAACAGTCGACACTAACACCCCAGGTTATCTCCCACAACAGTCGACACTAACACCCCAGGTTATCTCCCACAATAGTCGACACTAACACCCCAGGTTATCTCCCACAACAGTCGACACTAACACCCCAGGTTATCTCCCACAACAGTCGACACTAACACCCAGGTTATCTCCCACAACAGTCGACACTAACACCCCAGGTTATCTCCCACAACAGTCGACACTAACACCCCAGGTTATCTCCCACAACAGTCGACACTAACACCCCAGGTTATCTCCCACAACAGTCGACACTAACACCCCAGGTTATCTCCCACAACAGTCGACTAACACCCCAGGTAGTCTCCCACAAGAGTCGACACTAACACCCCAGGTTATCTCCCACAACAGTCGACACTAACACCCAAGGTTGTCTCCCACAACAATCGACTCTAACACCCCAGGTTATCTCCCACAACAGTCGACTAACACCCCAGGTAGTCTCCCACAAGAGTCGACACTAACACCCCAGGTTATCTCCCACAACAGTCGACACTAACACCCAAGGTTGTCTCCCACAACAATCGACTCTAACACCCCAGGTTATCTCCCACAACAGTCGACTAACACCCCAGGTAGTCTCCCACAAGAGTCGACACTAACACCCCAGGTTATCTCCCACAACAGCCGACACTAACACCCCAGGTTATCTCCCACAACAGTCGACACTAACACCCCAGGTAGTCTCCCACAAGAGTCGACACTAACACCCCAGGTTATCTCCCACAACAGTCGACACTAACACCCAAGGTTGTCTCCCACAACAATCGACTCTAACACTGTTCCTACTTGCTGGAAAGAGGCAGATGGTGAAAGTAATTTTTCCCCAATGTCTCTTCCCGCATGTCGAACCCATGTTACTTTGCTTGCTAGCCGAACACTCTAGCATTGAGCTACAGAGCTGGAATATAAAATAACGACATGTAAAGACAAAAATGATTGTCATATGGTAAGCTTATATTACACTTTCTTTTCCTATGTGTAGATATTCTGTGAATTGTTCTAGCTGCGTCAGTGTGATTTGTATTCTTTGTGACTGGAAGCAGGTGACCTGAGGAAGCTCCTCTCTCAACGATGTGTTATTTGATAAACGTTTGTGTAGTTATAAGTGTTTTAGGAGACAAATGTTTTAGTAATACCGATACGGTGGGAAAGTAAATATGAATGCAGAATAATGTGATCCTTCATTCACAACGTTTCGCCCACACAGTGGGCTTCGTGAAGTCACAGACAGGTCTGTTTGTGGGTTTATAAAGCCTACTGTGTGGGCGAAGCGTTGCCAACATTGGATCGCATTATTCTGCTTTCGTCTACTTTTCTATGAATGTTAGATTATAAGCTACAGCTTTTTTTTAAGCAGTTTAAGCCCCGTCCTTCCCCCACACACCACCTTCACTATCAGCTTCAATAACTAGAAAGTAGAGTGTCAACTAATATGTGTAACATAATAATACTTGAAACAGGGGAAGATTTCACTGAGACAACGTTTCGGTGAAAGAGAATTTCCTTGAGCTATAACCTAAGGAAACGTTGAGTTAGCAAAGGCTTGTTCTTTTCCCCAAAGTGTCTTTGTAATTCCCTTCAAGACGACCAGATGCTTCCTGCTGCTTCTTCCTTCCACTTCTCTTGCTTCACCCACTCACCATTTTTGCGCTCATCTGTGTGAAAGCTAAGAGTTCCCTGGTGGCTTTTGATCACTTAGCGTAGCACTAGTTATGCTTATAAACTGTGTCGACACTGCTCATAAACTCTTACACGAGCGCTTACATGACTCTAATAAGTGTCTGTTGAAGTAGCTGATGTTGTTGTTGGTTTGTTCGTGAGGGAAGTCACCTGACACGGGTGTGTGTCATAAGACTACTTGTTAAGTGCTGGCGGCTCTATTGAGGGAAATGGGGGAATTTCGAGACGGTAATTTCTAAAGATGGATTCCATAAAAAAATCACTCTTTGTACACTTAATGCTACTTTTCGCTCAGTCATTTAAAGTAATTAAATTGCAGTCACAACTGTTACTTGATAATAGTTCGGGATGGACTGAAACCTCATATAAAGTTTCCCCTGTAATACATTGTGAATTGTTGCAACCAAGAGGTGATTCATTTATCTCTGTGGACACGTAAAAGTGAAATATCCGTGAACTGTGGGGAGTCAAGGCAGCAGGTGTGTGTGTACGCACCTATTTGCGGTTGCAGCGGTCGAGTCATTGTTCCTGGTCCCGCCTCTTCACTGATTGCTACTGGGTCCTCTCCCTGCTCCATGAGCTTTATCAAACCTCGTCTTAAAACTATGTATGGTTCCTGCCGTCACTATGTCAGTTTCCGGGCTATTTCACTTCCCTACAACTCTGTGACTGAAGAAATACTTCCTAACATCCCTCTGACTCATCTGAGACTTCAACATCAAATCGTGACCTCTTGTTTCTGTGTCCCATCTCTGGAATATCGTGTGTGTGTGTGTGTGTGTGTGTGTGTGTGTGTGTGTGTGTGTGTGTGTGTGTGTGTGTGTGTGTGTGTGTGTGTGTGTGTGTGTGTGTGTGTGCTCACCTAATTGTGGTTTCGGGGTCGAGACTCAGCTGCAGGCCCCGCCTCTTCACTGATCGCTACTAGGTTCTCTCTCTGCTCCCTGAGCTTTGTCATACCTCGTCTTAAAGCTATGTATGGTACCTGCCTCCACTACATCACTTGCTAGACTATTCCACTTCCTGACAACTCTATGACTGAAGAAATACTTCCTATCATCCCTGCGACTCGTCTGAGTCTGCAGCTTCCAATTGTGACCCCTTGTTACTGTGTCCCCTCTCTGAAACATCCTATCTCTGTCCACCTTATCTATTCTACGCATTATTTTGTATGTCGTCATCATGTCTCCATGACCCCCCTGTCTTCCAGTTTCGTGCGTACTCACCTAATTCACCTAATTGTGGTTGAAGAGGTTGAGTCATAGCTCCTGTCCGTGCGTGTGTGTGTGTGTGTGTGTGTGTGAGAGAGAGAGAGAGAGAGAGAGAGAGAGAGAGAGAGAGAGAGAGAGAGAGAGAGAGAGAGAGAGAGAGAGAGAGAGAAAGAGATAGCGAGAGAGAGAGAGAGAGAGAGAGAGAGAGAGAGAGAGAGAGAGAGAGATAGATAGATAGAGAGAGAGAGAGAGAGAGAGAGAGAGAGAGAGAGAGAAAGAGAGAGAGAGAGAGCAAAACCAGCAACACCCATCTGTAATTCTTGTGGTTTCCCTGCAAAATATTGGTCTTTTATTTTTTAACACAGATCAGTTTTAGTCTAATAGCCATTATCCTACCTCAGCTCATTTTAAACCTCAGCTCTGAGGTATACTACTACCCCTCACGATGCGACCTACAACAGTCGGCTAACACCCAGGTACCTACTTACAGCTGGGTGAATAGGGGTAGCAGGGGTAGCAGGGGTAGGGAAACTTGCTCAACGTTTCCACCTGGCCGGGGATCGAATCACGGACACCTTTCATTGCCCGAAAATATGTCTCGCCACATCCCTGGAGATGGTTAGTTGTTCAGATATCTGGAAGGCTGAAAATGTTCAGAGCTTTCAGTAAACTAATTTCAGACTTTCACGAGATATCTCTCAGGTGGGTGCTCGTGGCTTGGTTGGTAGCGTCCTCAGCTCTCACACCGAAGATCCGCGATCGAGCCCGTCATGCGTGAAACGTTGGACATGCCTCTGTTTTCCTAGCAGTAACATGGTACCTGGGTGTTAGTCGAATGTTGTGGGTCGCATCCTGGGGAACAATATTAACATAAGTTGTTCGAAATGCTCTGCCTAATCAGGAGCTTTCTATATAGTATGCCTCTTGTATGATGTATTTGTAGAAATAAAGATTATTATTATCATTATTATTATTATTATTATAAGTATTATTATTAATATTATCATTGTTGTTATTATTGTTATTATTATCAACGAACCGGCCGTATCCCACCGAGGCAGGATGACAAGAGAAGAAAAACTGAAGTTTCTCATTTTAAATTTAGTAATGTATACAGGAGCAGGGGTTACTAACCTCTTGCTTCCAGCATTTTAGTCGCCTCTTTGGACAAACATGGCTTACGGAGGAAGGATTCTTTTCTACTTTCCGATGGAGATAAAAGGAGATAAAGAAAGTACAAGAACTTATAAGAAAACAGGAAAAAAAAACACTCAGACGAGTGTGTATTCACATGCGTGTACATGAATGTGTAGTGTGACCTAAGTGTAAGTAGATGTAGCAAGACGTACCTATTATCTTGCATGTTTATGAGACAGGAAAAAGACATCGGCAATCCTACCATCGTGTAAAACAATTGTTGTTGTTGTTGTTGTTGTTGTTGTTGTTGTTGTTGTTGTTGTTGTTGTTGTTGTTGTTGTTGTTGTTAACTTTCATACGCACTCGGAAACACTACAAATGACTTTCACTCTGCTTTAGTTTTTCTTGATATTCTGTGTCTGCATTGAACTGATAAACCTTTGGTGGGCGAAACGTTACCTTAATAAAGTTTCCGAACGTTGCATATTTTTTTTTCACTTTTAACATAAAAGTTTTCGATTTAATAATGAAACAATTCCGGTTTTTGACTAGACATACTGGCTCTGCGTACGCCCAGCCATTAAACCCGACCGTTACCGAATCTCCTTTGTCTTAGTTCCATGAGCTCTACCATACCTGATCCTGAAGCTGTATATAGAACCTTCTTCTACCACATCATAGTCCACCTTATTCCATTTTCTGACCACTTTGAGGCTAAGTAAATACCTACATCCTTGTGACTCACCTCTTCTTTTTAACATCCAGCTGTGCCCATCACTGTCTTGGAATAACTGTTATCATTATCACCATTATCATAATACCGTCAAGAGCTGCAGGTGGAGACTGTGGCATCAGCTGAGCGTGTGCTAAAGTTAGAAGGCTGCTGCTGTGGGGAATGAGAGTGGAGTCACTGTTATGAGTCTTGTTTAATGCCCCATTATGCTTCCACTGTGCCTTAATGGTGTCTCGTGCCCTGCACCATCGCCCGATGTAGGAAGTTCTCTATATAACAATAATAAATTACCCATTATGTAATCGTAACTGAGACGGAAGGTACTGCTGCATATGTACGTACATACCTATATTCATATATATATATATATATATATATTATATATATAATATATATATATATATATATATATATATAATATTATATATATATATATATATATGTCGTGCCGAATAGGTAAAACTAGCGATTTTGTCTTAAACTGCAACGCTCCTTTTGCTGAATAAGGCAAACGAAAATTTGTGTATGCAATATTTTCCTAAAAAATATTCAGAACCTAACGACAAAAATATTTTTCATTGTGTTTGTTTATAATTAAATTATTGTAAACTTATCTAAAAGATATATATAGTTAGATTAGGCTAAATTAAACTGTGCTTGTTATTTAAGTCTGACTGTAAATACTGAGAGTTTTCTATTGGTGGTGAGAATTTCATGTGTAGCCTTAATGATCCTCGGGTAGTCGAAGATTTTAAATCCCATTAACCAACGGTGAGATTTCAGAGCAGATGCTATAGAGGAAACAGGTTTTCACTGTCCTCGTAAATCGTGATGCAGTTGTACATGAATAATGACAAATCACGAAGGATGAGGTTTGAACCCATGGCCAGTGAGTCACAGTGAGTCCCATATTAACCTCCGTCTAGTTTATAGATATATACCTAGCTGGATGTATCTTATTGTAGCCAGCTGGCCCAGTGGCTTACCCACTGGCCTGGAGTCTTACGACTCACTTGCCATAGGTTCTAACATCACCCTTTACATGGATGGTTTTCAATCTTATTATTACGATTCCTTGAGTCATGAATAATGACTTTTGACATTATACATACACTTTCTTCTATAATTCTTATCTCCCAGGAAAAATCTAAGCAGTATTATGACAAACTGGCAAATTCAAATCAAATCTTACTTTTGAAAAAAATCAAATATACTTAATATGTGTATTTTTTTCAACTTTGCGATCATCTGAAATATGTACATAAGTCTACGTTCGATTTTTTGTCACTCAAAATGGAGTTTAGATTTAATGTAAATATTTATTAAAATATATTTTGAGTGTAAATTTAATACCGCGTGAAAGTTAATCAGTGGTAACTGTAAATCTGTAAATCCCTAATAACACTCATATTAACTGTTAAACTCCCTTCATGGGTGTTAATAAGAGTAATAATATTAATAATAATAATAATAATAAAATAACAGAAATAATAATAATAATAATAATTATTATTATTATTATTAATTTTATTACTTCAATAATAATAATAATAATAATAATAATAATAATAATAATAATAATATTATTATTATTATTATTATTATTATTATTATTATTATTGCTTTTATATATTATTATAATTATGATATTATTATTATTACTGTTATTATTATTATTATTATTATTATTATTATTATTATTATTATTATTATTATTATTATTATTATTATTAATCATAATTTGAGAATTTTATCGTTGTGGTCTATCTCATTTTGCTCACTTACATTTTTTCCAAGTCAAAGTTTATATTTATTCACGCTAATATCCGAAACCTAATTGAAACCCCTGGAATGAATTAGAAAAACCAATTAAGTTGATATTGTGAATTCAGTTGTTTAAAAACTTTTTTTTTGCTTTTTAAATCCTTCTGAATTTGTTTTTTCCGACTCTTTCATTATTACCTGCAAAAATATTGCAAATATTATATTATACATTTCATATTTCGTTGTTACGACGGGTTTATATTCAAGAATATGTCGTCGTAAAAAGAGGTATATCAATAAAATAGCCAGATATGGCAATATACACTTTACACACACACACACAGACGTGTACACACATACACACACACACACACACATTCACTCGCGCACACACACACACACACACACACACACACACACACACACCAGGAGGGTTGTGGTCAGGTCACAAGAAGTTGCGGCCAGTCATTACACCGCACAAGACACACACACACACAGACGTGTACACACATACACACACACACATACACACACACACACACACACACATACACACACACACACACACACACAACACACACACACACACACACACACACACACACACACACACACACACACACACACCCCACACACACACCACACAACACACACACAACACACACACACACACACACACACACACACATACAACACTCACACAACACACACACACACACACACACACACACACACACACACACACACACACACACACACACACACACACACACACACACACACACACACAACATACACACACAACACACATACACACACACATTGCCAGACTCACTCACACACACACACCACACACATTGCCAGACTCACACATACACACACACATTGCCAGACTCACTCACACACACACACACACACATTGCCAGACTCACACATACACTCCCTTCCCACCCCCCCTCTCCACTACTCTCCCACATAGCCACAGTTCCTCCTCTACCTCTCCACCCCACACTCTGACATATACAATACTAACCTAACATATAGAATTACATAGGTTTCCCACTCTGAGGCAATCAGGATAAAACAAAAATGGGTTGCCAGAGAGCAACAAGAAAAACCAAGGGACAGGAGGAGGAAACTGCAAAGGAAGATTGGGCAGCAGAGCTCACAAAAAGGGAACATGAATGGGAAAAGAAACTAGAAGAACTTAGCTTGAGAATGGAAGAGAGGATAGACATGGAAAGCAGGAAGTGGGAGGTGCAAGTCAAAGCAGCAGAGGCCAGGATACAGAGTTTAGAAGAGGAACTGAAAAATCTGAAATAGCCTAAAGAACTAAAGAACATTTTGGGATTGACAACAGAGACTGCTACCTCAGTCACAAATAAGGGGACTGTAGGGAAAGAAGGAGGAAAACTGCATGTAGAAGCTCAATCAGTGGAGACTGTAGTAAATGAAAGAGCTAAGCTATATGAGGAGGCCCTAACAGACCACAGCAGAGCCCAGGGAAAGCCGAGAAGGGAAAATGACAGGCCACTGAGCCCAAGTACATTAGCTAGTGAAACTGAAGAAAGGAAAGCTGAAATGGAGGAAATCAAATTGAATGAGGGGATACGCAGGGATATGCAGTGGGAGAATGAAAGGGTGAGGTCAATCTTTGTGTATGGGCTCCAGGAAGTTGAAGGGAAAACATATGAAGCAAGAAAACAAGGAGAAAAAAAAGCAATTGAAAGCATCATGAAAGCAATAGGAGAAGACGACATGACCTAGCTGGAAAATTTTCGGAGAATAGGGGGGTTTGTAAAAAAAAAGAACCCGGCCAGTGAAAGTGACCTTCAAGGCAGAATCGACTCGGAACAGGATCCTGCAGGAGAAAGCACGATTAAGGGACATGCCGACATACAGGAAGGTGTATCTCGACCGCGACAGAACACAAGCAGAAAGGCAGAAACTGAGAGAGATGGTACAAAAGCGAAAGGAGGAAAGAGAGGGGATGGAGAAGACAGACAGGAGATCCCAGTCACAAGAAGATCAAATACAGCCTCCCTCACAACTTCCTATAGAAGCCTCCCAACCAGGTCAACCCCAGTGCAACCAAACACTCTAAACCAAAACACCCATGCCACATCCAATGCCCCCACCCACTGCATTACAAACTCCACCCCCACAGCAACCACCCATAGTTCCTTATCAGGTCACCCACTTCCCCAACCCCAATACACCTCCCAGACCACAATCCTAGAAAAGAAGTTGAAGGTGTGGTATACAAATGCAGATGGAATAACAAATAAGTACGAGGAGTGGCACGAAAGAATCAAGGAGACATCCCCAGACATAATAGCACTCACAGAAACAAAATTCACCAGAATAATAACAGATTCAATCTTTCCATCCGGATATCAAATCCTCAGGAAAGACAGAGCGAGGAGAGGGGGAGGAGGAGTTGCACTGCTCATTAAAAACCAGTGGGGGTTTGAGAAAATGGAAGGAATGGATGGCACGGGCGAAAGGGACTACTTAGTAGGAGCAATCCAGTCTGAGGGACATAAGGTGATAATTGCAGTAATGTACAACCCACCACAGAACTGCAGGAGGCCAAGAGAAGAATACGATGAGAGCAACAGAGCAATGGTCGACACACTAGCCGAGATGGCCAGGAGAGCACACATGGGGGGAGCAAAGTTACTAGTTATGGGTGATTTCAATCACAAGGAGATTGACTGGGAAAACCTGGAGTCCCATGGGGGTCCCGAAACTTGGAGAGCCAAGATGATGGATGTGGTACTGGAAAACCTCATGCATCAACATGTTAGAGACACTATCAGAGAGAGAGGAGAGGATGAACCAGCAAGACTGGACCTTGTATTCACCTTGAGTAGTTCTGACATCGAGGATATCATGTATGAAAGGCCCCTGGGAGCTAGTGATCATGTGGTTCTGTGCTTCGACTACATAGTTGAGCTACAAGTGGAGAGAGCAGCAGGAATAGGGTGGGAAAACCAAACTACAAAAGGGGGAACTACTCAGGCTTGAGGAACTTCTTTCAAGGCATTCAGTGGGAGAGGGAACTGACGGGAAAACCAGTACAAGAAATGATGGACTATGTCGCAACAAAATGCAAGGAGGCAGAGGAGAGGTTTGTTCCCAAGGGAAACAGAAATAATGGGAAGAACAGAACGAGTCCTTGGTTCACCCAAAGGTGTAGGGAGGCAAAAACTAGGTGGACTAGAGAATGGAAAAGGTACAGAAGACAGAGAACTCAGGAAAATAAAGAGATTAGCCGAAGAGCCAGAAACGAATATGCACAGATAAGAAGGGAGGCTCAGCGGCAATACGAAAATGACATAGCATCGAAAGTCAAGACTGACCCGAAGCTGTTGTACAGCCACATCAGGAGGAAAACAACAGTCAAAGACCAGGTAATCAGACTGAGGAAGGGTGATGGGGAATTCACAAGAAACGACCGGGAGGTATGTCAGGAGCTCAACACTAGATTTAAAGAAGTATTTACAGTGGAAACCAGTAGGACTCCAGGAAATCAGAGCAGGGGTTGTGCACTAGCAAGTGCTGGATGAGGTACATATAACCAAGGAGGAAGTGAAGAAGCTGCTATGCGAACTTGACACCTCAAAGGCGGTGGGACCAGACAACATCTCTCCGTGGGTCCTTAAAGAGGGAGCAGAGATATTGTGTGTACCATTAACAAAGATCTTCAACACATCATTTGAAACTGGGCAACTCCCCGAGGTATGGAAGATGGCAAATGTAGTCCCAATTTTTAAAAAGGGAGACAGACATGAGGCACTAAACTACAGACCTGTATCACTAACGTGTATAGTATGCAAGGTCATGGAGAAGATCATCAGGAGGAGAGTGGTGGAGCACCTGGAAAGAAACAAGTGTATAATTGACAACCAGCATGGTTTCAGGGAGGGAAAATCCTGTGTCACAAACCTACTAGTTTTATGACAAGGTGACAGAAGTAAGACAAGAGAGAGAGGGGTGGATCGACTGCATTTTTTTTGGACTGCAAGAAGGCCTTCGACACAGTTCCTCACAAGAGGTTACTGCAAAAGCTAGAGGATCAGGCACACATAACAGGAAAGGCACTGCAGTGGATCAGAGAATACCTGACAGGGAGGCAACAACGAGTCATGGTACGTGACGAGGTGTCAGAGTGGGCGCCTGTGACAAGCGGGGTTCCACAGGGGTCAGTCCTAGGACCTGTGCTGTTCTTGGTATATGTGAATGACATAACGGAAGGGATAGACTCAGAAGTGTCCTTGTTTGTGGATGATGTGAAGTTAATGAGAAGAATCAAATCGGATGAGGATCAGGCAGGACTACAAAGAGACCTGGACAGGCTACAAGTCTGGTCCAGCAACTGGCTCCTTGAGTTTAACCCTGCCAAATGCAAAGTCATGAAGATTGGGGAAGGGCAAAGAAGACCGCAGACACAATATAGTTTAGATGGCCAAAGTCTGCAAACCTCACTCAAGGAAAAAGTTCTGGGGGTGAGTATAACACCGAGCATATCTCCTGAGGTGCACATCAATCAGATAACTGCTGCAGCATACGGGCGCCTGGCAAACCTACGGATAGCGTTCCGATACCTCAATAAGGATTCATCCAAGACTCTGTATACCATTTACGTCAGGCCCATACTGGAGTATGCAGCACCAGTTTGGAATCCACACCTAGTCAAGCACGTCAAGAAATTAGAGAAAGTGCAAAGGTTTGCAACAAGACTAGTCCCAGAGCTACGGGGATTGTCCTACGAAGAAAGGTTGAGGGAAATCGGCCTGACGACACTGGAGGCCAGGAGGGACAGGGGAGACATGATAACGACATATAAAATACTGCGCGGAATAGACGAGGTGGACAAAGACGGGATGTTCCAGAGATGGGACACAGACACAAGAGGTCACAATTGGAAGTTGAAGACTCAGATGAATCAAAGGGATGTTAGGAAGTATTTCTTCAGTCATAGAGTAGTCAAGCTGTGGAATAGCCTAGAAAGTGAAGTAGTGGAGGCGAGAACCATACATAGTTTTAAGACTAGGTATGATAAAGCTCATGGAGCAGGAAGAGAGAGGACCTAGTAGCAATCAGTGAAGAGGCGGGGCCAGGAGCTATGGTTCGACCCCTGCAACCACAAATAGGTGAGTACATATCATGGTTGGAATAATTATGCAAAACCCGTAATTCGAAGAAGAACCTTATGACTACGTTTCGGTTCATCCTGGATCATTGTCAAGTACCATTTGGGTCAAGAACAGTAGAGAAAGTCAGAAGACAATACTGCAGGGCCTGGGATGAAGGGAGTTGTGGTGCTGGTGGTGGTGATGGTAGTAGTAGTAGTAGTAGCAGTTGTAGCAGTAGTAGTAACTGCAGTAAGAGTAGTTATAGTAGTAGTTGTAGTAGCAGTAACAGCAGCAGGAGCAGGAGCAGCAGCAGCAGCAGCAGCAGCAGCAGCAGAGTAGTAGTGGCAATAATAAAGTAGTAGCAGCAGTAATGCGGTATTAGCAATAATAGTAGTAGTAGTAGTAATAGTATTAGCAGAAATGGTAGAAATGAAGGTATTGAGTGTAGTGGCAGAAGTAGTGGTAGCAGCAGTAAAAGAATTTGTAGTAATAGTAGCAATAATTAATAAGAGGAAAAAACAGAGGAGCTCTGCGGAAGATTTACTGGCACCTGCCCGACAGGACATACGTGTAGGTAATGAGAGTGAATTACATTTCAAGGGAATAACGACTGAAGTGTCTCAACACTTTAATACCTGTCCCCAAGAAACAGAGAAGTATTGCAGTATGCCAACTGGCCCAAGCTAAGAAAGAAACAAGCCAGAAAAATGGCAGACAACAGGAAAGGAAAAAAATGTAGAAAGCAAATCAAGAGGAATGGATAAGTGAAGACAAAAGTTAGTTCATGTCTTAAGTGTTGCAAAGATTAGAACATTTGTCGATGTATTGAGGAAGGACGGTATGTAAAGAAGCCAAAAGTAAAATTTATTTTAGTAAAGTTGTCTATAAAGGCTAATTCGACACAAATGCGTCTTCGAAGGTTATAAGAAGACTAAAAAGTTTTACCAGAGGATTAGCTAGTAGGATGACTGTGCTATGTAACAAGAGAGCAAAGATCATTAATTTTTTTTTAGCAAAGGGAGAACAACTGTCGTTTTCTTTCAGTCTGCTAGAAGGGGAGTGATTACTTTCACCAAAGTACTGGAGAAGACAAGAAGAGCGGGAATTATCAATAACAAGAGAAGTACGAACAAAATTACAAAGAAGGGATTGGTTTGACGAAAAGCAAGCTGGATAGGTAGAGGACGGAGGGTTTTGTTAAGGTTTTGAAGAGTGTAAATGTAGGGAAGACAGAGTGGAAGATTGCACGGGTGATATATATGTTTAAGAGTCGTTTGTCTGCAGTGAGCTACTTAACACTTCGAATGATGTAGTCGAAGTTTTGGCAGTACAAACTTAAAATCATAATTTGGGACATTTAAAATGGAAGTATGTGGGAAAGTGTGTAATAGCCGAGAAAATCCCAAGAGCGAGTTCAAACAAGCACTCACACAATCGAATATTTAAGACTCTGCAACAAATAAGGGAACCTCAGAGATCAGAAAATGCTCTCGACCTTATATTCAAATGGTGTCAAAAATAGCAATCTTAGACCTTAAGATAATGGAAGTTCACACCAGCATACACTCTGGTATTGAACAGCAAAGCAATCATAACGGTGTATTCAACAGATTCACCTTCAAGAATTAAAACATTAATTGGCACTAAATAAATCGTGACTCACGGAAACATGTTAGGAAAATATGTGTAACAGCGTTTTGAACCAGAATCTCGAAAGAATGACCTCAGTGACATGAGAAGTTTGCTTATGACATAGACCATTATTATAAAAGATGCAAGTTAAGACATAGGCACTCCATCAGCAGACAAAGACAGTGAATAACGGAACTTCTTCTTCCTGAAGAACAAGAGGAAAGATAGGTTAGAGAGATGGAAAATGTTTACTTGGAGTTTACCTGGAGAGGGTTTCTGGTGTCAACTCCCCCGAGGCTCTTCAACACGCAAGTTATACTTTTGTATCAGTCAAATCACATATTACTCGGGTAGATAAATTCCAGTAGATCCTTCATGTGTTAGCTCAAATCACCGACCAGTATGTTTTAAATAAGTGACCCACTGATCAGAGCAGATCGACTGGTCCGGACCCTTGACTGGTCCGAACCCTTGACTGGTCCGAACCCGGGACTGGTCCGAACCCTTGACTGGTCCGAACCCTGGACTGGTTTCAAGCGGTTTCGTTGTGCACCACCTAGCAGGTTATTAATAGAATATTCAAGAGGTTGCTAGTAGAATTGCAGTAAATCAACCATTCAAATCATTATGAAGCTGTGTGTAGTCTGTGGTCAGTCAAACAAACGGGCTTCCACATGCAAAAAATTGTCATTTCTGTAGAAATTGGTGTCACGCCCCTTGTGCAGATATCCAAGAACTAGCTACAAGCAGTATTAAAACAGGGAAGTGTTTTTGGGTATGCCCAAATGAGATAAATCTGTGGACTAAAATCACAAGGGTATTAAAAGAGGTCAACATCGAAGCTGCTTTCATAGAAAACCTGGAAGCTTTCTACAACAGATGGAACATAAAAAGTCCGGGCTGAATGGTACTGCCTTGATACTGGCCATGTATCAGAAACTGTAAGGCTGGAGATGATGTCCTGGTAGTCAGTAAATGGGGGGCTGATAGTGCTGTCCTGGGAGACAGTAATGGGAAGCTGGAGGTGCTGTCCTGGGAGACAGTAATGGTGAAGCTGGAGGTGCTGTCCTGGGAGACAGTAATGGTAAGCTGGAATGCTGTCCTGGGAGACAGTAATGGGGAAGCTGGAGATGCTGTCCTGGGAGACAGTAATGGTGAAGCTGGAGATTTTGTCCAGGTAGTCGGGAATTATACCCAGGAAGGAATACATATAAATGACCCCATAGGGACAGGAGCCATAGTAGGGAAACAAGTGTAGTCAAAGATAAGATAAAACCAATATTGCAAACAAAGAAATACCGCAGGAAATAGCAAACAAGAGGACTCCACTAGCAATAGTGAGGATATATTACCAAAAACAAATGGTGGGAGCTCCATTGTTGGTGCTAGGGAGGATAGAAGTAAGACAGGGAAACATGCACCAACAGGGAATACAGTCACAGAAACCCAAGGCAAACGGAAACCAAGCCTGTGCACATACTATGCACTCGGTATCTGCTGGCATGGAAATCGGGAAAAACAGATGGGACGTGCAACTATGACCACCCTAGGAAATGCCATGCCCATATGACAACAGGAAAATGCAAACTCCCTTCCTGTAAGCTTTTTCACCCTGAACTGTGTACCTCTTCAGTACAGGAAAGACTGTGCTATAACTTAAATTGCCAGGCATACCATCTAAAGGGGACAAAAAGATACAAAACATCCTGGCCATGGGGAAAACCTGGGTAGCCACAGCCACTCAAGAGGGAGAGGTTTTTTAGTGCCAGGAAGGAAAAAAAACTGGCAGGAAATGGCAGAAATCGTACACCAAATTCAGTCATTCCTGGAGTGGAACCACAGTCGATGGGCCTCCACTCCAAACCAACAGATACAGATACTAATGCCGGAAAAAAAATCCCCCCCCAGTACCAACAATACCACCAGTCCGATAACATTCTTCTTTGCAAATATACAGGGTCTAAAGCCAGCAACAAACAACAAAATACCTTTCATCCGTGGACTGCTTGCAGAGGCAAAGGCAATGTTCGCGGCTTTCACTGAGACCCACATAAAGGATCACTTGGACAACGAAATATGGATCCCAGGTTACAACCTATACAGATGTGACAGAGTGAACAGGCAAAAGGGGAGGTTGGCCTGTACATTGCAGAGTCACTTGTTTGCACAGAACTGCTAAATGCCTCAAATGATGTAGTGGAAGTTTTAGCAGTAAAGGTCGAGAACCAAAACCTAGTCATTGTGATAGTCTACAAGCCTCCGGATGCAACATCCCAGCAATTCCAGGAACAGCTGTTAAAAATTGACCACTGTCCTGGAAAACCTTCCAGCTCCTGCACCCAACATCTTGCTCCTGGGGGATTTCAACTTAAGGCACCTAAAATGGAGGGAAAATAGCAAATAATATTGTTGCAAATAATAACACCAGGAGGCAGCTCTGATGAAAACTCACACTCACGCGAGCTTTTAAATCTCTGCACAAAATTCAATTTAAACCCAGCAAATAAAAGAGCCTACTAGACTGGAGAATACACTAGACCTCAACTTCACTAACAATGATGATCTGATAAGAAAAAATCACCATATTAAAAACAATATACTCAGATCACAACATAATTGAGGTTCAGTCATGTATGCGCGGAGCCCCAGACAGACATAATGAGATTAGTCACGAGGGAGCATTCACCAAATTCAACTTCAATAACAAAAACATAAAGTGGGACCAAGTAAACCAAGTCCTAACCGATATAAGCTGGGAAGATATACTAAGCAACACAGACCCCAACTTATGCCTAGAACAGATTAACTCGGTGGCACTCGATGTATGCACAAGGCTTATTCCTCTAAGAAAAAGGAGGAGTAGATGTAAAACAGAAAGAGACAGGCGCTCCCTTTTACAGGCGACGAAAAGAATAACAGAGCGGCTAAAAAAAGGTCAATATATCTGAAATGCGTAGAGAGACACTGTCAGAGAAATAGAAAGCATCGAACTTAAGCTAAAAGAATCCTTTAGGAGTCAGGAATCGCGGGAAGAACTAAAGACCATAAATGAAATCGAAAGAAACCCAAAGTATTTCTTCTCCTATGCCAAATCAAAATCGAGAACAACGTGCAGTATTGGGCCCCTACTAAACAAGATGGGTCCTACACAGATGACAGAAAGGGAAAATGAGTGAGCTACTCAAGTCCCAAAATATGACTCAGTTTTTAGCAAGCCGCTAACCAGACTGAGAGTCGAAGATCAAAATAAATTTTTTTTATGAGAGAGCCACAAAATTTAAATTAACACAAGCCTATCCGATTTACCCTGACGCCAAATGACTTCGAACAGGCGATAAATGACATCCCATGCACTCTGCCCCAGGGCCAGACTCATGGAACTCTGTGGTCATCAAGAACTGCAAGAAGCCCCTATCACGAGCCTTTTCCATCCTATGGAGAGGGAGCATGGACACGGGGCCCGTCCCACAGTTACTAAAAACAACAGACATACCCCCCACTCCACAAAGGGGGCAGTAAAGCAACAGCAAAGAACTACAGACCAATAGCACTAACATCCATATCATAAAAATCTTTGAAAGGGTCCTAAGAAGCAAGATCACCACGCATCTAGAAACCCATCAGTTACACCAACCCAGGGCAACATGGGTTTTGGACAGGTCGCTCCCGTCTGTCTCAACTATTGGACCACTACGACAAAGGGCCTAAATGCACTAAAGACAAAAAGAATGCAGATGTAATAAATACAGACTTTGCAAAAGCCTTCGACAATGTGACCATGCGTAATAGCCACAAAAAAGCGTGCTAAAGGAATAACAGGAAAAGTCCCGGGCGATGATCATAATTTCCTCACTAACAGAACACAGAGAGTAGTCGTCAACAATAAAGTCCGAGGCCAGCTACGGTAAAAGCTCTGTTCCACAAGGGACAGTACTCGCTCCCATCTTGTTCCTCATCCTTATATCCGACATAGACAAGGATGTCAGCCACAACACCGTGTCTTCCTTTTCAGATGACACCCGAAAGCTGCATGACAGTGTCTTCCATTGCAGACACTGCAAAGCTCCAGGCAGACATCAACCAAATCTTTCAGTGGGCTGCAGAAAACAATTTGAAGTTCAACGATGAAAATTTCAATTACTCAGATATGGTAAACATGAGGAAATTAAATCTTCATCAGAGTACAAAACAAATTCTGGCCACAACATAGAGCGAAACACCAACGTCAAAGACCTGGGAGTGATCATGTCGGAGGATCTCACCTTCAAGGACCATAACATTGTATCAATCGCATCTGCTAGAAAAATGACAGGATGGATAATGAGAACCTTCAAAACTAGGGAGGCCAAGCCCATGATGACACTCTTCAGGTCACTTGTTCTATCTAGGCTGGAATATTGCTGCACACTAACAGCACCTTTCAAGGCAGGTGAAATTGCCGACCTAGAAAATGTACAGAGAACTTTCACGGCGCGCATAAGGGAGATAAAACACCTCAATTACTGGGAGCGCTTGAGGTTCCTAAACCTGTATTCCCTGGAACGCAGGAGGGAGAGATACATGATTATATACACCTGGAAAATCCTAGAGGGACTAGTACCGAACTTGCACACGAAAATCACTCATTACGAAAGCAAAAGACTTGGCAGACGATGCACCATCCCCCCAATGAAAAGCAGGGGTGTCACTAGCACGTTAAGAGACCATACAATAAGTGTCAGGGGCCCGAGACTGTTCAACTGCCTCCCAGCACACATAAGGGGGATTACCAACAGACCCCTGGCAGTCTTCAAGCTGGCACTGGACAAGCACCTAAAGTCAGTTCCGGATCAGCCGGGCTGTGGCTCGTATGTTGGTTTGCGTGCAGCCAGCAGCAACAGCCTGGTTGATCAGGCTCTGATCCACCAGGAGGCCTGGTCTCAGACCGGGCCGCGGGGGCGTTGACCCCCGGAACTCTCTCCAGGTAAACTCCAGGTAAACTCCAGGCTCGGTCTGAGACCATGCCTCATTTTGCAAAAAGTTAAAACTGAAAGCACAAGAAAAGCAAAATACTTTTCCTATAAAACTCGAGGGCAAAACCACATCTGGTATCGAACTCACGTTTAAAGAAGATGAAACTTATGCTGATGACAAAAAGGAATGAGTAAAATACTGAAGTCACAATACGCCCGGTGGCCTGGTGGCTAAAGCTCCCGCTTCACACACGGAGGGCCCGGGTTCGATTCCCGGCGGGTGGAAACATTTCGACACGTTTCCTTACACCTGTTGTCCTGTTCACCTAGCAGCAAATAGGTACCTGGGTATTAGTCGACTGGTGTGGGTCGCATCCTGGGGGACAAGATTAAGGACCCCAATGGAAATAAGTTAGACAATCCTCGATGACGCACTGACTTTCTTGGGTTATCCTGGGTGGCTAACCCTCCGGGGTTAAAAATCCGAACGAAATCTTATCTTATCTTTCTCTGCATTCAGAGAGCCATTAATCAGTGTTAAGAATGAGACTCAAAACTCTGCAGACATCTCCTGAATTTCTGACATAACTCTCACTTCACTTAACTTCCAAGAAGCCACTGATGTCATACCCATCACTCTGCCTCAGACCTAGACTGATTCAGCTCCATATTCTTCAAGAATTGAAAGGAAATGCTATCTTGTAACTTAAATATTCTACTGTAAAAAGATAGGGGTTTGAACACAGGAGTCATCCAATAATTATTAAAAATCACTGTCTCCCCAAATTATCAGTATCATGGGCAAGAGTTTTAGAAAGTAATATTACCAATCATTTGGAATCACAACAACATCACAAGATATGGTAAGGTGGGTTTTGAGCAGGTATATCTTGCTTCTCACAGTTAATTGGAACATTAAAGCACCGTCTTCGATACACTGGAAGACACAAGCAAGAAACTAATACAAATGGTCTGAGGGGTCAAGGGGTGTGACTACAGTAACAGTAGCGACAGTCAGTAGAAAATACCCTGGGTAAGGTTCTCTTACTGCCAAGAAACGAGCTCTATCCTTTCCCGACACACTCTCAAGCATTGTTAAGGCTGTGATAAATGGTTTAAAAAATCGACATGTTGAAGAATGAGAGACACTTATGCAACATATGGGAATCATTATTGAGGAAACGTTTCAGCACACAGTGGCTTCATCTGATGAAGCCACTGTGTGGCGAAACGTTTCCTCAATAAAGATTCCCATATGTTGCATAAGCTTCTCGATCTTCATTGTTAAGGCTATATTCTCCACTTTAGGGCTTTGCCAGTTATTTGCAGTTATTGAATTAGTGCTGAATTACGGAATTCAACGGCATATGCTTGCATGTTGTCGATTCAGTGCACTAAATGACAAAAAGAATTGGGAAGAATAATGAAGAAACCCATAATTCAGAGAGGATAACTTAGATAACGTTTCAACATATTCTAGACTTATAATGTCTAAGGAAGGATTGTAACATCATCTAAAGCTCCCTAATCACATAGAGGGTTACATGTCAACTAGGTACAATCCTCTGCTTTTGTTATTGTACTTACTGTGCATCTGTCTCTCGCAACCCTTTGTTTAATTTATAAACTCTCGTCTCCTTTTCCTTCCAAGCCCCTGGTAAACAACACTCCTCTCCCTTTCCTCCCCAACGACGGGTAAACAACAAGGCCAACTTAACCCTGGTCAAGTATCAGACAAAATTGAAATATGTTTGAGAGTGTCTCTCTTTGAATATGTGCTTTTGTTCCAGTTTACTTACACGTACCAGCACGCACGTACACGCAGACACAGAGACACAGATACACACACACACACACACACACACACACACACACACACACACACACACACACACACACACACACACACACACACACACACACACACACACACACAAGACAAAAGTTTGGGTCAGGGATCTTCATGAGCTACAGTGTCATTGTCAAGTGATAAACGATTGGTTGTAGTCCAGTGACGAAGTCCTTTAGGATCGAATTTGCTTGGATATCCTCCACTTTTCTGCAACTTTGCAAGCTCCTGACGATGTGTTGATTGCAACATGAAAGGGCTACAGCTATCATTGTACTCCCCCCGTGGTTGTTTTGCATATATATATATATATATATATATATATATATATATATATATATATATATATATAATATATATATATATATATATATACATTGAGGAAATCGTAATGAATTATTTTAAACAACCCAACGAGTAGCTGTTTTTTAACCCTTCGTCAGGCTTCCCCAAAAACACCAAACTACCAAGCCATCATTGCCAGTTACTACATCATAATTGCATATGTAAGACTCTTCCACCACTGTTGCCCCACATACGAGTTATTAATGAAAAAATCTCCTATTTATGTGACGAACGAGAATCTGTAGCTTTTATCCTTTGTATAGTACAGTTGCCATCATCACCATCACCACCATCACCACCATCACCACCTTCACTACCACCAACCGTTACCACCACAACCAGCTGTAACACTAACCACAGTCTGTAAAAAATATAGGGATCTCCAACCGTTGCTACCAACACCGACATCTACAACCATCTACAACATCTACCACCATCTACAACAACTACTAACATCATGGACATTAACCCCCATCTATATTAACTACGACTGATGACTACGATCCTCCATTATCTTCCCTAGTATTATTAGTTTTAGTCATCGATCTGAATTACCAACACCATTACTATTCTCACTACCACCATCAATACTATCATCGCTACCCTCATCAACAACAATACGAACCATCACCATCTACAATTGTTTGTACAAAAATCAATCACCACTATTTTCTCCAGCACTGATTACAACAGCCATTCTCATTACTACACTATTAACACCAACAACAACCACCAACAACAGTGGCCACATCCACTACAGCCAACAACCATGTCTAGCGCCACTTCCTACGCCATATAAAATAACGCCATCAATCACCACCAGCAGCACTCACAATAAACAATCGTAACCACCAAAAATCACCACCACACTACACCATCATCATCAATAATCCCCATCACCACACCAACATCATCAATAATCACCATGACCACCAATCACCAATCTCAATCCTTCAACTTCCAGCACCGCCATCACTACCCACCATTAATGGCAATCTACACAACCACCATCGCCAAAAACCACCAACCACACTTGCTACAATCACCACCACTACTACCAGTATTAATTTTTGGGAAGACATCAGCAAACTGAGGCGAGTACTTAAGGTAATGATCCCAGGTGAGTGAGAAGTCTTCAAAGTTTCACGCTAAGATTAGTTTCTCTTTCAGGAGAGTCTCTCTCCTCCTGTACTGAGTTATGTGAGTTGTTAAAACTCCTCAGAGACTGATTTACCAAATATGTTAGAGAGAGAGAGAGAGAGAGAGAGAGAGAGAGAGAGAGAGAGAGATTAGCTTATTTTTTCACAAAATTAGTTTGTATCCATTTTTACTATATTATTTTATGAAAACGGCTTAAATAAAATTTAATATTTGCATTCCCCAAAATTAATTAATGCATAATTGACATTAAACTACCAACAGTATGTTTTTCCATCGCCGACAAAAATTCGGTACATTGGTCTATAAATAATGCCATATGTCAAATTTTGGTTATTGATTTTTCACTAATTTCAACTGAGTTGCATGAAAATTTTCAGCTTACATTTTTCATATCATTACAAACATGCAATGAAAAATCACGTGAAGCCTAGGCTATGCAAAGCCTATTTATTGATGCTCCAGGTGTCTCCTGTGTCGTGAGGTGCAAAGATGAAGGATAATAAACCAGTGGCGAGTCATGACAAAAATTAGATGGTTAAGCACTTGACACTGTCAAGTGCTGTTGATGAAGCTGAAGTGTGAACATAAATAAACATTTGTTTTACCGTTTCATATCACTAATAAAGTTGGAAGTAGTTAAATTATTATTTACTTAGCATTTTAGACATAGCTGTATCGAAATATTTTCGATTTTCAAAGTAAATGATTTCCAACTTTGGCTTAAAATTCTAGATTGCTCTAAGATTTTCGTATATTTAGGTGATAGAAGAGCAAAGCTTAAAGAAATTCAGATACATTCATCGTTGTAACATTAAAAATTAGTTCACAAAGGCTAACTAATTTACAGTAAACACTTTCCAAGTCATTCAGTTTTATAACCTTCAAAATGACCTTTAAACTTTTATTTGAGAATTTAGCTTACATGTAAGCAACTCGAAGACGCTATTTCAGTGACAATAAAAATCCAATAAAGTGTTTACGTTATATTCCAGTGACTGAAAGACAAGTTCAGGAAATCCTTTCCTAAGCTAACAAAGACAGATTGCAAAATCTTTAAGCCTCTTAATTAAAAAAAAAATACGAATCTAATAATAATTATCGTGGCAGATATTTCTGTAGTTTTGAGGGGAATTAGTAGAGAGTTGTGAAATGGGGGTAGTAACAGGGGGTATAATAGAGAAGAAGAAGAATGGGTAGCCGATGAGGAGGGACAACTGGAAATAGGCTGTGCATTCGTTACTCAGATTTCCATCAAAAGGATTTCTTGTCAATAACTACAACTTTAGTGACGGGAAGTTCCAGCATCAGAAAGCTTTTCACAGCATATTAGATTAACCTGAATTTTATCTACATGGATTTAAGAATGATTGGGTTGATATATTTGAATTAATAATTTTCCCTTATGTCTGCCAGTGGTAAATAATTTTATACTTAACCAAGACTGAAGATGACACTAAAAATTCAATGTTTAATATTCAATGACAGGTTTTTAACTGACAGACACTATTGACTAGCAATTTTTAAACGTATGGACTCTTATTAAATAAGATTTAAATTTAGTGAGACATAAGTAAACAGCAGCAAGCAATGTATAGTTAAAAATGTGTTAACCAAGCAAATAGATATTTAGATTTTGCAGGGAAGAATTTATACAGGGTAAGCAGTGTTATTTTCCTTCTTATGAATACATTGCACTGTTGAAAATTTTTCCTCTTCTTGGGAAGAGGGGTGCCTTGATGATTATGAAGGGTTCTTGATCCAAGGAATCAAAGCTACTCTCCTCTGACTGTCTCCCATTCTCAAGAAACTGTATAACGCCTTAGGGTGTTAGACCAACTTCAAGGACGAGAGACTGATTACCTCTTCTTTTTGTATATAATTCTACAGTCTTCCCATTATGTCCTTGAATTTGTACTGATAAAGCCACTGAATGGCGGAATGTCTACAATTAAAAATACCCAAAATGTTGCACATGTGTCTAATTTCTTCAACCTCTTACGGGCTTAATGCTTCTCTATATATTTAGAACATTTCCTCTCACATTTCCACAAGAGCCAAATTTAACTTTTCTCTTTAAAACATGCACTCACCATTCAGTTCTTTTCCTCTGCTGTCATCTTCCCTTCGCTATATAACTTTATATGTCCCAAACGGGATCGGTGCATTTTTGTGAAAATAATAATTGGAAACTTGATGGATCATGGGTCTGCCACTGGCTGCCATGCCTGTATATTGTTCCTTTATGTGTGTGTGTGTGTGTGTGTGTGTGTGTGTGTGTGTATGTGTGTGTGTGTGCGTGAGTGCGCGCAATCTGGTTGAGGATCCAGGTAAGGGAGAACACAGTGAGGACACATGTTGCAGAATAAACCTTTACTGGGACAATGTTTTCCTCTGTACAGAGCTTCAGGAATCTGTGACGAATTGATAAAGCTCTGTACAGAGCAAAACGTTGTTCCAATACAGGTTTGTTAGGCCGTGTCTTGTCTAAGCAATCAATTGAGCCTGTGACCAGTTTGGAGTTTGTTTTTAATAAACTTGCAGCTCGGCCTGGGACCTGACTTTCTTGCTCGACGCTTCGACCACTAGGTACATTTTGGTCGCTGCGCGATGTGAGAAAGGTATCCCCTGTATTCCGTAAGTCTAGTCTCCGCTTCCTCAAAGTATACAAAAGGAATAATGGGGATGGTCAAAAAAATACAAATGTTACAAAATATTAAGATATGTGTATGTGTGTATGAATTTCTGTACCTATGAGAATTCTCATATATATTGTTACAAGTGTATGCATTAGTGTGCAAACATTTGCGTAAATGTATGTATATATACATATATATATATATATATATATATATATATATATATATATATAATATATATATATATATATATATATATATATATATATATATATATATATATATATATATATATATATATGTCGTGCCGAATAGGCAGAACTTGCGATCTTGGCTTAAATAGCAACGCTAATCTTGCCATATAGGACAAGTGAAAATTTGTGTATGCAATAATTTCGCCAAAATCATTCTGAACCTAACGAAAAAAAATATATTTCACTGTGTTTGTTTAGTATTAAATTACTGTAAACAAATCTAAAATATATTAAGTTGGGTTAGGCTAAAATAAATTGCTCTTGTTATAATACGGTTAGGTAAGTTTTCTAAGATTCTTTTGGTGCAAAATTATAAATTTTTACATTAACATTAATGAAAAAAGTATATCTTTAAACGTATAAGAGAACATTTTAGAAAGGACTTAATTTTAAATGAGTTCTTGCTAATTGACCAGTTTTACATATTCGGAACGACACACACACACACACACACACACACACACACACACACACACACACACACACACACACACACACACACACACACACACACACACACACACATATATATATATATATATATATATATATATATATATATATATATATATATATATATATATATATAATATATATATATATAATAATCTCGTGCCGAATATGTTAAACTTCCGATTTTGACTTAAATAGCAACGCACTTCTTGGCGAATAGGACAAGAGAAAATTTGTGCATGCAATAATTTCGCAAAAATCATTCTGAATCTAACGAAAAAATTATATGTCATTGTGATTGTTTATTATTAAATTATGATAAACTTACATAAGATATGTAAGATATATTTAGTTAGATTAGGTTAAATTAAATTGCGCTTGTTATAATAAGGTTACGTAAGTTTCCCAAGGTCCTTTTGGTACAAAATCATTAATTTTTATATTAACATAAATTAAAATATATATCTTGAAATGTATAAGAGAAAATTTTAGAAAGGATTTAATTTTAAATGAGTTCTTGCTAATTGACCAGTTTTACTTATTCGGCACGGCATATATATATGATAGAAAGTTTAAATTTGCAATATATAGCAAGGCCACCAATGTGTGCTCACACATTCACTGCTCTTCCAACTTGAGACGAGAGTTAGAAGGAGTGCATTTCTTTTTGAGAGCCTATAGAGTGTGCAATCCGGAGTTCCTAGAAGAAATTAGGAAAATATTTGGTACATCTGCATGAAAGTGCTGTATCCTAAGGTGTTTGTGGAATCTGCTTTGCTGGCAGCTAAGAAAACTTATTATAGAACAGAACCTAAGATAACAACTCAGACCAAGAATGTGCTGGTCTTCCCATACAACGAGAATTTATCTATCCTGCCGAATGCCCTTAAAAAGTTTAATATACAAGTAGTTTTTTTTTTAAATTCACGGACAGTAAAAGAATTCACCCCAAGAACGTGCTGGTGGTGTCTACAGACTTGGTTGCTGCGGTTGCAGCCTCTCCCATGTGGGACGCCGTTGTTTGATACGTATAGCACAGGAGTCGAACGCGATTTTCAACCATATTAGAGCTTGTAATAACCCGACAAATTGGTAGGAAGCAAGTCATCGTCCCTTGTTCCTCTTGGTTTGAAACAAATATTCTCAAATCGGCAGTTATAGTGCATAATAAGCGGGTTGTTCAAATCAGATGCGGTTTTAGTTGAGTCAATAGTACACAGTCAAAAATTGCAGACTTATGCGAATGCATTAGATTGTCTTAAATGTAGTGCCACACCGAGGAATTAGGGCCTATTTCTCCTGCGGTTTCTGAAGGTTGAACCAGAGTTTGCCTTAGAATTATGTGGGGTGAATAACTCTGGTTGTCTTGTAATTACAGATGCTTCCCACTTTAAATGAGTTTATTTTAATGAGCCCCGTTTGCTTTGTATAACTTAAAAAAGTCTTTCCTTTAAATGGTCCCGTTTTCTCGTCCCTTTAAATGGAACCGATTTCTCGTTGATGGTACTCAATTATTGCCAGTGACTTCCATGTCACTAGCAATATAATTATGTATGTAAAATTACTTATAGCGGAGTCTGACGGAATTTTTGATAATTGCCACGTTGCTTTAGTTTAGGCTACTATTACAATATCAGCGTTTGTGGGATTTTTTTCTAATGCTATAATAATCAACTTTCTGGGTATGGGCGCTGGTATGCATGGGGACACTTCCTGTTTCCTTTCTCTCTCTCTCTCTCTCTCTCTCTCTCTCTCTCTCTCTCTCTCTCTCTCTCTCTCTGTTACACAGGGTTTGACAAGGTTAAGGATCCCTAGCTTTATTGACAGCTATTTACAGGTTAAAGATTCCTAACTTTATTGGCAAGCTAAGAGCTGTTACCTACATCAGCTCATTTGAAAGCATTTTTATTGTTATGAGACATACAAGTAGGGAACAGGATGAAGCTGGAGCCATCTGTGGGCCAGCATTTTCATTTGATCAACTGACTTTATCTCGTTGACATCATTATGCTGAACGAATGTGTTCCATACTCGAGTCATCCTGGGTATGTATGATCTCAGATGGAGTGATGTTCTGGAGAAGGGTACAGCCAGAGTGAAGTTGCTGCTTTCTGCCCGTCTTGTGGCATAAAAGCTTGTTTCTCGCTGTCCTCGAAGTGGATCCAAGTGTAGTACTTTGACAATATTGTCCTTGTACATAACAGTAAGGCCACCCACATCCCTCCTGTGTTGAAGGCTCTGCTGAAATGACAGATCTATCCAGGATTGGTCCAGGCAAGAGATGAGACGCCTTGCTCTGTTCTCTACTCTGTCAAGCAGTCGCAGATGAGAAGGGGGGGGGGGGCGGGCAAACCAAGAAAGTGGAGCATGCTCAAGGTGTGAGCGTACTTGTGCCTCGTACAGAATCTTGCAACCCTACTGTCAAGCAGATGCGAGATACGGCGAAGTGCTGTAAGCTTCCTGGCTGCCTTATTTGCAAGATTTACCACATGGTTCCTCATGGACAGTTTGGAGTCAAATTTCACCCCAAGGATATCAACTTCTTCCCCAGGTGCCAGTCACCCTCTCATTCAGCCTTACTACTGCACCAGCATTACCATCATGGTGCCTAGAGACCATCATCATTTGCGTTTTCTCAGGTGCAAATGTTACTTGCCATCTATTTCCCTAAGCTGATATAGCTCTTATCTGGTAATTGATGTAGCTTAGAGCAGCTGGCATTTCTTCTCTTGGGTAAGTGAATGTCAGTGTACAGTCGTCTGCATATGCATGTGATTCTGGGATGAGATGAAGGTCATTGAAGTAGACATTCCATAACAATGGTCCCAGCACGCTTCCTTGTGGAGCACTTGCCCCAATAGGATATCTTGCTGATTCCGTTCCATTAAGAACTACCCTTAGAGATCTACCATGAAGGTAATCACTGAGGAGACATAGCGAAGAGCCTGCAATTCCCAGTGATTGAAGTTTTGCTAAGAGGCCCTGGTGCCACACCCGGTCGAAAGCACCAGTAATATCTAGTGCTACCACACAGCTAGCTGACTTTGGATTCATCCAGTGACTGGTGCCACTTAGCGGAGAGGTTTAACAACACATCAGCAGCAGAGTAACCTTTCCTGAAGCCATATTGACGGTCACAAAGCTATGAGTGGTAGTAAAAAAAACTCTGTCATTTGTCTTGAGATTATTCTCTCTCTCTCTCTCTCTCTCTCTCTCTCTCTCTCTCTCTCTCTCTCTCTCTCTCTCTCTCTCTCTCTCTCTCTCTCTCTCTCTCTCTCTCTCTCTCTCTCTCTCTTTCTCTCTCTCTTTCTCTCTCTCTCTCTCTCTCTCTCTCTCTCTCTCTCTCTCTCTCTCTCTCTCTCTCTCTCTCTCTCTCCCTCCCTCCCTCCCTCCCTCCCTCCCTCCCTCCCTCCGCCCACTAAATTAAGTGAATACATACTCTGGGATCGCATTTGCTCAGACATCCTCCTTTTTTTCTGCAACGTTGCAAGCTCCTGATGATGTGTTGAGTGAAACAAGAAAGGCCTGGAGCTATCATTCTATTCCCCCGTGGTTTTGTACATCCCGTATCTCTTGGTCTGCGATATTTGCATATATATATATATATATATATAATATATATATATATATATATATATATATATATATATATATATATATATATATATATATATATATATATCAATGATACCAAAAAACAAGTGGCTTTGAATCATTTACCAAATTGCGGCAGGCCAGGGATCGACCCCCACGACACACTGTCTCGCCTTAAGAGACCGCACAATGTACATGTCATCTTATCCAATCAGCCATCAATCCTACAAACATGAGCCATCCCTGTATCGCTTGGTTTGCGACATTTGCTTTATATATATATATATATATTATATATATATATATATATATATATATATATATATATATATATATATATATATATATTATTATTATTATTATTATTATTATTATTATCACACTGGCCGATTCCCACCAAGGCAGGGTGGCCCGAAAAAGAAAAACTTTCACCATCATTCACTCCATCATTGTCTTGCCAGAACGGTGCTTTACACTACAGTTTTTAAACTGCAAAATTAACACCCCTCCTTCGGAGTGCAGGCACTGTACTTCCCATCTCCAGGACTCAAGTCCGGCCTGCCGGTTTCCCTGAACTCCGTCATAAATGTTACTTTGCTCACACTCCAACAGCACGTCAAGTATTAAAAACCATTTGTCTCTATTCACTCCTATCAAACACGCTCACGCATGCCTGCTGGAAGTCCAAGCCCCTCGCACACAAAACCTCCTTTACCCCTTCCCTCCAACCTTTCCTAGGCCGACCCCTACCCCGCCTTCCTTCCACTACAGACTGATACACTCTTGAAGTCACTCTGTTTCGCTCCATTCTCTCTACATGTCCGAACCACCTCAACAACCCTTCCTCAGCCCTCTGAACAACAGTTTTGGTAATCCCGCTCCTACTCCTAACTTCCAAACTACGAATTCTCTGCATTATATTCACACCACACATTGCCCTCAGACATGACATCTCCAATGCCTCCAGCCTTCTCCTCGCTGCAACATTCATCATCCATGCTTCACACCCATATAAGAGCGTTGGTAAAATTATACTCTCATACATTCCCCTCTTTGCCTCCAAGGACAACGTTCTTAGGAGTCTCAACAGACTCCTAAGTGCACCACTCACCCTTTTCCCCTCATCAATTCTATGATTCACCTCATCTTTCATAGACCCATCCGCTGACACGTCCACTCCCAAATATCTGAATACATTCACCTCCTCCATACTCTCTCCCTCCAATCTGATATCCAATCTTTCATCACCTAATCTTTTTGTTATCCTCATAACCTTACTCTTTCCTGTATTCACTTTCAATTTTCTTCTTTTGCACACCCTACCAAATTCATCCACCAATCTCTGCAACTTCTCTTCAGAATCTCCCAAGAGCACGGTGTCATCAGCAAAGAGCAACTGTGACAACTCCCACTTTATGTGTGATTCTTTATCTTTTAACTCCACGCCTCTTGCCAAGACCCTCGCATTTACTTCTCTTACAACCCTATCTATAAATATATTAAACAACCACGGTGACATCACACATCCTTGTCTAAGGCCTACTTTTACTGGGAAATAATTTCCCTCTTTCCTACATACTCTAACTTGAGCCTCACTATCCTCGTAAAAACTCTTCACTGCTTTCAGTAACCTACCTTCTACACCATACACCTGCAACATCTGCCACATTGCCACCCTATCCACCCTGTCATACGCCTTTTCCAAATCCATAAATGCCACAAAGACCTCTTTAGCCTTATCTAAATACTGTTCACTTATATGTTTCACTGTAAGCACCTATATATATATATGTAATATATATATATATATATATATATATATATATTATATATATATATATATATATATATATATATATGTCGTGCCGAATATGTAAAACTGGTCAATTAGCAAGAACTCATTTAAAATTAAGTCCCTTTATAAATTTTCTCTTATACGTTTAAAGATATATTTTTTTCATTAATGTTAATGTAAAAATTTGTAATTTTGCTCCAAAAGAATCTTAGAAAACTTGCCTAACCTTATTATAACAAGAGCAATTTATTTTAGCCTAACCCAACTAAATATATTTTAGATTTGTTTACAATAATTTAATACTAATCAAACACAATGAAATATATGTTTTTCGTTAGGTTCAGAATGATTTTGGCGAAATTATTGCATACACAAATTTTCACTTGTCCTATATGGCAAGATGAGCGTTGCTATTTAAGCCAAGATCGCAAGTTCTGCCTATTCGGCACGACATATATATATATATATATATATATATAATATATATATATATATATATATATATATATATATATATATATTTGACTGACAGGTGTCAGCCAATGTGGATGCATATGTGAGGTACCACACCATCTGCATGCCATCTATCCAAGGCAACATGATAACTCCATCTGGGCTCTTATGGCTGTCGGCTGGTTTATTGTGTTGCCCATATTTACCCTGTGGATGGCAGAGCTGGAACATATGAATATACAAGAAGCTTAGGAACTTTTTATGTTATATATTAGAAGAGAATTTAACATATTTCCTCAAAATGTCTGTTATATAAATTTTCATTAATAAGATACATTAGCATGTTATAGCTTATTGCAACCCTTATTTTTATATTTCTGAATATGTTGATAATCAAGCACATAGTGCTCGAGAAAGTGATCATAAGGCTGACCGCATTTATTACTCTGATGATCATGTGTTTACATGGCTAACGAGTTGATCTGGAGTTTCCGACTCACTCACCGCAAGTTCAATCCCCGCCCATACCGTGGATGTTGTTCTTGTGCCAAGCCTAAGCCTAGCTGCTACAAATTCCTTTATTCTGTTCACATTGCAAGATGATCTGTACATATGTTCATCTACACTAATGTTACCATAGTTATAACTGCATTCTAACTGCATTCCTATGGTACTGCTGTACCTATGCATCTCATTGATAATCATTAACTTATTAAGTCATTATACACCTTGTATTCCACCGTCTTACTTACCACCTTTTGGTTCCGTTTAATAACTTTCCGTTCAGTCTACCACTTTATTGCTCATTCCTCTACCTTTATGTTCATCCTTCTTGTTTTATTTGTCGCCTTGTTTTCTATATCTGCTATCTTCTTGATCATTCACAATATAGTATTCAGATATGCTGAACTTTCCTCTAAAATATGAACATGCTAAAGTCTACCTCACAGTTTGCATTACCAAGAGCCTGACCGGTCATAGACCAGGCCGCGATACAAGGACGGTGGATCGAGCCTCCACAACTCGTTGCTTTGATTTATCCGCATGGGTTTAGCGCTCTAGTAGACTCCTCTCAGTGCATTCTACTTCGTTTACTTAGCTCTTTGTTTAACAGTAATGTTTGCAGCTCTGATTTCCACTTGTGATACGAGCGCATTTCTAGCAAAACGGCAGTTGAATGAATAATTGTAAATCTGTTTATATCTACTTTGTTAAGTAACAGCAGCTTAGTTTAAAAACTTGTTTTGACAAGTATTAAACGTCTTTTCTTTGCCTAAACCAAAATTTGATCACCATCTTCACTGACACCTGGTTCTCCACATTTAAATGCTACACTTAAAGGTGATATACTGGCGTCAGGTGAGGGACGTGTAGCAACGAAGACATTGTCACTGGTAGGCAGAAGTTCCCAGTAGATTTCGGTCATACCTGGCTAGCAGTAGTTAAGAACCAAGATGATGCAGTGTTTGACAAGTTGTATATGTGTGGTAAACAATATCGACAAGATGAAGAATTGCACATGTGTCTAATTCTTTATCTTGTCTGTATTGTATACCATACATTTACATATTGTAAGGCAGACTGACTAGTGGGAAATGCACTGGACTATCGCTGACAACTATGACCAATTTAGCATTTATTAATTAATCTACATTGCTCATAGTTGGCAAGAGGGTACAAGAGCGTCACACCACCAGGTTCGATCACTGTGGGTTGCTGGCTCTTGCTCGATCAAGAGCCCATCACTGGCATCATGGCACCTACCTCAAGGGTCCTGTTTTATCAGGGAGAAAGTGTTCATGCCTGGTGGTAATCAGATTACATGCAGCTTTAATGACCCTCGTGTTCTCGAGATGCCTTATCATTATCATCAAAATTCGCTATAATGCTATAATCAAGTGTCGCATTTCTCATTCTCATGAAGCTCTTTCTTATTCTCGTTGTGAGATATTTCTATTTAACTCTGAGTTAATGGTTCTCTCTTTAATATTGCCAAAAAACATCACAACGACAAAAAAAAGTGAAGCCTTCAATTGTTATAAAGTTGGTAATATTTATAAGCCTTATCATTTTATGAGAGAATTGCTGCTTTTCAAATTAATTTTGGATAAAACATTATTATGCAGCCGGTGAACACCTCTCCCTTACTATCCATAATTAATAACCAAAATCGGAAATTATTACCTGGAATATTCCCAAAATTAATGACATATTTTCCAATAACGCGAGTGGAGAGGGGTTAATCTTCATTCATTGGCGGTAGTGCGGTAGAACGTGTGTAATATACGTAGATCTTGGTGATAAATACGTTAAGTTAATGATGCGTCACAGGTGCTATGGGGTAAATAAATCTTGGTGTGTATGTTGCCTGTAGTGACTCTAGTTTTTTAATTTCAGGTTGTTGAATTAGACACATGTGCAACTCTTGGGTATCTTTATTGAGGAAACGTTTCGCCACACAGTGGCTTCATCAGTCCACACAAAGGAGAAACTTGAGAAACAGGAGGAGAATGAGGTAATCAGTCCCTCAGCCTTGAGTCGATGTGGTCAGTCCATCAATCTTGAATAGAATACGGCATATGAGCGGAGAAGCAGCTTATAAACCGTAGACAGGTGAGGGGCAGCAGTTGTAGGTGGTGTCACATTTGTCCAATGAGGAAGTAGGACAAATGTGACACCACCTACAACTGCTGCCCCTCACCTGTCTACGGTTTATAAGCTGCTTCTCCGCTCATATGCCGTATTCTATTCAAGATTGATGGACTGACCACATCGACTCAAGGCTGAGGGACTGATTACCTCATTCTCCTCCTGTTCTTCAAGTTTCTCCTTTGTATGGACTGATGAAGCCACTGTGTGGCGAAACGTTTCCTCAGTAAAGATACCCAAGAGTTGCACATGTGTCTAATTCAACAACATGTCGGTTCTCTGAACCATTCATCCATAATTTCAGGTTGGTAGGAACTGCTGTGATGACTGTGATGACATGTGTAGTGTTTTGATGTCTTTATTTCCGAGGGTTTCGCCTACACGGGAAACTTCTTCAGTTAAATACAGGTAAACGCAACACTAGAGAAATTAGAAGTAGCGTACTTTAGTAGTACAATATACCGACAAATATTTGAATAAGACAAAATATGCGGCTCATAGCATAAATTGGGAAGGCTTCCCCCCTTCCCCGTCCCACCAGGGTCTTTAGGTTGGATAAATATATGAGTGAGAGGGGTTGGATTTGAGTGGGACTTGCAAATGAGTGGATAGAGTTATCAGAGCTTATTTCTTGGGTAGCATTCAGGATTGGGTTGGGAAAATGTTTCGTTAGTGGGATGAATTGTAAAGGACCTGCCGAGCATGGGCCAACAGGCCTGCTGCAGTGATCCTCCTTTCTTATGTTCTTATGTTCTTATCTGTATGGACTGACAAAGTTCGGTACAAATATAAAGGCTAATTACTAAGTTCTGCCCCAACTCATAGACCTAACCTACTTCTACTATATATCCCCGCCCACCTGTGACGATTACTTCAACTGCTACACCTCATCAAATTCCAGTGTATATAAGAGTCCATCTTCCTGACTGTGAGAAATTGATTACCCCATATTCCACTTTCTTCTGTGTATTTTTCTGCTGATTACCTTTTCTCTCACCTTCTTCATGTAAAATCTCTACACTGACCTAAAAAAAAACTGGATTTTGTAGTTCTGTTCCATGTAAGATTTTCTGCAATTCTGTTTTCTTTTAGAATGTATTACCTGGAGTTTACCTGGGGAGAGTTTTCCGGGGGTCAACGCCCCCGCGGCCCGGTCTGTGGCCAGGCCTCCTGGTGGATCAGAGCCTGATCAACCAGGCTGTTACTGCTGGCTGCATGCAAACCACCGTACGAGCCACAGCCCGGCTGGTCAGGAACCGGCTTTAGGTGCTTGTCCAGTGCCAGCTTGAAGACTGCCAGGGGTCTGTTGGTAATCCCCCTTATGTGTGCTGGGAGGCAGTTGAACAGTCTCGGGCCCCTGACACTTATTGTATGGTCTCTTAACGTGCTAGTGACACCCCTGCTTTTCATTGGGGGGATGGTGCATCGTCTGCCAAGTCTTTTGCTTTCGTAGTGAGTGATTTTCGTGTGCAAGTTCGGTACTAGTCCCTCTAGGATTTTCCAGGTGTATATAATCATGTATCTCTCCCGCCTGCGTTCCAGGGAATACAGGTTCAGGAACCTCAATCGCTTCCAGTAATTGAGGTGTTTTATCTCCCTTATGCGCGCCGTGAAGGTTCTCTGCACATTTTCTAGGTCAGCAATTTCACCTGCCTTGAAAGGTGCTGTTAGTGTGCAGCAATATTCCAGCCTAGATAGAACAAGTGACCTGAAGAGTGTCATCATGGGCTTGGCCTCCCTAGTTTTGAAGGTTCTCATTATCCATCCTGTCATTTTTCTAGCAGATGCGATTGATACAATGTTATGGTCCTTGAAGGTGAGATCCTCCGACATGATCACTCTCAGGTTTTTGACGTTGGTGTTTCGCTCTATTTTGTGGCCAGAATTTGTTTTGTACTCTGTTGAAGATTTAATTTCCTCGTGTTTACCATATCTGAGTAATTGAAATTTCTCATCGTTGAACTTCATATTGTTTTCTGCAGCCCACTGAAAGATTTGGTTGATGTCCGCCTGGAGCCTTGCAGTGTCTGCAATGGAAGACACTGTCATGCAGATTCGGGTGTCATCTGCAAAGGGCTTAAGACACGGTGCTGTGGCTGACATCCTTGTCTATGTCAGATATGAGGATGAGGAACAAGATGGGAGCGAGTACTGTGCCTTGTGAAACAGAGCTTTTCACCGTAGCTGCCTCGGACTTTACTCTGTTGACTACTACTCTCTGTGTTCTGTTAGTGAGGAAATTATAGATCCATCGACCGACTTTTTCTGTTATTCCTTTAGCACGCATTTTGTGCGCTATTACGCCATGGTCACACTTGTCGAAGGCTTTTGCAAAGTCTGTATATATTACATCTGCATTCTTTTTGTCTTCTAGTGCATCTGGGACCTTGTCGTAGTGATCCAATAGAGACAGACAGGAGCGACCTGTTCTGAACCCATGTTGCCCTGGGTTGTGTAATTTATGGGTTTCTAGATGGGTGGTGATCTTGCTTCTTAGGACCCTTTCAAAGATTTTTATGATATGGGATGTTAGTGCTATCGGTCTGTAGTTCTTTGCTATTGCTTTACTGCCCCCTTTGTGGAGTGGGGCTATGTCTGTTGTTTTAAGTACCTGTGGGACAACCCCCGTGTCCATGCTCCCTCTCCATAGGATGGTAAAAGCAGTTCTTGATGAACACGGAGTTCCATGAGTCTGGCCCTGGGGCAGAGTGCATGGGCATGTCATTTATCGCCTGTTCAAAGTCATTTGGCGTCAGGATAACATCAAATAGGCTTGTGTTAACCAAATTCTGTGGCTCTCTCATAAAAAATTAATTTTGATCTTCGACTCTCAGTCTGGTTAGCGGCTTGCTAAAAACTGAATCATATTGGGACTTGAGTAGCTCACTCATTTCCTTGCTGTCATCTGTGTAGGATCCATCTTGTTTAAGTAGGGGCCCAATACTGGACGTTGTTCTCGACTTTGATTTGGCATAGGAGAAGAAATACTTTGGGTTTCTTTCGATTTCATTTATGGCTTTTAGTTCTTCCCGCGATTCCTGACTCCTAAAGGATTCTTTTAGCTTAAGTTCGATGCTTGCTATTTCTCTGACCAGTGTCTCCCTACGCCTTTCAGATATATTGACCTCTTTTAGCCGCTCTGTTATTCTTTTCCGTCGCCTGTAAAGGGAGCGCCTGTCTCTTTCTATTTTACATCTACTCCTCCTTTTTCTTAGAGGAATAAGCCTTGTGCATACATCAAGTGCCACTGAGTTAATCTGTTCTAGGCATAAGTTGGGGTCTGTGTTGCTTAGTATATCTTCCCAGTTTATATCGGTTAGGACTTGGTTTACTTGGTCCCACTTTGTTTTTGTTATTGAAGTTGAATTTGGTGAATGCTCTCTCGTGACTAATCTCATTATGTCGGTCTGGGGCTCCACGCATACATGTCTGAACCTCAATTATGTTGTGATCTGAGTATATTGTTTTTGTATAGCATAAAATTTTCCAGTAAATTAGCAAATTGTTACCTACACAATCCAAATTCAATACAAACATACTTCCAATCAACATACACCAGCATTTAGCGTTTGAAGCCGACCAGAAGAGGTATACTCTAGTTATAACAAGAAAATCAATTTATTTAATATAAATGAAATTAAATATTTATAAAGCTGAAAGTAAAATCAAAGCTATATTTTAAAATTCCTCGAAAGTTTGAAACCTATCAGTGAAGGTATTCTCTAGTAAGTAATCTGAATATAGCGATTCCAAGTTTTAACAGTTTCAGTAAGACTTTAAAGTTGCGCCTATATATTATAAATTTATCTGGTGAGATCCTTCATAGGGAAAACATCAGCGTTAATATTTTGAAGACTATGAGACGATACATTTTTTAGTTAATGAATTGATATCAATATCAGTGTTTATTTAATTAAATTGACACCTTGGGACTTCTTCAGGCCAATAAAGCAAACCTGTTTTCTGGAAAACACACCAGGGGTAGAAATTTGAAGCCGATCGGAAGAGGTATTCTCTAGTTAGAGTACAGATTCCAACGATTCTAAGTCTAAAAGTAATTTAACATACTGACAAATTTGCCCTCATAAATCGTTAACTTAATGGGCACTATCCTGGCTATAAGATGTGTCAGCCACTAAACATATATTTAAATAACGTGATTTATCAGGAATAAAATCTCCACAGTATTCTACACGTACAATCGGTCAGTGTTCACCAACACACTTCAGTGTCACTCTCAACCATTGTCGTACTAGAAGGAGCCTTTTTGAACGTTTGAAGCGATGTCGCAGAGATTTTTGGAAATTCCCGGAGCCTTTCCAGGATACACAAATAACCCGCACATAGAGATGATGATGATGATGATGATGATGATGATGATGATGATGATGATGATGATGATGATGATGATGATGATGATGATGATGATGATGATGATGATGAGGTTCACTGGTATGGAAGGCCCGGGTCTCTGTCAATTGGTGACGCGTCAAAATAGGGGAGAGAGAAAATCTCTTCTCTCTCTCTCTCCTATGTTTGGGTTATTTATGTATTGTTCCACTCACGGTATTGTGTCTTTTTATTCCTTATTCCAGGATTCTTGAAACGGGTTCTGAAACTTTGGCCATAGAGAACTTGTATATACCAATCGTTCCAAGAATTATACCCTAGCTACCTAGTTTTTGTAATATAATTCAGCTTAGTCCTCCCCAACTTATTCTGGGTCTCCCTTGATTTAGTTAATGTTACTAGGTAATTACAAGCGATGTTCAAAATGGCCG
This sequence comes from Cherax quadricarinatus, assembly GCF_026875155.1. NCBI lineage: Eukaryota > Metazoa > Arthropoda > Malacostraca > Decapoda > Parastacidae > Cherax > Cherax quadricarinatus. The sequence continues at coordinate 19,316,934 of NC_069476.1, forward strand.
TCGCCAGGCTAAGGAATTTACAGTTTCAAATCGGAATTTTTAAGTATTGACACGCAGTTAAAGCATTGTTGTTTGGTGACAATGAAGACGTATTCATAAATTTTATTTTGTTTGCCCATGCTAAAAGATGGTAATTCCCTAGCTATTATTATTATTATTATTATTATTATTATTATTATTATTATTATATTCACTGGAGAAGCAATAAAACGCGTATAGGACATGAAGTGCCTGAGGGAACTCGAGACAGTCAGGTTCGATCTCAGGAACAGAAAGTTCCTCGTTATCCCCATCTAGTATCGAGAGGCTTCCTGGAGGCTCTCTGGCTCGTGAAGCCTTAGCGGAAGCTTGACAATATCCTCATTAACCTGCTGAAGTTTGTCAACTCAAGCTAATAGCTGTCATTATTTAATATAAGTGATCCCATCTTTAGTGATGAAATGTGACCAGAAAGCAGCTAAATTTGGTTCCCCCTAAATATCACTTATGCAGAGTACGAGTAGCATATTTATTGTTCATCAAGTTTTGTATAATAAAGAAAAAGTTCCGCTCCGTCCGATTGTGGCTTTCCGTTTCTTCTTTCTACTCACCCTCTCTCCCTCTCATACTCCCTCTCTCTCACAAAGAGCTAACTTACACCTCCCTGGTATCGCCTTACCCACTCTGCCTCTTATAACACATAACCTGGGCAATTTACCTTACCTCCATGCTGGCAATCTGACCCTCGCTAATATATATCACAAACGTTTTCCCCGGCACCGAAACGTTCCCCGGCGGCTGTGGATCCGTTACCTTGGCAGGAATTGCCCAGTATTTTCTCCCACCTCGGTATTTTCTCGCGTCCTTCGTACTGGTAATACTGCGGCGAGGATAAGAAAATACCGGTGGCACTATTTCTGGTCTTGAGGGTAACCAGGTGTGAGGATGGAGCCAGGATGTCAGGTGGGTTGATAGAGGGGATGGCTCAAGGCCCAAGAAGAAAATGGGATGGAGCGACGCTAATGCTTAGATGTTCTTATGTTGCTCTCAGGGGAGAGTTAAGAGGGTGAGGCAGGCGAAGCCGTAGGTGGAGGTAAGGCACATAGTGTGGGGTGAGGAAGGGCAGCTGTAGACGTAGGTGATGTGTTGTAAATAGTAGAGGGAGAGGTTGGTAGGCGTAGGTGATGTGCGTATATAGTGTGGGATGATGTAGGTGAGATGAGATACGTAATATATCACTGATGATACACAATACCAACAAATGGATGAATCAGCCATTCGGTCATCACTTGGATATCCTTATTAACGAAACATTTCGCCAGTACAACAACCTTCTTCATTCTGATACAGGTGAACACAATACAGGAGACAGTAGAGGAAGTTTTGAAGTGATCAGTCAGTCACCATTGGTAGAAGGTGGTCAGTCCCTCAACCGGAAAGTTCAGGCATACTGCCAAACCTCATTCTGTACATACTGTGTTAATACAAACGTATATTAACACAAGACATTGTAACAGATGGACGGTAAGAACAACACCAGAAGAGCGAGGTCACAGTAATTTGAACCAGCTATTAGCTAAAGAGGTGTCTGAGTAGCAGACGCCATTACCACACACTAGGTAATGAGAACATCCATCCAAGTTTTCCAAGACACTGTCAGAATGAAGTGGCGCCCCCTGGTAGTCACCAGACCATATAGGGTCACATATAACCACTAGATGGCTTTGATTAATCCCACGCTTCCAGCAGGCAAGACGAATACAGGACTGTGGATGGTGTTGTGTGTGTTGAATAATGGTTATGTACTTAGTGCACGCAACAGGTGATGTACCTAAATAATAGGACGTGAGGTAGGTGAGTTGGTAGGTGTAGGTGATGTTCCAAGATGGTATATGGTAGTTGGTGAGGAAGGTGGGTGAAAATGATGTGCATAAACAGGAGAAGATGAAGTCAGTGAATTTGTAGATGTAGACTGCGCAGAAAGTGAAAAAAAAGTGAGACAAGAACATAAGAAAGTCAGATAGTATTCCGATACTTCTGCTAATACTATATCCTCGATGATTAATGGACAGACGATTATTCTATGTACAAATGATGTATTGCAAAGAAAAGAAATTAAAAAGATCACGCGTTGCATAACAAGCCTTTACTGCGACGACGTTATACTTTTGTGCACAAGCTTAACGTGGAGTAAAAACGTTGTCCTTGCAAAAGTTGGTACAGCAAAGCGTCTTTTAATTACCCTGGGTAATTTATGAGCTAACATGAGAGTCACATTCAGGCTTTATAATGTTTCTAGATGAATCCAATTTTTGCATTGTACTTTTCTAATCAGTTCTTTCTAGACTGAATTATTTTTGCGTTTACATTTTATGTGCGTACTCTGTTCATCTGCTAAAAATCCTTTACTCTTATTGGTATTGCAGTGGTTGCCTCTGAGTTTCATGCTATTCCTTCGCGTTATTGAATCTCTTGGCACATGATAACGTTCCTAGAGTCTGAGTGTTAGATTTGTTTTCTATCAAAATTGTTAGAAAAACGTTTGTTTATAACCTTCAATTGCGAGAGACACCGCAGTACATTAAGTGTTTCTTCTTCAGGTTTGTTTCTTAATGAAGGTTCAGGCCTAGTTGTCTTTATTCTGAACCGTCTTCTTTCCTGGGGATAGCCTTGATGGACGCCTCCCATGACCTGGAGTACTCTTCCATGACTTAGTTCACCCTCCCATGACCTGGATTGATCTCGCAAGACCTGGCTCACAATTATGAGGTCTTACCTCTTCTCTCAAGTTCTATAATCAATCCTCACCAGAACTTCTTACAGAACTGGTGGGGTGCGACCCCATAACAAACCAGTCATAAAATTAGAATTTGATGAGCAACATTCAAGTGCAACAATAGGAAACTCTTTATGGAAATGTTTCCTTTGGATAGCTAGCCTCCTTGGTCGAATAAATTAGCTAGCTAGTAAGCTAACCATTATACCAAGTCGGACTAATAAGATTAGCCCAACTAGGTGCATTGCTGTGTACACTAAGAAGGATAGAGGGGACCCCACTGTGTCCACAATGTAGGGTTTTACATACGACTCTCACACCAATATGGCTGTGTGGTGTTCTAGTTCATGATCCTCTCCTGTTCTCCATAGACAAGACATCTTTTTTCTAGGTCTTATACTCCCGAGACTGGCTCCTTTATCATTCATCTGATTCACTATAATAAACGTGTTTCACATTTTCCTGGATAATTCAACAATTTCCAGTTCTGAAGAGTGCTCTGCAGGCAGCATAACCTACTTAGTCCATGTCTGATCCACCCGTCCCTGATGAGGTTCACATTTTCTAAGTCTGATGCACATACTCGAGACATGATTCTAATTTCCCAGGTCTGATCCGCCAGTAAGACGGGAGTCACCACCCATGGCTGAGATGGATACTGTTGTATATAATGCTCAGTGCCACATCTAAGGAGTGTTTACATAGCGGCTGGTGCTTAGCCTTGAAGTTATGGTGTGTGTGTGTGTGTGTGTGTGTGTGTGTTTGTGTACTCACCTAGTTGTGGTTGCACGGGTCGAGTCCCAGCTCCTGGCCCCACCTCTTCACTGGCCGCTACTGGGTCACTCTTCCTGCTTCATGAGCTTTATCATACCTCTTCTTAAAGCTATGTATGGATCCTGCCTCTACTACATCACTTCCCAGACTATTCCACTTCCTGACAACTCTGTGATTGAAGAAATACTTCCTAACAACCCTGTGATTCATCTGAGTCTTCATCTTCCAACTGTGACCCCTTATTGCTGTGTCCCATCTCTGGAACATCCTGTCTCTGTCCACCTTGTCGATTCCTCTCAGTGTTTTATGTCGTTATCATATTCCCTTATCTTTCCTGTCTTCCAGTGTGTGTGTGTGTGTGTGTGTGTGTGTGTGTGTGTGTTAGCTACAACACCCATAGCATAGTTCAAAATTCTACCATGCTTGATACCACTGCCATAATTTCTGTAAATAATTCACTTTGTTTAAAATAAATTATGTTAAAGTGAACTATTATACATACTTTACAATTATTCGAAGCTGGAATAATGAGTATCAGCTTCCGTATCTCACGTCGTGCTTATAATACTTAAGATAAAATTTAATTAGACTTATTAAGAATTTGCAAGGTTAAGGTTAATTCCTGCGTAGATTTGCTATTGCTGCTAAGGTTTAGTAAAAACTAAGTGTTAGGAAGGCAGGAGGTTGTTAGAATTTATTATACGAGTTTATTTGATGCCATGGTACAGGATATGATAGTATGGCATTTTCGGATGCTTAGTATACCAGATAAAGTGTATGATAGAGTTATTATTGAAAGAATTATGGGTTAGGCAGAGAGAAGGATTGCTGTGGAGCCAGGAGGTTTAGGAAGGGTAGGGGATGTGTAGACCAAGTGTTTATACTGAAGCACGTAATTGAACAGTTTAATACTTAGACAAATTTAATTTTTGGATTTAGAAAATGCATATGATATGGTGGCTGGTTTTACCTGGAGTTTACCTGGAGAGAGTTCCGGGGGTCAACGCCCCCGCGGCCCGGTCTGTGACCAGGCCTCCTGGTGGATCAGAGCCTGATCAACCAGGCTGTTGCTGCTGGCTGCACGCAAACCAACGTACGAACCACAGCCCGGCTGGTCAGGAACGGTGAAGCAATGTGACAGATGTTTCAAATGTACTGAATAAATAGTAGGTTACTTTAAGCAGAAAAGAGCTAGTATATGGTTAGGGAGGTGCAGGTTAGGATATATAGGAGAGAGGGAGATTTTTTTCCATTATAAGTTGGCCTTAGACAGTGATGTGTGTTGTCACCATGGTTGTTTTACATATTTATAGATGTGGTCGTTGAAGTGAACCCTAGGATGTTAGGGAGAGGTGTAGAATTGAAAGACAGTGAATCTGGAACAAAGAGAGCGACTTGTCACAGTTGCTGAGCACAAGATTCATTGGAGAGATTCTGAAGAGATGTTGCATAGGATGTATATAAATTTGGGAGGGTATGTAAAAGAAGGTAATTAAGAGTAAATATAGAAAACAGCAAGGTGAAGAAAGTATCAAAAAATATTGGTAAAGAGATAATGGATATTCGAATGGAGGAGAGGAGTATGGAGGAAGTAAATGTGTTCATATTGTTTGGAGTGGACTTGTCGGCAGACGGTTCTATAATAGATAAGGTGAACCAAAGAACCGACGGAGGGAAGAAGGTGGGTGGTGCATTCAGGCATGTGTGGAGACAAAGAGCTTTATCTCTGGAGGCAAAAAGGGAATGCATCAAAGTACACTGATAGCAAGACTAGACCTACCTGGAGTTCATTACCTTTGTAAATTGTGAGTTCATTACCTTTGTAAATTGTGAATTCATTACCTCTGTAACTTGCTCAGCTATCAAAACTTTGGAGTCCAGTCCCTGGACCAATTATGTACCTCTGTAATCTTTTGACTGCCGCCCACAGGATGGGTATGGGGTGCATAATAAACATATTAAACTAACTAGCAACACTATAGTATGGGTGCGAAGCTTGGGTTTTGAATGTTACAGCGAGGAGGAGGTTAGAGGCAGTAGAGATGTCGTGTTTAAGGACCATGTGTGGTGTGAAAATTAAGCTGAGAATTCGTAGTTCGGAGATTTCGAGGAGTTGAGTTACCAAAGGTATTATTCAGAGGACTAAGGAGGACTGTTGAGGTGGTTTCAACATTTACAGATGAGAGAGAAAAATAGGACGGCTGGGAGTGCGTACCAATCTGTGGCGGAGAGAAGAAGTTAGGGTCGACTAGCTAGAAAAGGTTGGAACTTTCCTGGGTTTTCATAAATTCTCACATTAACGAGGATTTTTAAAAGTAAGAGAACAGAGGACGGCTTGTGTGCTCTATGTTTCTTCACATTATAATTGAGTTAAACTTTCTGTATTCTCATCCATGTTTTTTGAGATCTCACTTACTTGCAGTCCTCATTTCAGAGATGAGGAAATCTTGAAGATTTATGTAATAGTTAATGGTCTAAAATACCCAAAATACTTAAATTCTTAAAAATTGCCAGAAATGCATTTTACAAATCAAAATAGGGCAAACAATCTTATTCATCCAATAATATGTTGGTTCTTTCTCTCCATGAATACCTTCTTGATATACCTTATCTGCTTAAGAATTTTACAATCAAAGTTGTATTTAAAATCTTAACGCAATAAAAAAAATCTGACTAAAAATTCCCCAAAAATGCCGATGGCTGTGTCTACAAGATTCCCTCTAAAAATATAATAAAGTTTACAACGGTCAAACTGGAAAAATCCTTGACCTAAGAGTACAACAGCATAAATAGAGCTCTGGGACTGGACAAGAGGGTAATGCTCTGTTTATTCATGTGAGAGATTTTAACCACTCGATTTTCAGAAAGCCGAGAAAGTTGTATCAGGCATGTCTGTGGTCGAGACAAATATAACTGAATCAGGCTTCAAAAAAATTTTATTGATTTTAATATGAATATTAGTTCAGGGTTAATCTAATTAGATTAATTTATAATTAACAAAATTTGGGAAAAATTTAGGCTATGAACGACATGTCCTTGACTTCCCCACCGGCATCATACTGGGACGGGTGTAATGTCGTATGTCATGTGATATTTCTGCCTTATAAGCTTTCAACTGTTCTACTCATTTTAACAAGTCATTGATAAGTGAGAATTTACGAAAGCGCTTGGAAGTTCAATATTTTTTCACAGTGGTCGTTTTGCATATTGTAATATCGCCTCTTTACTGTGTTCTTATTACATATACTCTTGTTCAATGTATGTAATTATATATATATATATATATATATATATATATATATATATATATATATATATATATATATATATATATATATAATATAATATATTGTCGTGCCGAAAACGTAAAACTTGCGAGTTTGGTTTAAATAGCAATGCTCTTCTTGCTGAATATGGGAAGCGAGAATTTGTGTATGCAATAATTTCACAAAAATGATTCTGAACCTAACGAAAAAAATTTTTTGGTACTTAACATTAAATGAGTTCTTGCTAATTAACTAGTTTTACTTATTTGGCACTATATATACATATATATACATATATATATATATATATATATATATATATATATATATATATATATATATATATATATATATATATATATATATATATATATATAATATATATATATGCACTTTCACAATAGTCAACTCTGAAGTTTATACATATACAAGGAGTACTAATAGTCCAAATTTAATTCAAACTTTTATTAGAGGCTCATGTCTGGGAGCGCACATAATACAACACGCTACAAAGTCTGTGCTGTGTGCCTCGCAGTGGATATTATTATTATATGAGAGAGATACAACCTGGGAGAAAAGCTGCTTTATGAAGCTGGACCTACCATGCATGTAAATATTTTCCAACTGCACAACACTAATTGTGCATTATTTAGAACTTCAGAGCAGGGCTTAATT
>NC_069476.1:19329403-19396903 GCF_026875155.1 Cherax quadricarinatus
GCTGGACGAGGTCTGCAGCCTGTCCAGATCCCTTTGTAGTTCTGCCTGGTCTTCGATCGAGTGAATTCTTCGCATCAGCTTCACGTCATCTGCAAACAGGGACACCACGGAGTCTATTCCTTCCGTCATGTCGTTCACAAATACCAGAAACAGCACTGGTCCTAGGACTGACCCCTGTGGGACCCCGCTGGTCACAGGTGCCCACTCTGACACCTCGCCACGTACCATGACTCGCTGCTGTCTTCCTGACAAATATTCCCTGATCCATTGCAGTGTGTGTGTGTGTGTGTGTGTGTGTGTGTGTGTGTGTGTGGTGGGTATCCCCTTGTTCCCACACGCTACTCCTACAGCCACGCCATGTATGCAGTTCCCACTTAATTCAAAGTAAGACAGGAATGATGGTGTTAATTTTCTCTGGGTTAGAGTGGACGTTCATGAGGCTGCTTCCACCCTCCTAATACTCCTTCTTACTAATTTATCTCTCGCATCTTTTTCTCTTTAGTATTTTTTGTCTTCTTAATTTTTTCATCCTTAATTATCCCCTTTTTTTTATATCCTCTATATTTTTTCTTGTTTTTTTCCTCATTCTTTCTTCTGTTTTTGTCTATAACTTTACTTTCTCCTTTGTTATTTATTTTTATTTTTATTCTTATTCCATGCTTTTCTTTATTCCTTCTTATTTCTAACTATACTTTCCCGTTTTTTATTTTCTCTTTATTCTTTTTCATTTTATTTTTTCTTATTTCATCGCCTCTTTCCTTATTCCTTTATATATCGTATTATGTTTTCTTATTTCTCCCTATCTTATATTATTCATTCTTATTATACCTTCATTTTTATAGGTTTTCTTTTTACATTTTTATTATGTCGTCCTCATTCTTGATATTTATTTGTCATTCTTCGCATTCCTTCTTTCTCTTGTTTTCCTACTATATTTTTCTTTATTACTTTTTCATTTTTATTTCTTTGTTTTTCACTTTTATTACTTTCTTATTTTCCCTCAACTTTCTCTTTATTTTTTTATCTTTATTTTTGTTATATTTTAAGGTCTGTGTGTATCCCAACATGTTTATGTGCATCCCTGCATGTTTGTGTGTATCCCAACCTGTTTGTGTGTATCCCAACCTGTTTGTGTGTATCCCAACTTGTTTGTGTGTATCCCAACATGTTTGTGTGTATCCCAACATGTTTGTGTTATCCCAACATGTTTTGTGTGATCCCACATGTTTATGTGCATCCCTGCATGTTTGTGTATATCCCAACATGTTTGTGTGTATCCCAACATGTTTGTGTGTATCCCAACATGTTTGTGTGTATCCCAACATGTTTGTGTGTATCCCAACATGTTTGTGTGTATCCCAACATGTTTGTGTGTATCCCAACATGTGTGTGTGTATCCCAACATGTTTATGTGTATCCCAACATGTTTGTATCCCAGCATATGTTTGTGTGTATCCCAACATGTTTATGTGTATCCCTGCATGTTTGTGTGTATCCCAACATGTTTGTGTGTATCCCAACATGTTTGTGTGTATCCCAACATGTTTGTGTGTATCCCAACATGTTTGTGTGTATCCCAACATGTTTGTGTGTATCCCAACATGTTTGTGTGTATCCCAACATGTTTGTGTGTATCCCAACATGTTTGTGTGTATCCCAACATGTTTGTGTGATCCCAACATGTTTGGTGTACCCAACATGTTGTGTGTGATCCCAACATGTTTGTGTGTATCCCAACATGTTTGTGTGTATCCCAACATGTTTGTGTGTATCCCAACATGTTTGTGTGTATCCCAACATGTTTGTGTGTATCCCAAAATGTTTGTATCCCAGCATATGTATGTGTGTATTCCAGCATACGTCTGCGTGTATGCTAGTACATATTTGTGTGTATCTTTTCTCAGCTTATTTACAAGTTAAGATCTGTTATCGGACCTCAGCTTATTTATATGGTAAGGCATGTTATCCAACCTCAGCTTACTGACTAGGAGCTGTTTTTCTACCCTCAGCTCACTTACAGCCAAAGAGCTGTAATCCTACCACAGCTCATTTACAGGCTAATAGTTGTTATCCTACACCAGATTTACAGACTAAGAGCTGCTATCCTACCTCATTTCATGTGCAGGCTAAGAGATGTTATAGTTCCTCATCTCAATGCAATATTCATCATGTATACCTATTTGTACAGCAGCCAGTCTCTTTGTCACAGTCGTCAGTTTACTGTTGTAGGGACAGTTAAATGGGTGACTAATAAAGGCACTTTAATCAGTGAAAATTCGACATAGCTAAGTAAATAAGTAAGTTTAATCAGGTATACACAAATACAGTTACATAGGTTATCATACATAGCAACATATGTGTAAAGAACCTAGGATAACCCCCCCAAAAAAAGTCAGAGTGACTTATTTCCATTGGAGTCCGTTTAATACGTTATTCTTATACTATAAAGGAGATAAAATCTTATTATTACACTATAAAGGAGATAATATCTTATTATCATACTATGAAGGAGATATATTAGGAATAAGGTAAAATTAATTATTTATATTTACATGTGTTAGCTAAAAAAATAAAAAATAATTTTCCTCCCATTCTATCACTGCATTCATCAGGCAACTTTTGGCACTCTTCTTGAACTGGTTCATGCTATGACTGGCTTTGACATGTGCGGGCAGTCTGTTCTATTCCTTTATCGCTGTACATTAAAAGGTGTTTGAAGCCTGGCCACTGACTGTGGGTACTTACAAAGTTGTGCTCTCTCCCCCTAGTACTATGATTGCTTTGGTTCACAACCTTGACAAAACTGGCAGCAAGACATTCTGGACACTGTTTGTGTCCAGAATGTTGCTTTACTCTGTCTTCAACATTCAGCATATCCAACTGCTGTAATTCATCCTGGCCTACATGCTCTCTTGGACCCAGGTCCAGGATGAATCTTACTATTTTGTTTTGGGTGATTTGCAGTCTACCTTTCAGTTTTTTTTTGTCAAGGCAGAGTACCATGAAGAGCAAGCGTAGTCCATATGACATTGTATAAGGGCTAGACATTGGGTCCTGCGAGCCTCAGTAGGTAGACACTGTGTTTGTCTGTAGAGGAACTTCTGTCTGGCATTCGCTTTATTTACTACGCTGTTCCCTATCAATTCTCCTGACATGCATGGGTCAAAGGGGATTCCCAGATATTTTACTGAGGAAACTGAAGTGATGGGTTCCCATTACACCGGACATTAAAATTATTTGCCCTTCTCAGTTTGTTTCGTGGCAGATTAAGGCGTAAAGAGTAAGGTGTAAAGATAGTTTATTGTCTACTAACCATTTGCTGCAGGACTGCAGTTCCGGTTTTATTACATTAGCTATTGTGGGTTTTTACCTGACACTAACAGAGCAGTCATCCGCATCCAGCAGGAGTTTGCACTTGACACTGATGGGCATGTCGTTTACATAACATAGGAATAATAAGGGACCCAGAATACTACCTTGGGGAACTCCATATGCATCTGCATGGGTTCTGATTCTGTTTTGTTGATTTGAACAATTTGTTTCCTGTTGTTTTAAGATAGGACTTAAACAAGTCTACGGAAACTATGCCGATAGCTTGAAGTTTCTTACATAATATATTGCGGTTGACAGTATCGAAGGCCTATAGCAATTCTAAGGTTACTATTCCTCTGAGGTTCCCTATCGACATTACAGTTCTCATGTAATCCATCAGATTAATTAGGGACGTGTCGGTTGAATAAGATCTAAAGCGTGATTGGTAACTATGGAGAATATTGTTGTCATTAAGATACTTAACTACTTGACAGTACACCTCTTTCTCTAGAATTTTGGATATTACACTGAGTATACTACAGGCCTATAGTTACTGACATCAGACCTACTATTTTTCTTGAAGACAGGAGTAACTCTGGCCTTCTTGAACCCCTCTGGTATGGTATTAGAGTTGATGCACAAATTTATCATGTGAGCAACGGGGATTGGCAATTTTAGGAACTTAGACGGGATGTTATCTGGGCCGGTGCTCTTAGTGGAGTTTAACCTGCTTCGTTCTTTTTACAAGAAGTCATGAGATGCATTTACTAGTTGACAACTTTTGGGGTTACCCCTTTATTGGTATAGTACGTTTTAAACTTATCAGAGTCTGTGTTAAAGGTATTTGATGCAGCTGGTAGTTTACTTACTAGTGTTGATGCGACAGATGTGTAGTAAAAATTGAAACAATTTGCCACTTTAGTTGTTTCCTGGGATATCTCGTTATCGATATTTATTACTATGTTGGACCCATCTACGGGTTTATGGCTATACCCCAACTGTTTTAGTTGTTGCTAGAGCTTTCTAGGGTTATTCTTGTACTCATCGGTTTTGAGCAATAGTGCCTTGCCCTCGCTTCTTTTATAAGCCTCTGCACTCTGTTCCTCACCCTTTGGAACTCATTTAGCGCTGCAATATCCTGTCTGTTTGCCTTAAATCTTTTTAGCAACTGATCTCTGAATTTCATATTATCTAATATCTCAGTAGTCATCCAGGGTTCAGTTCTTCATTCACTGGTGCAATATTGGAATAATAATGGAAGTGTTTTAAATTGTTTTAAATTTTTCCCAGGCATCATTTACGTCCGTGTAACTTGTTATCACTGTCCAATCACAATTGTGTAGCCTATTTATCAGTGTTTCTTTACTGTAGCTTCTAGTTGACCTCATTTTTATTGTCCTGTGTAGGCCTATGCGTTCCCAAGTGATTTTCCCGGTGCAGTAAATTATGAAATGATCACTAAGACCTGTGGTAATGACGCCTGACTGACTAATATTCTCAGAGCGGTTACAAAGTATGTGGTCAATTAGGGTGGCTGAGAAATGTGTGATCCGGATTGGTGCATTAATTAGTTGAGTGTAAATATTTAAACCTAGAATTTGTTTATACCTTTTACATAGACCGTTATTTTGCTGTTGAAAACAGATATTGAAGTCCCCCAGTATTACTGTCTCGCAATTGTTCTCATGTCCGGACAAGACTCTTACAAGTCTTCTAAGAACTGGTCATTTAACTAGTTCCTACTAAGATGGGTTTGATCTTGGGAAGTAACACTTCAAACCATAGAATCTCCAGTATAAATCAAATCTTGGTCTGCCAATTTTGGAAAAAGTGATCATGCGTTGACATGAATAAAGGGAAGGCCTATTTTCATAAAATGATCATAATCATCAGTGTATGGCAAGGGGTCATTTGTACTAAAATTCGGCAACCCAATGTCAACACTGTCAAAGTGCATTTGTAACAAACTGAAATCTGGTATCATTACCATAATCATATACACATCCATTATGCACCCACCCCTTACACATTTTACATAAGGTATATTTACTGTTCTTCTATCGTACCTTAGTACAGTTATGTCTGCCACCTTCACTGTGTACACGTTTATATTTCATTCCACTGTGGTATGTTTAATGTGTGGAAATGAGAAAAAATTACCTTCCATAATGTCTAGTGTCATCACATACAGATTTAACTATATACTACAGTAATACGGTTAGTATGGGAGAAAAATGAGCTTACGAACTAAAATTTTAATTTATGTGCGAGTAAATTGACATTATGAACAATTATAGAGACGATATGTATTAAGAGAGGTTGTACTCATGCCTCTCAGTGTCTATATAATGAGAGTTTAATTCCTAGTTTAGGGATTGTACTCTTCAGTTCATTCGTTGCAAAATGTTTCCTCACTGAATTATCCTAACAGTGAGCATGTGACATATTTCCACACTCTGAGGTCGTCGTCTACCTGGAGGGTGTTCGGGGGGTAAAGGCCCCCGCGGCAAACATAAAATGTTGTCTTTATGCTGCGCAAAACAGAATCTACGGTCATGTTCTTTGGAAATATTTAATGTAAAATAGATAAATTTAAAATTCAAGGGGGGAAATAACGAAACTAAATATTATTATAACTCACTTTCGTACCCTTTGAAAATTCCGTCGCTTACCCCTAGAGTATATATACCCTAGTTTGTCAAACCTTAGTCCAAAATGTACTATCTCCCCCAATATGCTACCCACAACAATCAGCGAACACCCAGCACTCAGGTACCTATTTACTGATATGTGCGCAAGGGCAGCAGATGTGACGAGACCTGCCAATGGGGTTTAACCTGCTTGGAAATCGACGCTTGTGTCTTTAGGTAGGAATCGAGCGCTCTTAGCAGCTGTCGAGTTTTTGTATTTGGGAAACTGAAGAAAAGATGAGTAAGGAAGTAAATGTTAAGAGGTCTGAGTTGACAGAATCATTTTTTTTTTTTTGAATATGTAATGAAAACGTCTTCCATGTCTAGGTATTATTATTATTATTATAATCAAGGGGAAGCGCTAAACCCGGAGGATTATACAGCGCCTGGGGGGGGGGATGTGGAAGGCATTCAGGCTTAATTCGGGGAACTGGAGCACAGATCCAATTCCCTAAATCAAGAGCCCCTCACCAACCCATGTCTAGGGAGACAAGGTTGAATCTTTTGAGAGAAAATGTTTACCTTTGTCTTTGAGCTGCAGTGATAGTACCAAAACAAGTAAGACTTACCAGCTGTTCAGAAGCATCCCATCCTCTAATTTTCTTAGTACTCGTGTCAATACTATTTCTCTGAGCTATTACAATATCTGTAAATTATACAGAAATGTAGGCTAACATATGTTACCCAAATCTGAAAAAAAACTTAACCTAATCTAACGAAGCCTAAGAAGCCTCAGTGGTAATTTCACAAACAGTTAAAAAAGACAAATCATCATTATAGAGTATGGCGGTTCATCCATCACTGGATTTCATCAAAAATCTATATTTTCCTTGAAAAAGTCCCACTCTGCTATAACTATTTGTAAAACTATTTTTCCTTATCTAATTTATCTTAACCTGACTGAACCCAACCAATCTTAACTGAAAACAGCATTATTTAATTTCTAATAAATGTTAGCTCGGGCAGGAAGATACGAAGGGTGATTCAGAGGGAACACAAATCTTTAACTGGAGATCAGTTTGTCAGAAGAGTCAGGAAATATTTATCCTACAAACGGAAAAGTAATAGTCATTTAAGAGGTCATCTTCACAGCAACCATCATTTGTTATGTCAAACCTTGACCACCTTATACTGTATTGTAAACTCTACAGACATATAATGTTGTCTTTAAATACAAACCAACACACTCTCAACACCTGAACCAATACACACTCTCTTAAACACACGCTAACACACATTCTCTTAAAAGACAAACACACAAACTCATAAAACACAAAGTAACTCGCACTCTCTTAAAACACCAAATCCGAAGTGGTCAGGCTAGTTAATTTCTTTCTCTTTTTTACCTGCATTTTCCTTTTGCTTCTTCGTATTATCCTAAATGAGCAGGGCTTTTGGCATATAAATTATTTATAATAAAGTACTGTAGCGTTTCCAATGGTTATAATTGCAGTTTTCATTGGAGCTTATAATATTTCTCTCTTAGTTGTAGCTGTAGCTCCTTCTACCTCTAGTTTAATCTTATTCCAGTGATTGTAGCACAAACTATCTTAATTTTTCTTCTCATTCCATGAAACCGCCACTTTATTAGTGAATAAATAACTTCTGTTGTTGTTTTTTGAGCTATTTCAGTAATATTCTTCACGACGGAAGGTACTGTTTTGTTAAGACTTCTTTACCTCTTTTCTTTTGTCCTTTATTATAAAAAAATGTCTGTACACAACATCAATAAGCTAAGGGGCTGAACGCTTTATATCATCTCTTCACGAATTAGGGACTGAACACCTTAATTTTATCCAATTCTTCTTCCATCTCCAGTATTATAGATAACTCTATATTCGAAGCCTCCTGTGCAGGCTTCATCAATAAAGATATCCAAGTCTTACACATATGGCTTCTCCATTTTCTTTATTATCAAATGTGGATATCACGTCTTCTCTCTCTCTTCTGTAGCTCTACTTGACCATATTAAGTATTTTCTCTTTTTTTTTTTTTAAACCAGCATTTTTCATAACTTCTTTTGTGTCTTTATTTCATCTTCACTGGGGGGGGGGTTAGGAAAAAGAAACATGTCACCGAAAATTCATATTTTTCTACTCATTGCGCAAACAGTTTCTCCATCATCTTACCACTCATAAATCTGAAGTGTGTATTATCTATTTGTAATGGCAAGGCCATCCTCGAAGGGTGCATTCAACAAGTTGTGTGTGCATGTATGTCTTAAGTGTGTGTGTGTTTGTGTTTGTATTCACCTCGTTGTGGTTGCAAGGTTGGAGTGACAGCTCTTGGCCCCGCCTCTTCACGGGTCGTAGGTCACTCTTCCTGCTCCATGAGCTTTATCATACCTCTTCTTAAAAATATGTATGGATCCTGCCTCCACCACACCACACACTGTGTGTATGTGTGTGTGTGTGTGTGTGTGTGTGTGTGTGTGTGTGTGTGTGTGTGTGTGTCCTTTCCATGGATGTAAAGGTAAAGTCTAAAGTTACTATCCTGTCTCTTCAATGGCTGTGACTGATGTCGTTTCCTACTATCCTCGAGGACTGTAACTCAACTATCCGTAAGTCTATGCGTGGAGCTTGCCTCTACCACTTCGTCCAGATTATTCCAATTCCCGGCAAACCTGAGGCGGAAGAAAATATTTCTTGACATCCCTCTGACTCGTCTCTGTCTTTCATGTTCAACTGTGCTCATGTACCAATTTTCCGCCTTTAGGTCACTGTGCAGCGGTACACTGATGATGTATTATCTGTTCTTCCATCATCTATTAATGTTCGAACGGCATCTGTTAATGCTCTTCAGGCATCTGTTAACGTTCTACAGTTCCTCACAGTTCGTTTAATAGAAATGTTATATTTCAAGCTGAATAGATAGATAATACCTAACTCTCGTTTTTCGGACACTCCAGTAAGCAGGAGTGTTAGCAACGGGCCTTCTTTTATGGTCATGTAGGTTCGCCGGTACTTCCCGCCCAGGTCTTCTCCAGATGGCGACCCGACGATTCTTTTATGGGACAAAAACATTATATTTGGATAGTAATCCGTGGACCTTTTCTTCTTCTCACTCTCCCCGAACACAAGGTGGTGTCACTTCGTGAATATTTCTTCGAACGAACCGAGTAATGCAAATCATGCTTCTTGGAACAGAAGGTTACTTATACGTATTTATAACTCATTTTCGAAATTAGGGTAGACTAAGATTTTTATGGACTCTGCCAATTTCTTGGCCTGAAGTAACTTTTGGGGGCTAAAGAGAAGAAAAACTACGTAACTAAAAATTCCATTGTTCTTCCTTACGTGGATTAACTTAAATTTAGAGAAGAAATTACCTCTCATTAAGAGGTTAGCATTAACTACCGTTACGATATTTGTAAACAGAAAAATTAAGGAAGATACCCAGATAAATGTTGGCATTTACTAGACTGTAGTGCGTCGACTAAAAAAAAAAAAGAGAGAGAAAATTAAACATCGACTTTTTTCATCTGGGGAAAATAATAGAGCAGTTAGGTTAGGTAAGATTAATCAGGAAACAGGACAAGTGTTTCTTGATGTGGGTCATACAATCACCCACCACTGGAGGTTTTGGTCATCTGACCATAAACTCCAGCGTCTTCCGCTGGCTTAGCGGTTCACCACATACAACAATCAATATAATGTTGTAGTAATAGCAATAGAGAAGTGTTTTACCATATAAATACAGAGAATCATAAAGTTATTTTCAGTGATGCAAAACTATTGATGTTATACAACGGCATATACCAGAGGACGGTAAAGGAATAGAAATTATTTAGTAATGTTCTTAATTCCTGTAAACGAGAATATCGAACATCTAATGAATGTGTGTCTTCATCAACTTGATGTAAGTTAAATAAGTATTATTGATCTAGGGCTTCTTGAATGTTACTTTTCCCGTCCCTTATGAAAATAATGAATTCAAGTTAGATTAATTCGGATCGGAAAAATGTGAAAAGTGCTCGTTCAGCGAAAGAGATGTGGATATGTCAACACGATGATGGGTGGAGTCGCTGAGCCTGGTCCAGTTTGCCTGCTGCAGTGCTTCTCAAGTGTTTGTTCCTCTTCATTACAAATTTAAAGCTGTAGAAACACTTCCTAACATCCGTATCACTCCTCTCAATTTTCAACTTCTAGTTGTGCCCATTTGTTCCTCTATCCCATCTCTGAAAAATGTTGTTTCTGTTCGCCCTGTCAATTCCTCTCATTATTTTGTAGGTAGTTATCATAGCCTGTATTATCCCTACTGTCCTCCAGTATCATCAGGCTGAGTTCCCATAGCCTCTCTTAGAATAGAATATACCCCTCAACTCCGGGACTAGTCTTGTTGCTAACTTCTGCATTTTCTCCAGTTTCTTGATGTGCTAGTCCAAGTGTGGGTTCCGTAGTGGTGCTGCATACTCCAATATAGACCTGACGTAAACAGTGTAGTGTCGTAAATGACTCTATACTTAGATGTCGAAAATCTATTCTTAGATTTGTTAAATGTACATTTGCTGCAGCCGGGATGTGGTTCGCAGTAACAGCCTGGTTGATCAGGCCCTGATCCTCCAGGAGGCCTGGTCATGGACCGAGCCGCAGGGGCGTTGATCCTCGGAATTCCCTCCAGGTAGACTCCAGGTAGGTAGCAGTTATTTAGTTGATGCGCCACAAGGAATGTGCACTGTATGATACTCACCATAAGATCCTTCTAAATGATGAGGTTTGTACGTTTTGCTCCAAGCCTGTACTCCGTATGCAGTCGTCTTTGTCCTTTTCAAAACTTCATAACTTTGCACTTGGTGAGGTTAAACTCAACGAGGTATTTGTCGGACCAGGCTTGCAGCCTGTCCAGATCCCTTTGTAGTCATTCCTGATCCTCGTCCGCTTGTATTCTCATTAGTTTCACGTCGTCAGGGGACAGGGATACCTCTGACTTTATCCCGTCTGTCATATCACTGTGTGTGTGTGTGTGCGCGTGTGCGTGTGCGTGTGTGTGTGTATGTGTGTGTGTGTGTGTGTGTGTGTGTGTGTGTGTGTGTGTGTGTATCTACCTTAAGTCATATATGAAATACGCTAACAGGCGCAGTGAACCAATAAACATAAATCAAGAAAAGTGAAGCAGATGTTTGCTCAGGGACGCTGGTGTGTGTGTGGGTGTAGTCACAACAGTCGTTAATGCACTAAATATTTATTCTTAAAGAACATACGTAAAATTTTATTCCATTGACTCAGTAAATCTTATTACCACACACACACACACACACACACACACACACACACACACACACACACACACACACACACACACACACACACACATTCTGTCAACTCAACAAGGAATAGTTCAGGATACACAAATAACCCGCACATAAAATAGAGAAGCTTACGACGACGTTTCGGTCCGACTTGGACCATTGACAAAGTCGGACCGAAACGTCGTCGTAAGCTTCTCTCTTTCATGTGCGGGTTATTTGTGTATCGTTCCAGTCACGGTATTGTGCCTTTTTTTGTTATTAATAGTTCAGGACCCTGTACACCGTGTATGTCAGGCCTATATTGGAATGTACAGCACAGTTTGGAACCCACACCTAGCCAAGCACGTAAGGAAATTAGAGAAAGTGAAAAAGGCTTGCAACATTACTAGTCCCGGATCTAAAGAGTATTTCCTACGGGGAGAGGTTAAGGGAAATAGACCTGTCGACACTGGAGGACAGGAGAGATAGGGGCGATATGATAGCGACACATAAAATACTTAGAGGAATTGACAAGGTGGACAGAGACAGGATGTTCCAGAGATTGGACACAGCAACAAGGAGTCACAATTGGAAGTTGAAGACTCAGATCGATCACAGGGATGTTGTGAAGTATTTCTTCAGTTACAGAGTTGTCAGGAAGTGGAATAGTCTGCGAACTGATGTAGGAGAGACAGCATTCATACATAGCTATAAGGAGAGGTATGATAAAGCTCATGGAGCAGGAAGAGTGACCTAGTAGCGACCAGTGAAGAAGCAGTGCCAGGAACTGTGATTCGACCCCTGCAATCACAACAACTAAGTACATACACACATCATAGTATCTCTCTCTTCTCTCTCTCTCTCTCTCTCTCTCTCTTGCTCTTTTGCTCTCTCTCAAGATACGGAAGCTGAGACACAACTATCATAATAATCACTAACAGGTAAACACACATCTCGCAACCTTCTATGCTCCCTTTGTCCTTTTTCTTTCCACTCTTCTTAGTATTCACTCCATTACTCTAGCCACCAGGCCACCGGACCTGGTGGCTAAAGCTCCCGCTTCTCACACGGAGGGCCCGGGTTCGATTCCTGACGGGTGGAAACATTTCGACGCGTTTCCTTACACCTGTTGTCCTGTTCACCTAGCAGCAAATAGGTACCTGGGTGTTAGTCGACTGGTGTGGGTCGCATCCTGGGGGACAAGATTGAGGACCACAATGGATATAAGTTAGACAGTCCTCGATGACGCACTGACCTTCTTGGGTAATCCTGGGTGGCTAACCCTCCGGGGTTAAAAATCCGAAGAAAATCTTATCTTCTCTCCCCACATCTTTATTCCCTCTCGAAACCCCTTATTCTCCTCTCCAGGCTCCCTTCTTCCTAATTCATACTTCAAATTCTCCTCTCAGAGCTCTCTTCTTCCCTCTTTTATATTCCTTTCTTAATTCTCCATTCTTCACTCCTCGTGTTTCTTACTATCCTTTTTACAATTTCTTTTTCCCACTCTACACTCCTTCTCCTCACAACCCCTGTGTCTATTCTCTCTCGTCTCTCATCTCCACCTTCGTTTCTAGTATTGAATGACTTATAACTCAGACACGAAGAACTATTTGAAGTAGTGAATGAGTCCATAAATCGAAACAAGGAAATGAAACGTCGAGACAAAAGACACGACACAAACGCATGAAAAGTGTTTTTTTTAGCAAGCAGAAACATTTGATGAAAAAATAAACTATCCCCTAATGTTGTTAGAGGGAAGATAATAAAGTCGTTCAAAAACCAGGTAGAAGAAACACTTGACATGCATAGGATTGATTTAGATACTTATGACATGCTATAGATTAGTATGATACAGGATATGAATGTAGTAGTAATAGTAGTGGACAGAGTAGGTGGTCGTGTTAGTCATGGTAAAACTGGTTGGTAACCAGAAGTATAAGTCATCTACCCTCTCCAATCCCTTTCTCTCCACAAAATTCCCCTAACCCTTCACACCTATTCATCGATCTTACTGCAAATCCCCTTTCTCAAATCCACACTCCTTCTCCCTCCGCTATGCTTTCTCTTCCCTCTTCACTCCTCTCCCACTCTCCCTCTTTCTCTCTTCTCTCCATGTCCTTCCCTTTCAACTTTCCCTGTCCTTTCCATACTTTTCCATCACCTTTCTCCACTCCCACTCTCCACGTCCCCTCTCACTCTCACTAACAAAGTTCAGAGAGATCGCTTGACTCAGCGTGTTAAGCCATGCATGAACCTAACACAAAGTATACATACATAGCTGGACGTAAAGCTGACACGTGTTTCAAGGTGATGGAACCTTCAGTGGTAGAGGATAGGCCGCTGTTGTTCAAAGAGAAACACATATGCGATTATTAGGAGATTTTATAAGCAAAACGTTGTTAGTAAGACAAAGTACCTTCCACCTGGGACTTCGTTAATTCTCGTGAGAACTGATCAAGCCACTTGTGGGCGAAACGTTTCCTCAAGGATGTGCCATATTATGTCTTAATAACATACTTTTTGGTATATAACACCATAAGGGAACGCTTTCCAAACTCAGGGACTTTATGAATCCAATAAACTAACAAGGTCACTGGATGGCGAAACGTTCCCTTTAATAAAATGTTCTAGTTAACGTAAATATGTTTTTTTTTACATCTTTAGGTCAATCTTCTTTCAAAACTTCTGTTGATTTCCTGTGTGAGTAAGACATTCGCAGCCGTTTGGTATTTTTAATGCAGAAATAAACCGAGGTGTTACTCTTGTGTCTTCCTCAAGTACTATGCCATTCCCATGCTTCTGTTGCTTATTAGTGAACATTTTGGTCAAATAAATGTATCGGATTTCCTTCTTTTCTGGAGGTGATCTTACGAGATATTAACATTATTCAAAAAACATTTACCATTATGTTTCCTGATTGGCATAAACAATGGACGCTAACAAATAAATACGAAGAACAATATTTTCTGAATGATTGAGAAAGTAATGGCTGTCACAGAATTCGTACTGCGTTTTCTGATTGGCTGAGGTAGATCGTGTGAAACAAACTATGTAGGGAATTCCGGTCCTTAATTGGATAACAGTTTCTAGTCAACAAACTGCAAAAACTCTGTAGTTTTCCTCAAGCTTTCAAGCTTGTAACAAGCTTGTGTAAGATTGAAAATCTTTAACCAAACATTTGTCCTCATCTAAAATAATATATATATATATATATATATTATAATATTATTATATATATATATAAATATATATTATATATATAAATAATATATATATATAATATATATATATATTATATATATATATATATATTATATATATATAATTATATATACAGCGATAGTAATTCGTCCTTTAGCAAGAACTCATTTAAAATTAAGTCCTTTCTAAAATTTTCTCTTATACGTTTAAACATATATATTTTTTTCACCTATGTTTTTTGTAAAAATTAATAATTTTGTACGAAAAGAAACTCAGAAAACTTAACTAATCTTTTTATAAGAAGCGTAATTTAATTTAGCCTAATCCAAATAAATATATTTTAGATAAGTTTACAATAATTTAATAATAAACACACACAATGAAATATATATATTTTTCGTTAGGCTCAAAAGGATTTTTTGTAAAATTATTGCATTAACAAATTTTCGCTTGCCTTATTCGGCAAGAAGAGCGTTGTTGACAATGAGGGCCCCCAGCACAGTTCCAGAAGAGGTACCCCATAATATTATATATATATATATATATATATATATAATATATATATATATATATATATATATATATATATATATATATATATATATATTTTTATTTTATATATATGAAATACCTTCCAGAAGAGGGCAAAAATGATGTTAAAAGGGTTTCAAAAATCGTAGTCTCCACCATCATGAACGAATGCATAAGGAAAAAATCTGGAGAGTGATTCAGTATTTATTTTTAACGAATCTAATTTATACAATTGTCCCAGACATGTGGGTCTAGCTGCACATAATGCAACACACTATTTTGAAATTTGACCAACCACTGAGAGATATCACTGACCACTTCAGTATTAATTAGACTGCCATCTATGACTGAAATGTTAGCGCAGTCATCTGTGTGTGGAGAGACGTGGCCCACTAGGCCTTCTGTAACGCTTCATTTTCTTTTGATTTGTAACTTTATACTCAATGACGCCAGGGATTGCCAACAGTCATAGTTCAAAAACACATTTTGCAGAGCATACAATAATTATAGACGACGTTTCGCTCTGGTTAGAGCTTAATCAAATATCTTTCTTCATTGTTTACATCCAGCCATGCAAAAATGTTTGCAACGCCATCTAGTACATTTTCAGTAATGTAGCTGTTGACAGTTATTCTTTCTCCATATTTCTCGACGCTACGGCCTTTTTCTTGCCTTCATCTGTTGTCAACTTATAGACCCAAAGTGGTGATATTTTTCTTCTGAACTTTTAAATACTCTGGCTTCCTCCAGATTTCTTAATTTCAATTTGACTTTTAATTCTTCAATCTCTAGAATCGGGGATATTCAACGATTTATTCTGCAATCTCCTTCGTCTACAATATTTTTCAAATCCGTACTGTCACCACCTGCCCTCCTAATGCCACCATCCGCCCTCCCTTCTGCCACCAACTGCTTTCCTTAATGCAAGCACCTTCCTTTCCTACTGCCACCAACTGCCTTCCATACTGTTACCACCTGCTTTCACAAATGCTGCTATCTACCATTATTACTGCTCCTATCTACTATCTAATGCCTGCCACTACAACTTACACTGCCTATCACAATTACTGCTACTCCCTATTTCTATTACTGTTACTTTCTACCACTATTATACCTACTACCTACCACGATTACTGTAACTATCTGCAACTATTACTGCTGTTATATACTACTCTTACTGCTACCACAAAAAAAAACACCACCTGCCATCAATACTGCCAGTATAATTACCAAT
Source organism: Cherax quadricarinatus (assembly GCF_026875155.1). Lineage (NCBI taxonomy): Eukaryota > Metazoa > Arthropoda > Malacostraca > Decapoda > Parastacidae > Cherax > Cherax quadricarinatus. The sequence goes on from NC_069476.1 coordinate 19,345,599, forward strand.
TCCTGCCAACACCTGCCATCACTTCTGCCTCTGGAACGTCCTTAAGCGTACCCACAATGAGGTTAGCTACAAGTTAGTTCCAATCTTGTGAGGACGAGGTGGTGGAGGTTGGATTATGGAAGGAGTGTTGGAGGTGATGGAAGTCGTCTTGTTGGAGAAGTGCTGTAGGTGGAGATAAAGGCGAGGGAATGGAGGCAGCATTAGATGGACCATAATGTGAAATATTGTGGTAGATTATATCCATTATAACTAAGGTAACTTTAGGCTAATGTGCTAGCTGTCTGGTAAGTAGACAGCTGTGTACACAAAGACACATGTACAAAAAATATTCATTTGGGACAATGTTTCGATCTAGATTAGATGGAAACGTGCGTATAAAGGTTTAGTATTCAATCTACATGACCAGCAGGGCTGTGGTTCGTACGCTGGTTTGCGTGTGGCAAGCAGTACCATCCTGGCTGATCATGCCCTTATCCAACGCGAGGCCAGGTCATGGACCGGGCCGCGGGGGGCGCTGACCCCGAAATACCCTCCAGGTATATTCATGGTATGTATTTGTCAACATCACTGTGGTTGTTACGTCGTGCAGGCAGGCAGGTGAATGGCCTCTACTCTCACTTCTCAATTAACGTTCTTATTCTTATTTTCTGTCATTGTGTTTTGAAGATTAATTACACATGTCGTTGCGTATCTATGCTTTGTCTCAGTTTTTCGTTTTTCTCAGTTTTTTGGTATACCATTTTTTCTTTGTTTCTTATCTCTGTGCCTCACTCTTTTTCTAACATAACACGAGACTAATATCCGTTCGTCGCGGAACAAGAGTTTAAAGTCAAGATTTTATTCAGCTTACTCCACTTCCATTTCTACTATTATTACTCCATTATTACTACATCCACTATCAATACCACTACTGCATCTACTTTTGCCTCGCTTCACTTCCCTTACTCTCTACCACTTCTTCCCCGATTTACTGCTAACACTACTAATACTCGCACTACCAACATTACCTCTACCATTACTTTCCATATCCTCATTTCTTCCTCTTTCTCCTATCCCTGTCCCTCTCTCCTATTTTCATATATTGGCTCCCTCACCTTCGTGTGTTAGCGTGACTAGTAAATTGTTCAATTCGGTCCGAAACATCGTGTTCTCTCTCCTGTGTGTGGGCTAGTTATTTATAGGCTTTCCACTGATACTGTTGTCTCTACATAAATAGTTTTCTTAAGCCTTATCTTCCCACACTTCATTGGTATTCTTAGTAATATACGTGTATGAACCCACACTGCGATATTTTAATACAGTGCTTTTCATTTTTTGTCTTCAGATAGACTGGTGGACGATACCACGATCCAATGAATGATCTTTTCATATTCCATTACCCTTGCCCCAGGTATAGTCTTCAAAATTAAAGTCGAATACTGTCACAATAATTTTGTCACACTTCATTACCCTGCCCTAAGGAATTATCTGAACATAAAATCTACGGATTAATTTTGTCATATTTTATAACTCTTACTCTCCATGGACTGATTTTGTTGTTTTATTACTCCAGCCTGAAGTTATAACTGCATAACTCTGGTACTATTTTCAACTAGGGAAGCCTGCTGAACAGGCAATATATTTCGACAATAAAGATACCCACCCGTTATATATATATCTTACTAATATACGAGAAACAAAAAGGCACAATACCGTGACTGGAACAATACATAAATAAGCCTCTCCTCTCTCCTATGTGTGGGTTATATGTGTAATATACGAGGAGACATTTGCAACATAATTTTACCCAACTCAAAGAGAGAATCTCTCTACTCTGTTATATAGCTAATGTATAAATTACGATTTTGGATAGCAAATTCTTCTAAGGCTTTTTTTAAGTGCTACTGAACCAGTATGTGCTGTTTAATTTTAAATTTTAACATTTCTAAAGTTTTCAGTCACATTCTCAAAAAATCGCATTAAATAGTGAAGCTTTATGAGAGAGCTGACTCTACTACATTAAAGCTCTACAACTGTTGTAGAGCTCAACTACAGTAGACCTCTACTACACTAAAGCTCTATTCTTCCTCCTCTCGTTTCTTGTCAATAGATCAGGTGAGCTGACAGCTCACCTGATCTGTAAACTCCGTCAGTGTACATTTAATTTTACACTCTACTTATAGACTTATTTGTACATTTCGTCCATGCACATATCTGCATATTCTTAACGTGTACAACTGTCTGTACGTTATGCATATATACACTCACAGAGTAATGAAGATGGAGTAATAAAGATGGAGTAATAAAGAGGGATTAATAAGGATGTTGGTATACATTTTTAACTTGTAAACTTTTCTGTATACCACGTATATGTTTATTTATACATTTTGCATGTGCACACGTCTATGTATCCACTGCCAGTGTACACCTGCTGACGTGTGCTAATCTCTGTATTCTGTACATGTACACTTCTTTGTACATACTAAGTGCACAATTCTCCGTATATGATGAAATCATTCTTCTATGAATGCTTTGTATGTGTGTGCTTCCGTGTACACTCTTTAAGAGTTAACTTTAGTATACAATGTAAATGAACACTTCTCTGTGAAAATCATCTATACATTTCTCTATACTGTTCTATGTGCACACTTCTCTGTCCACTCTTTAAGTGTCCATTCCAGTGAACACAATATAGTGATCACCTTGTACACAGCAACTGTATCGTTTTCTGTCTACACTATAAATGTACTCCTCTCTTTACACTGCATAAATGTCGGTTTCAATGTGCATGTTCATAAATGTACACTGCGAATCAAAATATGGATAAGAGATGGCAGAAATATCTTGTACAATGTTGTACACGAACTCTTCCTACCCTAATTATATTCTGACACTGTACTTGTTGTACGTGGTTAAAGTGTCACTCTGTAATTTTTAAAAATAATTTTACTCTCACTCGGCACTTAGTGAAAGATGCTGTACACTCAGTTGTATTTCTAGTACGTGACTGTATTGTGAAGTTCTCGTGGATCATGCCTGTATTCTGAAGTTCATCCTATACCTAGCTGTACTCTCACGTTCTAATTGTACCTTCCCGTACTCTTACGCTTACTTGTACGTGTACGCGTTTGTACTCTTACTTTCTGCTGTTGAGTGACTGTTTGTATTGTAATTTTTGGGTCTTCTAGTGCTCACACCCTATTATCTACGTTTTTCCAAGTTCATACCAATTCGCGTTTAAAAGGTAGATCAGAGAACTTAAAATGAGGAAAGTTGATTCCTTGTTCATCCTCCACCTCTCCTTCCATAACTCCTTGTTCATCTCCCTTTCCTTTCCCTCCCATTCTCCCTCTTACTCTCACTTCTGTCCCCTTTCTCTTTCTCCTCACCATTTGTGTTCCCCTTCCCATATCATTTTCTCTCTCCCTCCCTTTCGTCCTCTCTCTACCCTCATGCAAAGGTCATTTTTATATTCAAACACGGGTAATAGTTGTACAATGAACGCTCGATGTATTTCCTGCTGAACGTAAACGAGGGAACGTGTGGGCAGAATCATGTCTCTCATTGATTGTCTTCTTTGGCATTAAGCCGCTTCTCTCTTCTAAATAACCCATAAACAGCAACGGACCATGGGCTCTTAGTTTTATGTAAACACCCAACTACCATTTCAAGCCATTACATACTACACATTCCAAACTACAGGATGATGTTCGTAACAAAACACAATATCTGAAGTGTCTGAGTATGTTTGTGGAAGTATCCCGCAACGAGCGTCCGACATCTGTTTCATAATCTTATAATAGTTATTGATATTTATTATATAGTGATGAATAATATCTATATATAGTTCAAATCATATATATATATATATATATATATATATATATATATATATTTATATATATTATATATTATATATATATATATATAATTATATATATATATTATATATATATATGCAAAACAACCACTGTGAAAGAGTAGTGAAATTCCAAGCGCTTTTCTGACTACTCACATTGTCAAGGAATAACGAGTAGTCACGAAAGCGCTTGGAATTTCACTACTCTTTCAGAGTGGTTGTTTTGCATATTTTAAAATCACCTATTTACTGTGATTTTAATGCGCATATATTATATAATATATATATTATATATATATATATATATATATATTATATATATATATATATATAATATATATTATATATATATATATATGTCGTGTCGAATATGTAAAACTGGTCAATTAGCAAGAACTCATTTAAAATTAAGTCCTTTCTAAAATTTTCTCTTATACGTTTAAAGATATATTTTTTTCATTAATGTTAATGTAAAAAAATTTAATTTGCTCCAAAAGAATCTTAGAAAACTTACCTAACCTTATTATAACAAGAACAATTTATTTTAGCCTAACCCAACTAAATATATTTTAGATTTTTTTACAATAATTTAATACTAAACAAACACAGTGAAATATATTTTTTTCGTTAGGTTCAGAAGGATTTTGGTAAAATTATTGCATACACAAATTTTCACTTGTCCTGTATGGCAAGATGAGCGTTGCTATTTAAGCCAAGATCGCAAGTTCTGCCTATTCGGCACGACATAAATATATATATTATATATATATATATATATAATATATATATATATCATGAGTCTTCTGCACTAAAGCGAATACATATTTTCTTTCGCTGGCACCTTAGGTCTTTTTCCAGAAGTGCACAAGAATTACGACAATGATCTACTGCAGTGGTTCTAAACCTTTTTCGCCCTATTCACCTTTTTCACCAATCGTCAGTATGTCATTTTCCCCTTCCCAAGATTGTGTGGTTCCAAAGATGCATTCCAAATAATACGATGTTTTTTTTTTTCTATATCAGTACATATACATTTACTTCGATTATTTTTATAGTGGACTTTTACAAATTTTATAACAACAGAAAAGTTGACTGATTTAATAACTTGGATAAAAGTATTTTTTTTATATATTCAGAACTAATTACTTGACAAATTAAAGTTACTGAAGCATAATTCAATAAACAAAAAGTTCAATAGAATGCCAGGGTGTTGTAATTCGTTTTATTCTGATAAAGATTACAGTCAATGAGAAATCTGTGATTGTTTTTTATTCATCAGTTCTTGGATACGCGGAAAAGTGCTGAAAGAGCACACAGCAACTCATTTTCAACCTCCATTCTGCTTCGATTCTTGTTTCCATTTGCAACAGAGTTGAAAAGCATGACTCACAAATATATATCGACACCAATGTAGGAATCGGTAGGAATCGCATGTCAAGAGCCAAAAATTCTGTGACTGATAACTCTTGCTCCCAAATCAGTCTTCGAATCCATAAGTTCATCATGAAAATCATCAGGAACATGTCAACTAACAAATATCATTTCGCACTAAATTCAAGTCCTCATCACAGAGTTCAGGAAAATATCATCTGAATTCATTTTCCAGTGCTGTCAAATGCTGCAAAATCTCATTATTCTGCAAATTCTGGAAGCTTTTGATCTTCACCACCAGCAAAGAGAATTGATGACAGTTTCTCAAAGAGTGCAACATTTTTACTCTTTACCTTTCTCTTCCAGTTTTCCAGGTTGCTAATGAAAGCATGCAAGGAATCCAATAATTTTATAATGTTTGCATTCCTTCCTTGCATCTGAAGTTCCAATTCATTCAACTGCTCAAAAGTGTCAACTAAATAGGCAAGGCTCATGATCCATTCCTCATCGTCAAACCAGGCGAAAAATTCCGTCTTACGTAGAAATTTAAAAAAATAATTTGAGCAAATTTCTAAGCTCAAATACTCACTCAGTTACATTTCTTTTTGAAAGCCATTGAACACTTGTATTGAAAATAATCAAATGATGGCCAGTATCCATATTAATACATAACTGCTTGAAAAGTCGTGAGTTGAGAGCTCCTCTTTTGAGAAAATTCACAATTTTAATTGTATGATCCAAAACCTTCCCTTGTGGAGATGGAAATGTTTTTGAGGTCAGTGCCTGACTATGGATCATACAATGAATGCCTTTCACTTTTGGAGTTTTCTTTTTTACACAAACTTGAAATCCAAATTTAGTTGCCGACATAGCTGGTGCTCCGTCTGTACAGCACCACACACATTAACCCACAAATGACTTTCTGATTCAAAGAATGATGAAACGTTTTTCCAAAATAAGCCAAATACTGCAGATTTGATCTCCTGTACAACTTGAACCTTGATGTCAATGACCATGTCGTTGATGTTTCTTTGAACAGTACTCTTTGATAGTGAAACTGCTGCAAGTGTTTTCCCGTCCAATTTCTATCACAATTTCCACCATTTTCAGAGCGCAAGGTTTGATCAAAATTTCCCCAATTTAATGTTTATTTCTACTTTGCTATCTCCAGTGCTACGACGTAGAAAGTTTCAATAACCTTTTGGTTCATTTCTTGGAATACTGCTGTTGAATCCAAGTTCATCTTCCTGAGAGCATTTCTATGCTCCAACTTTGTTGGTTTAATAAAATCATTTCAAAAACTTTTGCTACAGATAATACAGTCAGGCCTTTCTTTTCCATGTAGGATGGATGTGAATCCATATTGAATATATGAATCATCGTACCGTCTTTCTTTGACACTCATGACAGGTTTCAAATTCTGTGAATAAAAAACAAGAATAAGTCAAATAAAAAGAGAAATATTTTACTTTATTTTGTAATTTAATCTGTGATATTTAGTAAACTTTATTGAATTCCCCCCTGGTTCAGAACCCCTGTCCTAAGATATTCTGAAGAACTCCATGGCATAAAAACCTCACATGGTATTATTCGACTGAGTAGAAATATAGCTAACAACATGAGAGATATATTAAAAGAGCGTGACACAGATACTGTTGTCATCACTTCTGAACCTTTCGCGAATTAACCAGGCTAGTCACCGTCCGGCAAAACAAATAAAAGAAGAAAGCTTCTACAAGATCCCTGCTGAAAGTTCGACAAAATGTATATCAGGTAAACAGCCCTGAATCTGCACAAGAGGTTTTGAACAATGAAACTCTTGTGAAATACAGATCTTAAACGACGCGTGCGTATTTACGAATGAGAAAGCCTAACACAAATTGAACTGGGCACGCCACCAAATTTTCACTAAGGAGGACAAGGCTCATGTTTATTACGGAACTGACTTTAATAAATAAAAACTAGGGTACCAGCCCATATTAAGTGGGTAGGAGATATCACCATACGTTAGATCATTGAATCATAATTCTTGTGTATTTCTGGAAACAGACCTAACTAGCCAGTGAAGACGAATGCGCATTAGTCTTTAGCTCATGGGACTCATGGTACATATATGCATGAAAAGCAGTATCGTCGTAACGCTCGTTGTCGGGATGTCCATCGCCACCATAAAACAAGTACCCAGTACATCTTCAAAACTCTTGGTGTCTTGTGGAACATAAAAGAACACTAGAAGTCTTGAGTGAATTCGTCCGCAGCTGCGGCGTAATGGCTTGAAATGGTAGTTGGGTGTTTACATAAAACTAAGAGCCCATGGTCCGTTGCTGTTTATGGGTTATTTAGAAAAGAGAAGCGGCTTAATGCCACAGAGGACAATGAAGGGGAGGCATGATTCTGCCCACACGTTCCCTCGTTCATGTTCAGCAGTAAATACGTCGGGCGTTCGTTGTACAACTATTGTTTATGTTTGAAGGTAAAAATGAGGTTTTCATGAGGGTAGAGAGAGAGCGAGAGAGAGGAAGAAAAATGATGGGGGAAAATGGTGGGGGAAAGAGAGAGGGACAGGGTGAGATTAGAGGGGAAAAAGGGAAAGGGAAAAGAAAGAGAAAAAAAAAAGAAGTGATGGGAAAAAAATGTGGGGGAAAAAAAAGAATCAAATTTTCCTCGTTTTAATACTCAGATCTACTTTTAAAAACACAAATTTGTATGAATTGGAAAAACGTAGATAAAGTGTGTGAGTATAAAAGAACCAAAAATTTTGGGTGCATACAGTCCTCAACAGCAGAAGTGAGATACAAACATGTACACGTAAACAAAGAGTACATGCTACGCAAGAAGAAGGGTAATAGTCACGTCAGAAATACAACTGAAGTACAGATCAGCATAAGTAGAGTGGAAAAAAACTATTTTAAAAAGAGGGGCAGGTGGATTTGCCAGTAAACAAGTCCTAATTAATTCGGAAAAAAGTTTCATGTACATCTTGTACAAATATTTTCCCATCTCTTATCCATTTTTGATTCTCAGTGCACATGTAAGTACAGAACAATGGAGCTGCGTTAACCGTGAGTTAAAAGAGGTTTTAAAAAGAAAAAGTACAATTGCTCTGTAAAAGTGGTCACCAAAATTGAGTACAGAATGTTGCAGGAAGTGTGCAATAAAAGACTATACAAAAATATAAAGATGCTTTTTCAGAGAAGTCCCTTTACAGTGTCCCAAAAAAGTAACTCTTAACGTTGTATTCAGTAAATACATTTGCAAAGTTTCAGAGAGAATTGTGCACATAGCTGTACACAGAAGTGTAACTACAGAATATAGGAGTAATACGTAAAGTTTATATAAAAATGTACAATGGCAGTGAGTATGCAGATGTGTATACAACTGAATGTACAAAAATTAATAAAATACTGCTTTAAGAAAAGTTTACAGTTAAAAAATACAGAAAAATTCACAGGCCAATGACAGATAAGCAGAAACTAAATTAAAAATTAAATGCACACTCACAAAAATTTGGGAGATCAGGTGAGCTGTAGGTAGCCTGTGTTGTGGTGCGAAGGGAAAACAAGAAGGTAGAGCAGAGTTACTAAAGCAAGTCAGCTCTTTTGAAAAACTTCACTATTTATGCGATTTTTTGAGAATACAGTTAAAAAATGCATTCAAAATCAAACAGTACATGCAGGTTGAATGGCACTTTAAAAAAAAAAAAAACATTAAAATATTTGCTATTCGTAATGGAGTACTTTTTCAATTTTTATATAAAAAATCGTAATTTAAGATTAGCAATATAAAAGAGTGACTGCATAACATCCGATTTATTTTTAATTAAATGTGAGATTCTCCCTCTGAGTTGGGGGAAATTTAAACTTCACGTCGACACGTATATGATAAATACTGTATAACAGTTGGGAAACTTTATTTTCGAAATCTTTTGCCTGCTCAGCAGGGGTTCGCTGTCAAAAAAAAAGGTCCCAGAGTTATTCGATAACTCGAGAGGGGTATTAAAACAACATAATCAGTCCAAAGAGTTTTATTGCGAAGTAATTCCTGGTGAAAAGTAAAAAAATAGACAAAAATGTTCGCGACTTTAAAAATTTTGAAGAAATCCCGAACCAAGAGCAATAAAATATGAAAAAATTTTCTGTGGATATTTTGTAATAAAATCTGACATAATTTGTCCCTAGACTTAAATTTTTAACATTACACGTGAAAAAGGGGGGGGTGATAAAGTGATAAGAGAATCCGTAGCTAAATTGGATATGGCAGGTTGCCAAAGGTTCCCCCAAACCATTAGTTCCCTTGCACCCCTTTGGGGATTTTGATATCTGCCATCTACCCCCAAAATTAAGGGTAAAAAATTAAAAAAAATTTTTTATTTTTTTATTTTATTTCGAAATTGTAGGTAGAAATTATTAAGAATTTTATACAACTGAAATTCTATTGGTCGATGCATGCAGGGGATGAGAAAGGAAAGCTTTTAGGCCTCCGCATAAGTGGTGTTGGACAAAACGTTGCGTGGCGGGCGCCCAAGGTACTGGCCGTGTGGTAGGATGGTAAAGCACGCGTGCTTTGTTCCAAAGTTCGTGGGGTTGATTCTTCGGCCAAGACAGTGTTGGGGAATATTTTTTCCTGTTTTTTTGCGAATTTCCCGCATGTAATTTAAATAAATATTATATATTATATATATATATTAATTAAAAATATAATAATATATATTATATATATATATGCATGCCACTAGCCCATTGTCCCCGGGATTTTGTCCTCTACGACCGCAAGGGGTTACAAGGAAAGATTTTATTTCCCCTTTCCCCATGGACAGTAGAGGAATTAAAGAAGAACAAGAGCTTTTTAGAAAAAAAGAAGAAAACCTTAGATGTGTGTATGTACATATACGCATGTGCGTGCCTGTGTAGTGTCACCTAAGTGCAAGTAGAAGTAGCAAGACATACCTGTTTTCCAGCAGGTTTATGAGACAGAAAAAGACACCATCAATCCTGCCGTCATGTAAACCAGTTACAGGTTTCTGTTTCACAGTCACCTGGCAGGACGGTAGTACTTCCCTGGGTGGTTGCTGTCTACCAGCCTACTACCTATAAAGAGTGTTAATGTTGCAGTTTTATAAACTGTAGTGCAAAGCACTCCTCTGGCAAGACAGTGATGGAGTGAATGATGATTTTTTTTCTTTTTCGGGCCAGCCTGCCTTGGTGGGAATCGGTCGATATCTTAATAAATAAATAAATAAATAAATAAATATATGAAAGATGAGGTGAATCATAGAATTGATGAGGGAAAAAGAGTGAGTGGTGCACTTAGGAGTCTGTGGAGACAAAGAACTTTGTCCTTGGAGGCAAAGAGGGGAATGTATGAGAGTATAGTTTTACCAACGCTCTTATATGGGTGTGAAGCGTGGGTGATGAATGTTGCAGCGAGGAGAAGGCTGGAGGCAGTGGAGATGTCATGTCTGAGGGCAATGTGTGGTGTGAATATAATGCAGAGAATTCGTATTTGGGAAATTAGGAGGAGGTGCGGGATTACCAAAACTGTTTTTCCAGAGGGCTGAGGAAGGGTTGTTTAGGTGGTTCGGACATGTAGAGAGAATGGAGCGAAACGAATGACTTTAAGAGTGTATCAGTCTGTAGTGGAAGGAAGGCGGGTAGGGGTCGGCCTAGGAAGGGTTGGAGGGAGGGGGTAAAGGAGGTTTTGTGTGCGAGGGGCTTGGACTTCCAGCAGGCATGCGTGAGCGTGTTTGATAGGGGGTAAAAGGGAAGAAAAAAGGTTTTTAAAAACTTGACTGCTGTTGGAGGGGTGAGCAAAGTAACATTTATAAAGGTTTTCAGGGAAACCGGCACCCGGGGAACTTAAAGTCCTGGAGAGGGAAAGTACCGGGGCCCTCACTCTGAAGGGGGGGGGGTTTTAAAAGTTGCAGTTTAAAAAAGTAGTAAAGGGCACCCATCGGCAAGACAGTGAAAGTAATTTAAGGGAAAGTTTTTTTTTTGGGGGCCACCCCCCTTTGGGGGAAATCGGCCGGGGGAAATAATAAAAAAAAAAATAAATATATAATATATAAAAATAAATTTTTAAAAATAAATATATATAAAAATATTTTTAAAATTTTTGGGCCAAATAATAAAACTTACGATTTTGGTTTAAAATTTGAAAAAGCTCTTCTTTTTCCCGAATAAAGGCCCAAGTAAATTTTTGTGTAAGCAAAATTTTTCCCGGAAAAAATCATTCAGATCCTAACGATAAAAATATATATAAATTGTGTTTGGTTTATTATTTTTTTAAATTTGTAAATTTACTAAAAAAATTTAGTTGGTTTGGGCCTAAAAAAATTTGCTTTTTTTTTTTAAAAAAGGGTTTTAGGAAAATTTTTGTAAGGTTTTTGGGGGAAAAAATTTATTAATTTTTACTTTAACAAAAATAAAAAAAAAAATAAAATCTTAAAGCGTAAAAAAAAAAATTTTAAAAAGGATTTTAAGAGTAAGTTAAATTTTTTGGGTGACCTTCACCTTCTTTTGGGAAAATAAAGGTTAAGAACTTTTCATAAAAAATTTGTAAATACGTAAATTTTATAATTTTTTAACAAAATTTTACACAAAAGCAACGCATGACAAAATTTTGAAAAAATTGGAAAATAAAACCCTGAATTAATATCGTTATTTTTTTTCTGCCATGAATTTTGCAGTTACCCCCCCCCCTCTCCAAAAAAAACAAAAAACATTGAATAAAACAAAAAATTTAAAGCCCCCCAAAATTTGGGGTAAATTATAATTGTAAAAAAGTGAAAAAGTTAAATTGCAGAATCTTTAAACATTGCTCCATTTTAAAATTTTTTTAATTTATAAAATTCATTCTAAGATTCTTAAAAAACGGTTAACGGCGAATTATACTTTTAATTAATATATTTTTTAAGGTAGGGGCCATCAGGCACAATAAAGGGAAAAATTTACTTTCAAAAATGAAGCCTGATAGTAAGGAAGGGGGAATTTTTTTTTAATGTAAGCCCTCGTAAAAGGGAAAATTCTGTTTTTTTTTAAACATACTCTATTCTTAAAATTTTGGAAACAACTTTTTATTTTTTTTAATAATAAAATTAAAAAAAAATTGAAAAAGAAACTCAAATTTTAGAAAAGGAAAGGGGCAACTAATAATTTTGTGGGTTTTCGAAAAAATTTAATTTTAAAAATTTTGCTTGTAGTAATTTTGAACAAGGTTTTCCTTAAAAATATAACCCCAAAGTCCCTAAAAGAAACCTTAAAAGTACGAACAACAAAAGGTATTTTGGGGAAAAGAATTGGTTTTCCCAAAGGGAAATTTTTTCAATATTTTTTTTAAAAATTGGGAGGGGAAACTATTTCTTTAAGGGAAAAACTCCCGCTTTTAAAAAATTACTTAAAGGAAATAAACAGATAAAGTGAGATTAAAAACCAGTAAATTCTGGGTCTGGGCCTGGGGGTTTTAAAGCTCCGCTTCACAAAGTCGAGGGGCCCGGGTTCGAAAACCCAGTAAGTAAAACAAAGGGGCTGTTTCTTTCCCACCCGTTTGTCCCATGTTCCCCATCATTTAAAAAGGGGGCCTGGGGGTTTTGTCCCACTGTTTGGGTCGCATCCGGGACACTGACCTAAGGGGGGCCTTTGGGCCCCAGACCGGGGCCCCGGGGGGGGATGACCCCCGGAAACTCTCCCAAAAAAACCCAATAAACATTGTACTAAGGAAACTACATTAACATGTTTAACATTACATCAAGAAATGAAACAAAATTTTTTTCCTTATATCCCCAAGTGCAAATAATTGTGAATTTAAAAAAATCCTTTTGCCCTTAAATGTAAAAAAACCTTGTCTAACAGATGGCTGTCAAGAAAACCCATTTAAGATCCCCATATCCAAAAATAAAACTTTTTTTAAAATCAAGAGGATATTTAAACAAGGTAAATCTTTGAATTCAAACCCCAAAAAATATATTTTTCAATCTTTGTTTTTTTAGAGGGTCCCCTTACTCTTCAAACTTTTTTGTGATACTGCTTATAATTAAAAAATTTAGAAAGCTTCATTAACTGCCAGCTAAAAATTCCCCTTTTAAATTCAATTTTTTTTAAAAAATTTAAAGCTGCTTGGTTAGTGTAAGGGTTTTGATAAACCTTAGAAATGCCCGTCCCTGTCCCCGTTTTTTGTGAAAAATTGGGAAAAAGAAATCAAACTTTAAAGCAAAAACTAAATAAGGGTGACAATAGGAATTTAAAAGTTTGACAATACATTTCCTAAAGAACATGTCCCTTTGGGTTTTTTTCCCCAAAATGCAAAAAAACTTTTGAGAGAAAATAAGAATTTACAACATTCAAAAAATTTTTTTAGTTGGGTTTTTTTGTAAAACAACAGACAGACACACACACACAAAACCCCCACACACACACCCCAAAACACACACACACACACACACACACACACACTCACACTTATAAGCACAAAAAGAAACCCGCAAAGAAGTTTCAATGGGGAAAAAAGAACTAAGGGGAAAAAAATTAAATGAAAAACCGGGGAAAAGTGATCACAAAATGCAGGAGGCACAGGAGTTTTATACCAAAAAATAACCCGGAAAAATGGTAAGACCCAAAATGAGCCCGTGGTTTAAATGGTGGTGTAAAGAGGCCCGAGGCCCAAATGTCAAGCATTTGGGAAAAAATTTTAAAGGCAAAAGGGCTCCAAAAAAACAAAGGGTTTAACAGAAATTACCATAAATGAATATGCAGGGGTAAGGAGAGAAAGCCCAGAGGCAATTCGAGAATAAAAATGCATCAAAAAACCAGATATGAACCCCAAAATTTTTTATACAGTAAAACCATTAATCAGGGTAAGGAAAGAAGGAAGTGAGCTCCCAAAGATTTATCAGGAAAAAATGTGATGAAATTTTAACACAAGAATTAGATAAGTATTCACATTTTAAAACAGATATACCCTTTCCCGCATAACGTGGGGGTAAAGGGGCACCACCCGGGTTTCTGGGCCCAGTTCACATAACCAATAAATCTATTTGAAATTGGGCAATTCCCTGAGGCTGCAAAACAGCAAATGAAACTCTTTAAAATTTTTTAGAAAGCAGGAAGACAGGTAGGGGTTAAAAATACAGACCATGAAAAGGTTTTAAACATGAGAAGAATGGGGGGAGGACATTGAAAGGGCTGGCTCATGACACTCACATGGATTCAGGGGATGGGAAAAAACCTGTGTCCCCAATCATTTTACTCTACCCATAAGATAAAAGAAGTAAGAAGGAAAAAGAGGATAGATAGACTCATATTTTTTGGGCTGGAAGAAAGCTTTTGACCCCAGTGCCCCCGCAAGGGCGGTTCAAAAAATTTTTCAGGGAGGAAATTTGGGAAAGGGACTGCAGTGGGTCAGGGAAAAATCTGACGGAAGGGAAAAAACGATTGTTGGGGTTTGTGATGAAGTTCAGGTTTGGGGCATGTTCCCAGTGGGGTTCCACAAAAAGGGGGGGCCTAGGTCCGGGGCTGATTTTAAAGTATACTGAATATATGTTAAAGGGAAAAGATTCAGAATGTCGTTTTTCACTGAAGAAAGTGGGAAAATGATGGAGTATACAAGCGGCGAGGAACAGATAAGATTTTAAAAGGGGGTCTGGAAAAGGGGTACAAGCTGGTCCGACAAATGGCTCCCTTTGAGTTTAACCCAGCAAATGTAAAGTTGACCCCCGGGCGGAGTACAAAGGGTTTGGGGAACAAAGGGGTTTTCAAACTTTCCTTTTAAAAAAAAGAATCTTTGGGGAAAGCAAAAAAACGAGCATGTCCCCTGAGGGGAAAAATCAATCAAATTTAAAAGCTGCAGCCCAAAAACGCTTGGGGAAAAATGAAAATACAAATTTTTTTAACACGAGTAAGAAGTCATTCACGACCCTACCCCGGGGTACTCCGGGCTTACAGGCCCTATGCAAAACACCGTATGGAATCCACACCTAGTCAAACACGTCAAGAAATTGGAGAAAGTGCAAAAGTTTGCAGCAACTTTAGTCCCGGAACTGAAGGGTATGTCTTATGAGAAGAGGTTAAGGGAATTCAACATGTTGACATTAGATAGGAGGGATAGGGGAGACAAGACAACGGCGTATAAAATACTGAGAGAAACTAACAAGGTGGACAGGGCTCGAATGTTTCAGAGATGGGACACAAGAACGAGGTTGCACAATTGCAAGTTGAAGACCCAGATGAATCATAGGGATGTTAGGAAGTATTTCTTTAGCCTTAGAGTTGTCAGGAAGTGGAATAATCTGGAGAGTGAAGTAGTGTAGGCAATTTCCATATGTAGCTTTAAGAGGAGGTATGATAAAACTCATGGAGCAAAGAGAGAATGACTTAGTATCGACCAGTGAAGAGGCGGGGCCGGGAGCTGTGACTCGACCAGTGCAACCACATATAGGTGAGGACACACACACACACACACACGCACACACACACACACACACACACACACACACACACACACACACACACACACACACACAGTTAATGAGATGATGGAATATGTAGCAACAAAATGCAAGGAGGCTGAGGAGAGGTTTGTACCCAAGGGTAACAGGATTAATGAAAAAGCCAGGATGAGCCCATCGTTTACCCAAAGGTGCAGGGAGGCAAAAACCAAGTGTGCTAGGGAATGGAAGAAATATAGAAGGCAAAGGACCCAGGAGAATAAGGAGAACAGTCGTAGAGCCAGAAACGAATATGCACAGATAAGAAGGGAGGCCCAAGACAATATGAAAATGACATAGCAGCGAAAGCCAAATCTGACCCGAAACGTTGTACAGCCACATCAGGAGGCAAAACAACAGTCAAGGACCAGGTAATCAGGCTAAGGAAGGAAGGAGGAGAGACATACAAGAAATGACCGTGAAGTATGTGAAGAACTCAACAAGAGATTCAAAGAAGTGTTCACAGAGGAGACAGAAGGGACTCCAGAAAGACGGAGAGGTGGGGCACACCACCAAGTGCGGACACAGTGCACACAACCGAGGAAGAAGTGAAGAGGCTTCTGAGTGAGCTAGATACCTCAAAGGCAATGGGGCCAGATAACACCTCCCCATGGGTATTGAGAGAGGGAGCAGAGGCGCTAGTGTACCCTAACAACAATATTCAATACATCTATCGAAACAGGGAGATTGCCTGAGGCATGGAAGACAGCAAATGTAGTCCCAATCTTTAAAAAAGGAGACAGACATGAAGCATTAAAACTACAGACCAGTGTCACTGACATGTATAGTATGCAAAAATCATGGAGAAGATTATCAGGAGAAGAGTGGTGGAACACCTAGAAAGGAATGATCTCATCAACAGCAGCCAACATGGTTTCAGGGACTGGAAATCCTGTGTCACAAACCTACTGGAGTTCTATGACATGGTGACAGCAGTAAGACAAGAGAGAGAGGGGTGGGTGGATTGCATTTTCTTGGACTGCAAGAAGGCGTTTGACACAGTTCCACACAAGAGATTGGTGCAAAACCTGGAGGACCAAGCAGGGATAACAGGGAAGGCACTACAATGGTCAGGGAATACTTGTCAGGAAGACAGCACCGAGTCATGGTACGTGGCGAGGTGTCAGAGTGGGCACCTGTGACCAGCGGGGGTCCCGCAGGGGTCAGTCCTAGGACCAGTGCTGTTTCTGGTATTTGTGAACGACATGACGGAAGGAATAGACTCTGAGGTGTCCCTGTTTGCAGATGACGTGAAGTTGATGAGAAGAATTCACTCGATCGAAGACCAGGCAGAACTACAAAGGGATCTGGACAGGCTGCAGACCTGGTCCAGCAATTGGCTCCTGGAATTCAATCCCACCAAGTGCAAAGTCATGAAGATTGGGGAAGGGCAAAGAAGGCCGCAGACGGAGTACAGTCTAGGGGGTCAGAGACTACAAACCTCACTCAAGGAAAAAGATCTTGGGGTGAGTATAACACCAGACACATCTCCTGAAGCGCACATCAACCAAATAACTGCTGCAGCATAGGGGCGCCTAGCAAACCTCAGAACAGCATTCCGACATCTTAATAAGGAATCATTCAGGACCCTGTACACCGTGTATGTTAGGCCCATATTGGAGTATGCGGCACCAGTTTGGAACCCACACCTATCCAAGCACGTGAAGAAAACTAGAGAAAGTGCAAAGGTTTGCAACAAGACTAGTCCCAGAGCTAAGAGGTATGTCCTACGAGGAGAGTTAAGGGAAATCAACCTGACGACACTGGAGGACAGGAGAGATAGGGGGGGACATGATAACGACATACAAATACTGAGAGGAATTGACAAGGTGGACAAAGACAGGATGTTCCAGAGATTGGACACAGTAACAAGGGGACACAGTTGGAAGCTGAAGACACAGATGAATCACAGGGATGTTAGGAAGTGTTTCTTCAGCCACAGAGTAGTCAGTAAGTGGAATAGTTTGGGAAGCGATGTAGTGGAGGCAGGATCCATACATAGCTTTAAGCAGAGGTATGATAAAGCTCACGGCTCAGGGAGAGTGACCTAGTAGCGATCAGTGAAGAGGTGGGGCCAGGAGCTCGGACTCTACCCCCGCAACCAACCTCAACTAGGTGAGTACACACACACACACACCAGTTTGGAATCCACACCAAGTCAAGCACGTCAAGAAATTAGAGAAAGTGCAAAGGTTTGCAACAAGACTAGTCCCAGAGCTACGGGGATTGTCCTACGAAGAAAAGTTGAGGGAAATCGGCCTGACGACACTGGAGGCCAGGAGGGTCAGGGGAGACATGATAACGACATATAAAATACTGCGCGGAATAGACAAGGTGGACAAAGACGGGATGTTCCAGAGATAGGACACAGACACAAGAGGTCACAATTGAAAGTTGAAGACTCAGATGAATCAAAGGGATGTTAGGAAGTATTTCTTCAGTCATAGAGTAGTCAAGCCGTGGAATAGCCTAGAAAGTGAAGTAGTGGAGGCGGGAACCATACATAGTTTTCAGGCGAGGTATGATAAAGCTCATGGAGCAGGGAGAGATAGGACGTAGTAGCAATCAGCGAAGAGGCGGGGCCAGGAGCTATGACTCGACCCCTGCAACCACAAATAGGTGAGTACAAATAGGTGAGTACACATACACACAGCTGTTTAAATCGATATAAATAATGGATACAGTTACGGGAAACGAGGAAAGTTGGAATATATGAAGAGATATATTAACAGTAAAGGAAGAATGAATCCGAAAAGAAACAGGGGTGAGAATGAAGGAAATAATTATTGTAATTAGACTGGAGGATGGGAACAGGGAGAAGACCCAAACTTAGAAGACAAAGATAATTACCATATTAGGAAGAGAGGAGGGAGAAGGACTTGGCAAAAGAAATAAGATTGCTAAGAAAAGAGGTGGAGAAGCTAAAGAGAGAGATAAGAGCACAAGGATTAGAGACAGGACATGTGGAAACCCAGGAGTCATATAGTGAACAGTTCAAGAAAAAGGGCTTGAGAGTTTCGTGAAAGACGGGCTATGTAAGAATTGTCTACTGTGGCATGCAAAGAGTACGTAACCTTTATTCGGCGCATGTACACACCCTCATTTACAGGCTATCTCCCCCAACCAGCGAACCAGGTAACTGAGGGTTGACGATGGGGCCCCGTCGTTCAACCAGTAACCAGGTTCCAGCCAATAAGAAGATGGTTTTGGCAATCGCAGAGGTTATGTGGGTACCACTCTCCTGTCTGCCCTTGTCATTCCCATTCTAGAGCTGGTTGAAGCACGGTCTGCTCTCTAGTGGCTTCTATTCTGCCTTGCTTACCGTGGAGTGCACTAATACCTATCACTGTACATAATGTATATAGTGTACATATTGCTGTTCTAAATTGGTCAAAACTTTTCTGCTGTGTTTATTTTGCTCCCTTTACACCCAGGATAACAGGCCATTTGGACTCCTGGGTTGTAATATCTACTATAGAGGAAAGATAGATAATCTCTCGACAAATGGAAGGAAAAGAGAGGCAAAAGAACTTAACTATTTTGTCCTGGTAGAGCAGAACAGATATGCAAAAGCATGAACATAGGATGAAGATGAAAAAGGCGAATGAAGAGAAGAAATATATAATATTATGGAATAATATATATATTTTTAGTTTGGATGTATGGGAATGACAAATGAAATATATTTAAAGAGCACTTTCTGGAGACAGAAACTAGAAATATTATTTTTTTAAGGAAATCGAATTTGAAATGAGCACACAGATTCGATAAGTCTTCTTGCAGGATGTACGAACGTAAGAGAAATAGAGGAAGAATGGAATGGGAGAGGAGAATGGATGTGAGGAGAGAAAGAATGGCGGCATATTTAATCCGCCTGCATGGGATTAAAAATCGCCATTGGGGTAAGTGGCAGTGGACAACAACGAATGGAGGTAACTACGTACTACTAACCCATGAATTCTCAGTGTCCCACTGAAACACTTGCACCCATCATCTGCTAAAACCAAATTAAAAGACAAAAGCAAAGTAACCAATAAACAGAGATGCAATAACATGAGTGTGATTCTCAGTTGTGGTTGGTATCAGTAACCTATGTGGAGAAATAAGAGACTATCAAAAGATCAACCAAAAATTGTAGCCCTAAGAAATAGAGATTTTAAGAGAAAACAAAATTAAACTCCTGGGAGATTAAATACTGCACATAGTAAGAACACCAACAGGTGAGCCCAAAGTGATAATAGCAATAATATACAACCTTCCACTGAGCAACAGGAAGTAGGAGTAGAGAGAAAGTAAGTTAAAATCAGAGCTACTGATCATAGAGGATTTCAACCATGCACAAACAGACTGCGAATACTGGGACCCAGGTGGATAGCCAAACACACTGAGAGTCATTTTAATGAAAGCAACACTGAAAACTTCATGAGGCAACATATGAACGAAACTTCAAGAATGAGAATAAGGGATACGCCGGTAAAAATTGTCTTAATATTCATTGTATAAGAAAGCATTAAGGCGAAATTGAGTTTAGAATACCTCTAGGAGGTACGATTGGTGAAAACAAAGAACACAAAAAGCCAGACAGTAAAATAGGAGAATATAGAGAAATGAGAAATTTCATGTAAAAAAAAAGTTCCCTGTGCAAGGAAACGGAAGGAAAGACAGTCTAAGAGGTGAAGGAAAGCCTAAAGTTAGGATAAATTAGGTTGTGTTTGGATAACTTAGTTTAGAATAGGTTAGGATAGCGTAGGTTAGCCTTGGCTAAGCTATATTAGATTAGAATAAGATACACTAAAATAAAATATTATAAAATTCTGGTGTTCTTGTGGTCTCTCAAAAAGAACTTATGTAACAGAAATGCACCAAACTCAACTGCATCTCACATGTATAGTAAAGGAGCATTGGCTTGTACTCAGGTTAGGTTAGGTTAGCTTAGGTTGAGCTATATTAGGCTTTGGTAACATAAGTAACGTAAGAACATAAGAACGGAGGAACATTGCGAAAGGCCTACTGGCCCATACAAGCCAGGTCCCTATCATAAGAACATAAGAAAGGAGGAACATTACAGAAGGCCTACTGGCCCATTCAAGGCAGATCCTTCACAATTCATCCCAATCCAAAAATACACAATCTAAAACCACCCCTTCTCAAAGCTACCCAAGAATTTACTCCCGCATGACGACACAAATCATCACCCAGCCCCTCCCACTCATATATTTTACCACTTTCTTTTTAAAGCTTCCCGGGGTTCTAACCTCCATTACCCTACTCGGAAGTAGTATCATGTTCCTTGTAGTTGAGTTAGGGTATATTAATAAACATTATAAAAAAATTAACCATCCATACGCAAAATAAACACAAACACTTCTCCTGCAGGTCTGGCAACGAAGTGATCGTAGAAAACGAGGAAACGTTCAAATTTAAGCGTTTATCACCGGTGTTGCGAGAAAGGGATATATATATATATATATATATATAATAATAAATAATATTAAACCAGTGTATATGGCTGATATATCTTAATCATATATATAAAACCTGAACATTATTACATAAACTATACATAACTTTTTAAACAGCGGCATTGTATTACGCTGTAATATTATCCCAATATGTATTATATAAACCAGAGGACAGGTTATTGCATCGGATACCTACTTTTATCACCACGGTGTTTATACTTTATTTAACACTGCATACTGTTATTTACGCGGTGTGAATATTTATTTCCACAATATGTCTACTTATAGCAACGGGGTGTACAGTTATTACCACGGGGTGCACAGTTATAGCAACGGGGTGTACAGTTATTACCACGGGGTGCACAGTTATAGCAACGGGGTGTACAGTTATTACCACGGGGTGCACAGTTATAGCAAAGGGGTGTACAATTATTACCACGGGGTGTATAATTATTGCTACGGGGTGTACAGTTATTACCACGGGATATACAGTTAAAACAAAGGGGTGTACAGTTATTACCACTGGGTGTACAGTTATAGCCAAGGGGTGTACAGCTATTACCACGGGGTGTATAATTATTGCCACGGGGTGTACAGTTATTACCACGGGGTGTACAGTTATATCAAAAGGTTGTACAGTTATTGCTACGGGGTGTACATTTAGTGCTACGGTGTGTGTACGTATAGCAATGGTTTGTACTGTTATAGCCAAGGTATGACCAGTTATAATCAGGGTGTGTACATTTATAATCACGGTGATACAGTTATACCTAGTCATAGCACGTGGTACAGTTCGTTGTGCACAGTTATTGCTACGATATTTGGCAAGGCTAATTCACTAAGCATCGTCATTCTAGCACACCTGTCATACCTGCTCAAAAACCTGTGAGTAGACCATGCACTTACTACTTAATTTTCAGGTCATTCTCTCATCAACGACTAAGGCTGAAGGAAATACTCTTTTGACACCCTGTAATTCATATGTGCTTTATTCCGAGTTGGGCTCTCGAGTATCTGTTTCTGAACTTTCGAATGGTTTGCCATTTCTCTGGGTATTTTTTTTACATCAGTATCATATCTTTCATGGCACTTCTGTCCACTAATATCACATTATTTAGCTCATTCTTCCTTAGCTTTGGGTTTAGATCGATGCAGACTAAAGATCGGAAACGGAGTACAAGGCTTGAGGACAGACCATAATCCTCCTTCATAGAGAAGGACCTCGGGGTAAACATAGCACTGAACTTATCGCCTGAGTCTTCTAACAACTGAATAACGTCTGCAACATATGTCATAGCATTTGGCAAATCTAAAATTAACTCTTAGAACTCTCAACATAGAGTTAGTTGCGGCATAATGTACAAGACATATGTCAGTCCTAGCTTGAAATATCAACACTAGACGAACCTCATACTTGATCTAGCATGTCAAGAAACTGTAAAAAATGTAAGAGGTCTGTAACGATCTAAACCCAAACTAAGAGAGAAGAATTTAATCATATAATATTAGATGACAGAAGGACCATGAAAGACATAATACTGATATACAATAAATATCCAGAGAAACTGATAGGGTAGACAGAGGCAAGCTATTCGAAAGTCTGGAAACAGATACACGAAAGTCCACTGAAACATAGAAACACACACGAATTACAGGGTTGTCAGGAAGTACTTCTTCAGCCTCAGAGTGGGGAGGAAGGAGAATTACTTAGAAAACTAAATAGTAAGTGCTTGGTCTACACACATCTTTTTGAGTAGGTATAACTGGCGTGCTAGATTGGGGATACCGAATGAATTATATATTCCTCGCCATTGGTTTCAAATCTTCAGTGATTAATTATACATATCTTGCAGTATGTTTTTCACATACTTAAATAACAGTATTGGTCTAGTACAAATTCATGGGGAACCCCTCTTCGCACATTTACCCATTTTGATGTAACTTCGTAGACAAATACTGTTTTCTTCCCGCTAAATATTAATTGATCCATGGAAGTGTTTTCCTCAGTTATTTCTGCCTGATCCTCCAGCCACTGTCTCAGTCCCTTGCTCGGTACTGTATCAAACGCCTTCTTATATTCAGTGAAAATGCATTTCAACCATCCCTCTACATGCTCTTTTCTTACTTTACGTAGAATGCATATCAATGGTACTATCCTGTAGTTTAATGCTACCTTTTTGTCCTTTTTCTTAAATATTGGAATTATGCTTTCAGTGTGTGTGTGTGTGTGTATATGTGTGTGTGTGTGTGTGTGTGTGTGTGTGTGTGTGTGTGTGTGTGTGTGTGTGTGTGTGTGTGTGTGTCTTAAGACAAGCTATAGTGCTTGGGTGAAGATATGAAATGGAGTGAATTTAGAAAGCAGTTTTTTTCATTATAAGTGAATACAGGAAATCTTAAATAACCTAGAAAAAAAAAACATAAAGTTTGGACAGATATATAAGGGGGAACAAAAAAATGGGTGGCTGTTGTGTAGGCGCGAGGCCCACGAGCACACAGACAAAATGCATCTAAAAAGCTCGACCACCTGTTTGTGTTGTCTTCGAGGGTATATGACGGGCGAGACAAGATACGGCCACTGAGCTCTCCGGCCATGCCGGATATTATCCCCTCGCTCAAGTCCGGGTGACGTCGCTACCAACATCCGGCTGTCGTTTGATGTCCCTCAGCAACCCACAACACAGGCCTTTTTCTTCTCCACAGACAACGGTAAAATTTCTCTCTTGTGTAATTAAACGTTCCACTTGTCGTATTTTCCAGTGCTGGAGAAGTATAATGTCGGAAAAATATTATTTGAAACGAGGCTCTGTTTTTGAAAGCCACCAAGAATGTCGGCTATCTTATTAGGGTTTAATATACCCTTATTAGGATCAAACTTGATTATCTCCCATTCAATAGGTACTCTTTGATTCAGGTGTCTTCAGTGCTTCGCCATGAATATAGTAAGAGATTTTACGATAATAAAGCAACAAGAGCGACATCAATAACAACAGCAACATTATCATCATCATATTTATTATTATCATCATGATAGCTTATATACGTCAACACTTGCCACGTCAGCTCAGTGGACAGTAAGTCACTATAACGTAGGTACCCTATGATCAGAGAGAACCGAAACGTTGTCTTTAATGTCTTCTCGAAAAAGTCGGGTTATTTATGAAATCAGGTGAGCTACTTCTGATCTCAAAGCAGGTCATAAGACTTGGGTGACCTCTCAGTCAAAGGTCACAGCCTATAGTTTACACCATCTAGGTTCTGGAGGCTTATCGTTGACAGGACGAAATTTGACGAACCTCCTCATACCTGCTTTACCTTTTCTCATGATAGCAAATAAGTTCCTGGGTGTTACGAACACAGGTGTAGAATGGCCTGCACATCTTGCCGTAATTGAACAAATAATGGAGCAAGCAAAACTCACTAGCAGTATATGACTTGTATTTCCTTCAACAAATAGACAAGTTGGTATTTACAATATCTAGCGTAAAGGAAGAGGCAGAGAATGCACCGTACAAGACCAGCAGCCCAGATATATATATATATATATATATATATATATATATATATATATATAATATATATATATATATATATATATATATATATATATATATATATATATATAAGAAAGGGAGGTACCACCTCTAGAACTTTACTGGGGACCCTCATCCTCAGAGAGCTGTATGAATATTTTTTTTTCTCCTACCACCCCTTATAATTTATATTGTATATGTACTTTATTAATAGACAGAATACATTGATAGAAAACACAAACATGAGTACATTGGTACAATATATCAAAGGTTATGAATCTCCTCCAGCTCCTCCGAAGCCGGACACGAGCCCAGTATGCAGCATGCATTTCCCCTCCGGATGGCCACGCTGAGGCGCTGGAACATGAAAGCGGCTGCCCTTGGCAGCCACTTTCATGTTCCAGCGGAGAGAGTCTAACCGGGGGTCTAAGGGTAATCGTGGCCTGTGACACCTACGCTACACTGAGACCTCTCTCCCTGTTGTGGTTGCTCCCTTACAACATTGCACAGTTCCTGATGACGCACTGAGAAGTGTGAAAGTACTTGAGCTAAAGATTTCCATCCCCCGTGGCTTGTCTTGCATATATATATATATGATATATATATATATATATATATATATATATATATAATATATATATATATATATATATATATATATAATATGCGTTCCTCTGTGTCTTTACATTGAAAAAAAGTATTCTCACATCTAGGAAAATATACTAAAATACACACTTCCTGGAATATGTATACTAATACACATCTCTCTGTCTACAAGTACTGGCAGACATAAATCTCTCTGGATGTTTATACTGAGAGATATACATTTCACGATGTACAGAGAGTTAAGCATCTCTTGGTGCATATACTCTGAGAAATACATGTAGGAATATATACACTGTGACATAGTGTATACAATAAGATAAATTCTTTGTGTGTAAGCAATGAAATGTACACTTTTCTGCATATATGCACTGAGATATACACATCACTGTTTATATGTACATTGATGTACATACAGTTGCGTACATATAATTGCACCCTTGGTGTATAAACACTGATATATTCACATCACTTGCTGCATAAATATTGAGAGAGATACACCTTTCTTGATATATACAGAGAGACATACACTATGTGTACGGTGTATACATAGCAAGATATACGCTTCTTCGTAGATATACTCTGGTTGAAACATTCCTCTCTGTATATATACACTGAGATGTTACGTACGTGTAAATATATACCCAGAAAAATCCACATCTCCGTATGTAGAAACTAAAAGATACTCATCTCTCGATTTATACACTCTTAGAGACACACATTAACCGGAGTATATGTGCTGAGAGATATACACAACTCTGTGTGTATACTCTGAAAGATGCACACCTCCTGGTGTTTATACAGTAATATCTTCCCACTAACTGGTGTATATACACAGGTATGTACATCTCTTAATGTGAATACGCAGAGAAGTGCACCTTTCACTTCTCTGTGTATATACAGTGAGACATATAAACCGCTCGGTAATTATACACATACAGATACTCATATCTCGGTGTATATACCCTAACTGACAAGCGCCCCTTGATGTATATACACACACATCTCAGCACGTATCAGCGAAAAAATACACCAAACTCGGTGTGTATGTACATAGAGATAGACATCTTTATGTGTACTTTATATACACTGAGAAATAGATAATTTACTCGTTAACATCCAATGAGAGATGCACTTCTGTGATTATATATACACAGCGGGATATTTCCCTCAATGCATGCACTGGGAAATGCATATCTCTCTGTATTCATAACACTGACTGTTCCACACCTCTCGGTGTATATACAGTTATACACAGCGATAAATATACACTTCAGTGTATACTAACAGATGATCGCACTACAAAAGAGATACTAAGGCTGCATGTGTCTCTTAACCACCAGTCAAAAATACTTTCATCCCAAGGTATATATGTTCAGTCTCCCCTAAGAGATACACGCCTCTCGGTGCATATACGCCGAGAGATGCACACCTCTCAGTGCACATACTCTGTAGCTTTGAAATACTGCTTAGGATGATTATAAATCAGGGCTTCAAAAATAAAATACGCATCTCTGAATGCAAAATTTAATATTAATCCACGTTGGTCATTTTTTGTTGTTGTTTACAAATTATTCTTTGTTTATATATTTTTGCCAGGCATGAGTCATGCAACATAACTTTTCTGATATATAAAGGTTTAAAAATACAAAACTATTCGTTGTTTTTACCAATAGTATTCTTATTAGCATCGTAGGAACAGTAGAGTTTTGTAGTTAGCTGCTGGGTGGGTAGGAAATATAAATGTCAGGTGGTTAGTTGTAAGTTATATCGTGGTTATTAGATGCAGGGTGAGTATAGGTGGCCAAAAGATGTTGAGTAGTTTTAATTAGCTAGTAGTAGTTACATGCTAGAGTAGTGATAGATGCCTGGTGGGTTATAGTAATTTTAATAGTGGTGGCTAAATGTCTTACCTAATAGTGGCATTGTGTACCATTTTGATGTCATCAAGAATTTTGGTATTGTTCACTTTGAGAAGATTTTTAGATTTTTGTCACTCTAAATGCCGTTAAAATCTGTATATTAATCTTTATGGAATTTGTGGTAAATGCGTTTTTATATCTTTCCTGATGCACATTATTAGTTAGTGGTTATAAGTAACACAATTTCACAATTCAATCCCACAAAACAATTGTAGAACACAATACCTCATTACGATACCACAGAACTATGATACAATAACAATATAAAACAGTAAAGTAACAAAATACGT
Organism: Cherax quadricarinatus; assembly: GCF_026875155.1. Classification (NCBI taxonomy): domain Eukaryota; kingdom Metazoa; phylum Arthropoda; class Malacostraca; order Decapoda; family Parastacidae; genus Cherax; species Cherax quadricarinatus. The sequence continues at coordinate 19,373,092 of NC_069476.1, forward strand.
TGACAAAACACAGTAGCCTAAACCGGGAAGTTTTAACCTAATACCTTATGATTTTTGCATGTATATACAATACATTCATATAATACATGCGCTGTATGTATATTATGTTAAAAATAATGTTTGAGTATTTATCTTAAATTAAAAAAAAAACTTAGTAAGAAACATCAATAACACACACACACACACACACACACACACACACACACACACACACACACACACACACACACATAGTGAAAGAGAAGAATATAGGAGACAACTAACAAAATACTGTATCACCACCATAGGATTATTTTAAATTAAATATAGAGAGGCTTCAATACAACACTGATCATCTTCAAAACAAACTTGAGCTATATGGATCAGGCAGCTGTAAACAACGAACGATTAAATAAAAAAAATTATATTCAGTTTTTTATTGCTTACGTCTCTTAAAAAATGTCAACAAGCTAGAAAAGGTCGTGAAAAGAGTTGTGATAAAGCTCACTTAGCTAGAAAATATGGAATATGAATAAAAGATGAAAGCACTGTATATGACGTCTTTGCTTTGTAGGAGGAAATGAGAAGACCTGATTATAAAATGAAAATTAAGAATTATGAAGGAAGAATTTGTATCCCTATCACCTGGCATAACGAGAAGCCATAGCTACACGGTAAGAGCAAAGAGCTGCCGAAACTTTACAGTCAGGTTTATCTTCGCAAAATGGATCAGTATAGTAATTTAATGAAGATTGAGACACTTATGCAGCATATGGGAATCTTTATTCAGGAAACGTTTCGCCACACTGTGGCTTCATCAGTCCAATACAAAGAGGAAGGCGTAAGGAGAGGAGGAGTATGAGGTAATCAGTCCCTCAACCTGGAGTCGATGTGTTCAGGTGTTGAGGGACTGATTACCTCATACTCCTCCTCTCCTTACGCCTTCCTCTTTGTATTGGACTGATGAAGCCACTGTGTGGCGAAACGTTTCCTGAATAAAGATTCCCATATGCTGCATAATTGTCTCAATCTTCAACTTGTCGGTTTTTCAAACCATTCATCACACAGTAATTTAATGTTTAACAGGAGGAGGCAGTAAGTACTGCAACCATTTCATAAACTTTATGATAGACTTAATACTTAAAACAGAATAACGTAAGTGTAGTGGACATAAAGACACCGTAAGCAGAGCCTTTACTTTAGTAGGAAATTTTCCTGCTGAGTTTGGGAAAAGGAAAAATTACGCTGCTGATTAAGTTGTTTAATGTTAACGAGGCAGAGTTAAGTTGAAGAAAATGCAGTAATAACACGATTGCAAGCAAACTACGGTATGGGTGTGGTTTGAACCCATGGCGAGTGAGTCGTAGAACTCCAGGCCAGTACAGAAGCCACTGTTGTAGCCAGCTGGCCAAAAGGCTAACGCACTGACCTGGAGTTTCAAGACCCACACGCCATGGGTTCTAACCTCACCCGTACCGTGGTTTGTTATCCAAGAATTTCCAAGCAATAAATATATGCACCGTTTTACTAAGAATTGAACTTTATGAAGTGTGAGTACTTGATAAAGAGCTTGGGCAACAAGCTGACAAAAACATTCTGGCTTGCTGACCCAGTCACCACCAGCTTAGCTCTGCACTTTAGCTACAAACAGGTAATCACGAAGCAAGCTTAGTGCCCTCTCCTCACGGGTCAAGGAACGCTTGCTGTCCCAGTCGCCACCAGCTTAGTTCTGCACTTTAGCTACAAACAGGTAATCACAGAGGAAGTTTAGTGCTCTCTCCCCACGGGTCGAGAAACACACTTGGGCTGACCTTTTTTTTTTAAGATTAATTAGTCTTTAGAAGGTTCAGCGACCCAGAGCATCAAAGGTCTTTATACTCACAGCTTCGGTGCGATTATCTTAATTGAAATCCAGTGTTTTTAGCTGAATGTGTAATGCAAATCTTCCTTTTATTTCTTTGTCTTCCTTTCTGTATATCTCATTCTTTGTTGCCCTTGTCAGTGTTTAAGGAAGATTTATAGAAAATGATATAAACTACCGAAACGTTGATGAAGCCTACTGCGCAGGCGAAACGTTTCAGTAATAAAGATACCCAACTGTTTAAGGAACCAACAAGTTACAGGATTACAGAGTTCTTGCATTTGTTCTAAAAGCCTAAACTTTGCCTTAGCCAAATTACTAATGTGGAGTGAAATTACCGGTGAATATTGCACTTAAGAACAAGAGCTTTCGTATGAGGAATAAAAGTCACAGTCTTATACCTGGAGTTTACCTGGAGAGAGTTCCGGGGGTCAACGCCCCCGCGGTTCGGTCTGTGACCAGGCCTCCTACAAATAATCCTCACAAATCCACAATCTCACAATCCTCACAAATAATCCACCTTTTTTAAAGGAATCTTCAAATGGCACTCAGCCAGTTCTGGATCATTATTGTCACGAAAACCACCATACGAGTGGGGTTAGAACCCTTGGCAAAGTAAATCGTACAATTCCAGGTCAGTGCCTAACCCACTGGGACAGTGGTACCGTGGTTTGTCTGCAATCGTGTTATGACGATTTCGTTATTTTTTAAGTCATTATCGTATTTTCGTGCTGTGGTCTTCATAATGGTCCAAAACGGACCGAAACGTCGTCTGAAGTTTACTCGTCAAAGTGTGGGTTAATTATGAGCTGTCCTTTAAGCACTTTGATATCGCGGTTAATGGTCATTGATGGAGGAAGTTCTGGAGAAGAGTACGGCCAGGGTGAAGCTTCTGACGGCAGTCATCAGGGGTTGTAACAGTGCCTTCTCTCTCTCTCTCTCTCTCTCTCTCTCTCTCTCTCTCTCTCTCTCTCTCTCTCTCTCTTTCTCTCTCATTCACTCTATTTTCTTTTACACAGGGTTTTACAAAGTTAGGTTAATGTTCTAACTTTATTTACTAGCTAAAAGCTGTTTCCTCCATCAGCTCATTTGAAAGTCTTTTTATTAATATGAGATATACAAATAGGGAACAGGATGAAATTGGAGCCATCTGTGGGCCAGCATTTTCATTTGATCAACTGACTTCATTTCGTTGACATCATTATGCTGTACGAACATGTTCCAGACTCGAGTCATTCCAGGAATAAATGATCTCAGATCAAGTGATGTTCTGGAGTAGAGTACGAGTGAAGCTGCTGCTTTCTGCCCGTCTTCCTGTGTGGAAGCTCACTTCTAGCTGTCCTCGGAATGGGGCCAAGTATGGTACTTTGCGGGTATTGGCCCTGTACTTAACAGTAAGTTCACCCACGTCCCTCAGATGCTGAAGGCTCTGCTGAAAGGACAGATATATTCAGGTTGGGTCAAGCGAGAGATGAACCGTTTTGCTTTGCTTTCTGTTCTCTCAAGAAGTCGCAGACGATACGGATGACTGCCAATCCAAGAAAGTGAAACATATTTAAGGTGTGAGCATACTTGTGCCTGGTACACAATCTTGCAGCCTCTACTGTCGAGCAGATGCGAGATACGTCGAAGTGCTGTAAGCTACCTGGCCGCCTTGTTTGCAAGATTTACAACGTGGTTCTTCATGTTTAGTTTGGGACCAAATTTTACACCAAGGATATCAACTTTTTCCCAGGGTACCAACACTCTCCCATTCATTCTTACAGCTGCTCCAGCATTATCATCATGGTGCCTAGAGACCATCATCATTTGTATTTTCTTAGGAGCTAATGATACTAGTGATTGATGTAACTTAGAGCAGCTAACATTTCCTTTCTTGGATAAGTAAATGTCGGAGTACAGTCGTCTGCATATGCGTGGGATTCTGGGACGAGATGAAGGTCATTGAAGTAGACATTCCATAAGAATGACCCAAGCACACTTTTCTGTGGGAATGTTTTGCACCAATAGGGTGTCTTGTTGATTCTGTCTCATTGAGAACTTTGAAGGTAATCACTGAGGAGACATATTGTAGAGCCTGCATTTCCAAGTTCTTGCAGTTGTGCCAAAATCCCTTGTGCCATACTCAGTCGAAAGCACCAGCAACCTCCAGTGCTATTAAACAGCTGACTTTGGATTCATCCAGTGTTTGGTGCCACTTAGTGGAAAGGTTTAATTAACAACAGGTAAGCAGCAGAGTAACCTTTTCTGAAACCATGTTGACGGTCACAAAGAAGTGAGCGGTAGTCGAAAAACTCTGTTATCTGCCATGAGAATATTGTCTAAAGAATCTCGCCGGTGATTGACAGAAGTGACACTGATCTGTAGTTGCAGATTTCCGCTCTGCTCTTCAGAACGTCGAGTTTTCACAAAACTGTGCGTGAGCTCTCCAGCTTTGGTAATGAAGCCTCTAATGTTGGCCAACAGGATGCCGATAGACTGGCTTCTCATGACTGTGTTCAGCTTGAGTTGGTAGGTGCGTATGATGCCTGCCCTTGAGACAGGTAGACCACCGGGGCCGCTGCTGGGATGTAGCTTTGTGGTCTTGTATGAGGCACAAAACTACCTCTCGTTCTCTCTCTCTCTCTCTCTCTCTCTCTCTCTCTCTCTCTCTCTCTCTCTCTCTCTCTCTCTCTCTCTCTCTCTCTCTCTCTCTCTCTCTCTCTAGCTATTCAATACCAGTGACGACCAACAAAGAGATTCAATTTCAATATGCAGTCTGTTTGCTGTTCATTAGCATGCGGTATTTATTTCCTCAGGGTTGGAATTCAATCCACTTGCAATCCAACCCCCTTTATTGCTCGGTGGATTCTTGATCCATCTGACCGCTATGTGATTGGATTACTCCTGTTGTGGTAATGTAATCACCTCCCAATTAGAAAATAATTGGAATGCACCGAAATTTAATTGCGATTACATTGACACACACTGTAATTGGACAAGAGGGGTAACAACTGGGAACAGTTTTGGTGGGTAGTTAAACAGAGTAGTTAAAGATAATAGTTAAAGAAGGGAATTTATCAGTGTATTTGCTTAGAATACAAAGAAACGGTAATGCCAGGGGTAGTTAATAAGGTAAATTTCAAATGATAGTTAGTGTAGTTGCTGGTAAAAGTTAAAGAGGTAAAATTGTCAAGGTATTAGAGTAAATAGAAATAGTTTTTAAAACCAACACTTGGACATATTTATTAGAAAACGCTTCGGTCTTGTGACCTTGATCACTTCTAACTTACAGAGGTTAAAAATACAGTATAGATAGGCGGAGAGTGAGGCGTGAGTGACAAGGTTCATACCAGATAGATATAGCTTCAGATAAGAGTTTATGAAGTATTTTGAGTATTTATGTAGTGTAGTTACAAATGGTAGATACAGCAAGAAGTTACATAACGTAGTTACAAAGGCTATGGTATAGGGAAAGTTACTTAAAGTAGTTGCAGGGCTGTTAAAAAAAGTAATTACGTAGTGTAATTACTGTGGAAAAATACAGCTGGTAAGAATTACAAAAGCAGAAAGAAGCACTGTAGCTATATATAAGACACATGTGTGCAATACTAGAGTATTTATTGAGGAAACGTTTCGCCACGAATGGCTTCGGGAATGGAGAAGTTATTTGTGGTGAAACGTTTCCTCAGTAAATATCCTAAGAATGTTCACGAGTCTTATATTACAATTACTGGTATTTTATGGCAGCTGCTACCCAGCACTGCCGTAGGTCTGCTGGTCAGGCAGGTCCCAACACACCGAGTTACTCTGACTCATGCAAATGTCAAACGTTCTTATAAAGCTACATAAAGTTTTCCGTTTATTGACGTTTCTAGGGAGTTCTGTTCTGAACATAAAAATGGTATACAATACCGACAGGTTGTTAGGTAAGACACATATGCAACAGTTAGACAACTTTATTCCGAAACGTTTCGCCTACACAGTAGGCTTCTTCAGTCGAATACAGAAAGTAGGCAGGAACAGTAGAGATGTGAAGACGATGTAATCAGTCCATCACCCTTAAAGTCGTAGAATTTGAGGTTGTCAGTCCCTCGGCCTGGAGAAGTTCAGTTCCATAGTCAGGAACTATCTGAAGATCAAGCGACAGTGCGGAGACTTAAATACTGTCGGAAGGAGAGGTGCAGGGTAGTAGTAGTAGTAGTAGTAGTAGTAGTAGTAGTAGTGAGAGGCAACTGAGAGGTCATGTCCCTCTCAGATCCAACCCTTCTCACTTGAAAAGCTTGTCCAAGGTGTTTTCTGTACCAAGATGCCACTTTCGGAATAAAGTTGTCTAACTGTTGCATATGTGTCTTACCTAACAACCTGTCGGTATTGTATACCATTTTTATGTTCATCTTGTCAGACACTGCAACACGTGGCATCTTGGTACAGAAAACACCTTGGACAAGCTTTTCAAGTGAGAAGGGTTGGATCTGAGAGGGACATGACCTCTCAGTTGCCTCTCACTACTACTACTACTACTACTACTACTACTACTACTACCCTGCACCTCTCCTTCCGACAGTATTTAAGTCTCCGCACTGTCGCTTGATCTTCAGATAGTTCCTGACTATGGAACTGAACTTCTCCAGGCCGAGGGACTGACAACCTCAAATTCTACGACTTTAAGGGTGATGGACTGATTTCATCGTCTTCACATCTCTACTGTTCCTGCCTACTTTCTGTATTCGACTGAAGAAGCCTACTGTGTAGGCGAAACGTTTCGGAATAAAGTTGTCTAACTGTTGCATATGTGTCTTACCTAACAACGAGTTCTGTTCTACTCATCCACAACGCACATGCTAAACCTTACTAAATTTAACTTACCAAAATTGAATCCATTGTTGCCAATCCATTAAGATATTTTCAGAGCTTTATTTGCCTCTCATTTTATTTAGTTTTTTTTTTCACCTGTACGCTTTAGACATTTTCCCAAATTCTACGCCTTTCTTAGCAGCGTTTTTTTTTTTACGTGGAATAACTGAATGTTTTCCAGCTCATTAATATCCATAATTTAATTCGGAGACCAGAAATCAGCAGCTGCTGTAGAGTCCTTACCAACAATACGTTAAGTTGATAATTACCTTTTTAATTTCTGTTAGTTAATTAAAGATCTTGATGTTTCCTTTAGATTTCATCTAATAAGAACTTGTAGGTCTTTTTCTCAATCGATTTAAGATGTAGTATATTATTACAAGCAAGATATATAATACTAAGAAATGTTATAAAAGAAGCTTGCAACGTTATTAAAATTTATTGTTTAACCTTTTCGCCCCACCTAAGCTTGATTAATAAAACAGACAGAAAAAATATCAAAATGTAGGGGCGTGGAGATTATCTGCAGTATAGGCGGGGTGTACGAAATAATGACGCCACCTGACGGTTGTGTCCTGACTGCCTAGAATCAACTGTAGCTTCCCATGTTCTGTACAAGTATATTGCCAAGATAAATGATCCCAGGTTCTAAGCAACTGCGTTTGTGTAAATCTTTTTTCTGGGGGGGGGGGGGATTACAAATATGTGATTACTTCACTTCATGAAGCGATGTGGTTGACCATCTGAGTAACACAGCCATTACTAACATTGTAATATGGCAGGGGAGTTTATGCTCATTGACACGAATGTGTAAGACTCTAGGTGTCTCTCTCACATAAATTTTCCTCACTTTCTCTTCTTGGCATGACATAAATTTCAGCTTTAATTCCAATTAGAATTGTGGGTTGAGGCTCTGATGGTTGTGCAGGTGGTAGCGGCTTCTCTAAGTTGGCATATATTGAAGACAGTGGGAAATTTGTCACCTATTTTATTTTTGGGAAAGATGACAAATATTTCCGGAGATTTGTCACGCTTGGGGGTAGTGATCTGTTGAGCACGATGCCTAGAGTCATTGACGAAATGGGGTTAGGTTAGGTAAGGTTTGTCAAGAAACAGGACAAGTGTTTCCTGACGCAGGTCTTAGTCATATGATGATCCGCAGCTGGAGCTTTAGGCCATCTGACTGAAGTCTTCAGCTGGCTACCGGTCCACCCTTTTAAAAATTAAGGTTATTATTATGTTGCCAAGCTTATACTTGGCGAAATGAGAAGTGTAGTTTAGAGATGACTTGGTAAATGTAGTCTCATTTATCCTCAAGATATTCGCGGCTACATACTCTGTAATCCTCGGATACATTCATGTGGCAACTCCACGTTTCGTCTTATCATCATTAACCGAATGAAAATACATCAAACCCTCCTTATTACCTGGTTCCTGGGGCACTTTGAAAAACAGTTTGTGGCTAGGTCAACATGGGAACACGGCGAGGTTGGGTAACTTTGTCTTCACATCCTTCATCAAGCGTGAATTTAATGGACGATGCAGCTGTGCTTAGTTTGCTTAAGATCGGTGATGATGATCCTCGTAAGTGCTATTAGGAGGATATCATCCACACACCGCTGAGAAGAACTATCTATTAGTATCTCTATTAATCACTATTCGCTATTATCCAGATGAGTGAGGCAAGGATAGTAAAGCAGAAGGCTCTCTTGTCACCCTTCCTTCCCCCTAGATAATGTTGGCATGAAACACAGAGGAAAACATATAATACAGTATTTGAAAAAAATAGTGAATTTTTTTATAAGTGAAATTAAAAGACGGAATGCATAGGCTGAAATTACCTCTGCTACGTAAGTACTACTTTTATTACGGCTATTTGTGGAGCTCTAATGCCACCTGCTTATTATATTCAAAGTATATAAACCCTTCTAAGCTGTTGTGTTCTGAGCACCTCTGCAAAAACAGTGATTATGTGTGAGTGTGGTGAAAGTGTTGAATGATGATGAAAGTATTTTCTTTTTGGGGATTTTCTTTCCTTTTTTGGGTCACCCTGCCTCGGTGGGAGACGGCCGACTTGTTAAAAAAAATGTAAACCCTGTGGAAGAAAGAACAGCAAGTGGAAATAATTAGGACATCTTTAATATATGGTTTCCGTCCTGGGAATTTATTTACTTGATTTGGAATGACACATTTCCAAAAAAGATTATATAAGTGTATGCACTGTGTCCTTTCATCCATTTAGATGGGATTAGTATACCTTTCAACTTCCTGAATAAACTTGCACTTGTCAGTATTGAAATTAGTGCCCCATTCTTTTCTGACCACTTGAACAGCCTCTCTAGATCCATCTGGCTCCTGTGACAGTCCGTCAAGGATGACGCATATGTTAATTTCTTGTCTTGTACAAACTTTGCAATTTCGGCCGTACACCACAATTTTACATCATTAAGAGCAAGGCAGTATAATTACCTACCCCTGGAGAACCCCTCTCTTCACGTTTCTCCACTCAGACAAATCGCTAATAAATACTACTCAAAGTTTCCTGTCAGAATCTATCAGTGATTCAGTTCTGGAGAATGTTCCCTATGACGTAAGCGCCTAGGTTACTAAGTAATCTCCTTTCAGGTACTACGTTAATAGTGAGGGAGAAAGAAATAGAAAAATGAATAAATAAATAAATAAATACTGATAACGCGAGCATAAATAGTCATAAATAGACTTTACGAAAGTTCATTAGTCATGTTTCAGTTATTGCATCGCTATCTTACAAGCTCAGACTAAATTGTAAGAAAATAACAACAAGTAGAGCTCCTATTTCCACCCTGAGTCACTTCCAGCTGTACAAGGCACTCAATAATGACATAGACACGACAGACATCCAACAATTAGGATCATTATCGTCTTAATAGTGCCGGGGGCAACATCTAAAGAATCTTTATAGCTTGTATTCTGAGTGAGATTCTTTGATGTGTGTGTGTGTGTGGGTGTATTTACCAATTTGTATTCACATATTTGTGATTCTAGGGGACGAGTCTAGGTTTTTTGCCTTGCTTTTATAAAGCTTGGAGTTTTGTTCTTTTCTAGCCTCGTGGACCTTGTCTCGCCTATTCTTCAAACCACATACGAAGCCTGTCATCACTAGTATTTCGTTCAGGTCATTTCTCTTCTTGTCCAACCTGAGTCTGAGATATTCTTTTCAGACTTCCCAGTGAATGAAATGTCTTTAACTTCCAGTTGTGCTTTCTCGACTTCTGAACATTCTCAGGAACATTTACGTTTGTTGTATCATTAATTGAGAACGTCTTATTTCATCAACATCAAATTTTCAGTGCTTGTGTAATATGTATGGGCAACATTAGTGGGACTATTGTATGTATGGGTGCCCTAGGCACAATGAGACATAGGTCAGTTCCACACTGTAGGACTCAGTGGTAATATTTGAGATATTAAAGTAACATTATATTATATGATGCAATTTTTAGGAGGCTAGGATGAATGTTGCTAGCTTATGTCCATGGCATCTCTCATCTCGCTCGTGTTCTCACAAACAAGTGCCCGGGTAGTCACTGGTATTATGCCCTCAAAATAGCAGCAACAGTATAGCTCCCACGGTTACCTGCTAAGTCAGGTGGCGTCGCTTTTATCTTTGTCAGTCCAATTCGTCCCAATCTTAATGTTTCGACCATTTTATCGGTGACTGGTCTTTGCAACGATATTGTTTGATTCTTTCACCATTCCAAGATTTCGAAGAATAATCTGTTGTTTCGGTTTCCCCCGAAGACGGTGCCAGATTACTGAACTCAGTTAACGCTAGTTTGTTTTTATTGCTGATAGATTAAGGATGATGCCAGGTTGCAGCAGGCATTAGTAGCTACTTTTATTGTAAAAGGTATGATGCCTTGGATTGCTTAGAAAGATGCCTAGAGTACTTGTTCTGTTAGGGTAAACAAGGATGGTCTTGAAATGGGCCTTCTGAATGATGGGTACTGGATGAACTTTGAGAGATTTATGGACGCTGAATGTTCCATACTCTTCCCGTCTCCCTTCTCCACCTTCTTCTTCCTAATTCCACCCTTGCTGCAGTTCTTATTTCCTGTCACTGACAAATTTTCACATGCCATCATCTGTTTCCCTTACGAACACGTGAGTCCTCCTGTATGTATTTATATAATTTTCTCGACGAGAAGAGGAAGTTCTTTTTTTGTGATACGAAAGTAACTTCGTAGTGAGAATACTCAGAAAATTCTCGACGGGAACTTTTGTTAATAAAAAGTTCATGACTAGGTTTAGCATATGTTTGTTTCGGAGAATAACGTATTTAGTATTCCCAATAAAGTCTTCTGACCACTTCATATGTGACTAAGAGAACTTTTGTCAGGTAATGATTGTTCCCTTTGCTATTTAACCAAGTTTTCAACAATAACAGATCGCTTATTGTAGATGATGGCTCTCAATGGAATATTATTCATGATGGTTTTAGGTAACTTTTAAAAATGTGGTTGATCACATTGTTCTTACTGGAGAATTCTCATAACCTATTGGGCGGTAGGAAATGGACTGACAAATCTCTGAATAACCTAACTATCGGTTCGAGGCTCAACCACTTCACCGAAGTGTTACATTTGTGAATTGCGAATTTCCAGTTCATTGACATGTGATAAATAAATGTAATACTGCCATAGGGGTGGAATGGAGGTAGCACTTTCTGCTCAGATCCGTCATTAGAAGCTGAGTTCTTTAATGGATCAACGAAGGCCATGCTTTGGAATTCCAGATATTCAATAAGTATTCTGAAACCACTTGCCCTTGAAAGCAAGACAATGTTGTGAAGAACGAGATACTTGTGCATTATTTAGGAATCTATACTGTGGATACGTTTCGTCAGCCAGTGGCTTCTTCAGTCCGATGCAGAAAAGAAGCCGCTGTCTGGTTAAACTTTTCCACAATAAAGACTCACACATGATGCACCAGTATCTCATTGTTCAACTCTACTTCTCACCTCCAAGACTCGAGTCCACTTAACCGGTTTTTCTGAATTCCTTCATAAATGTTGAATATACTCTCCAACATCACGTTAAATCCTTAAAAACTACAAGTCTCCGCTGACTTTTCATTTCTTTTAATAATCATGCAGAAAAAGTGTAATAGTCCTTTGTTGTTAGGTAAAAGAACACATGTGTAACTAATGTGACATTTATTCTTGGAACGCTTCGCTCTCCAGGAGCTTTGTCAAGCTTGACAAAGTTCCTGGAGACCTAACATAGTGTCGGTAATTCTACCTTTATTACCATTCCTTTGTTGTCAGCAGCCTAGTCGCTCTTTATGATGCGCATTACGATGGCTTCTCCGCTTTAGGAAAGGAATTTGAAGCAAAAATAGTCTGTTCTTTGTCTTACGACCACTATGACTTGATTTTGGATAAATGTATGCACAGGACGGGTTTATATGAGGAATTATCACCTTCTCTGAGAGAGGTGTTACCTCAGTGTCTAACATTTAAAATCTGATTCTCTTGTCTCGTCTTCTTATTCCTCTGAAGATATGTGTGCAAGCACATGAAATCGCTTAGGTTTTATTTCCTATTTTCACTGTGGTATTTTTACACATTTGTAATCACGTGTTTTATTTTATTAGAGGAATAAAAACTGTTGGGACATTTACAAGTGTGTAGCGAATATTAGTAAACCTCTGTACGATTTACCCGTCAACTTAAATAATCTCATAATGTGGAAAAATATGGTTAACCATCCATCCATCCACATTGCGAAAAAAAATTAAACAAGTTTCCGTTTCAAACTCGTATAGAAAGACAGTAATAGCTTCCTCACTTCTTACAATTTAAATTTTTTGGGAGATATCTTCAAGCATTCCGTTTTACTTAGTGTGTGAACAGTCCAACATGAGAGCTGGAAACTTCCATGCAATAGGTACCACGACTGTGTTGGAACGAAAGTGATGCAGCAACGGAACCCTTAGTGCAATGCTTGTCATTTCCTCCCTTCATGTGTGAAAACCTTCCCGAGTGATAGAGAATGACTAGGAAGCCATCTTTTGTGATGGAATATGACAAGGAGCCTGTTTTGTGCGATGGAATATGACAAGGAACCCATCTTGTGTGATGGAGTATGACAAGCAGGCAATTTTGCGTGACGGAATATAACAAGGAACCCATCGTCTGTGATGGAATATAAGAAGGAACCCATCTTGTGTGGAGAAATATAACAATCTATCTAGCCCATAAGGTGGAACATGACAAGGAACTCATAGTGGTCAATGGAAAATGAAAAGGAACTCACAGTGTTCAATGGAAAACGACAAGGAACTCATAGTGTTCAATGGAAAATAACAAGGAACTCATCCTGAACGATGGAAAATAGACCCATCGTTTGTGATCGAATATGACAAGGTACCTATCCTGTGTGATGGAAAATGACAAGGAACCCATCTTGTGTGATGGAATATGGCAAGGAACCCATCTTGTGTGATGGAATATGACAAGCTATCCATCTTGTGTGATGGAATATGACAAGGAACCCATCTTGTGTGATGGAATACGACAAGAAAATTTAAGAAAAATGGGAACAGTAGTTTTTTCCCTATAATACTGATGAAGTAACCGCACACTGCGAATATATTTAAATATGTTATTAAAAATTTCTCTTCTCACTCACTTTAGCTAATTTTATTATTTGTTCTTTTTGTTCCCATTTGTTCCTTCCCTCCTACCATCCTCTCTTCTCTACTTTCGCCACTCAATTTCTTCCTTTCTCTTTCACCCCCTCCTTCCATCTCTCCCCTCGCAGTCTCTCCATCATTCCTTTCTCTTCCTACACCAGATCTTCCCTCATTCTTCCCATAATTCGTCGCTCGTCTCCTCCTTCTACTCTCCTCTTCTCCCCTTGTTCTTCCAGTGTTACTCCAAGCAATCATTATGAAAGCATGTTTCACATCTTCCCTTCCACGGAATATTCCATATTACATACTAACTTGCTTCTTCCTTATTCCTCCATTTATTCTTCATCTTTTCCCTCATGACCTCTAATGTATCCCATAGGTCAATGCATGTTTTAGATTCCCATTGCAACTTAATCATCAGTTCGTGAATATTAGATAACAATGGATTATGAATTATATATATATATATATATATATATATATATATATATATTATATATATATATATATATATATATATATATATATATATATATATATATATATTCAACAAGTTGGCCGTCTCCCACCGAGGCATCCCTCACTCATACATAATCACTGTTTTTGCAGAGTTGACCAGACCAGAACACAACAGTTTAGAAGCATATACGTATGAAAATACACAACATATCCCTCCGAATTGTCAATATCCCAAACCCCTTCTTTAAATTGCAGGCATAGTACTTTCCATTTCCAGGACTCAAGTCCGGCCATATAAAAATAACCGGTTTCCCTGAATCCCTTCACTAATATTACCCTGCTCACACTCCAACAGCTCGGCAGGTCCCAAATACCATTCGTCTCCATTCACTCCTAACACGCTCACGCAGCCTTGCTGGAAGTACAAGCCCCTCGCCCACAAAAACCTCCTTTACCCCCTTCCTCCAACCTTTTCGAGGACAACCCCTACACCGCCTTCCTTCCCCTACACATTTATACGCTCTCCATGTCAGTTTACTTTGATCCATTCTCTCTAAATGACCAAACCACCTCAACAACCCCTCTTCAGCCCTCTGACTAATACTTTTATTAACTCCACACTTTCTCCTAATTTCCACACTCCGAATTCTCAGCAAAATATTTACACCACACATTGCCCTTAGACAGGACATCTCCGACGCCTCCAACCGCCTCCTCGCTGCTGCATTTACAACCCAAGCTTCACACCCATATAAGAGTGTTGGTACCACTATACTTTCATACATTCCATTCTTTGTCTCCACATATACCTCAACGCACCACTCACATTTTTTCCTTCATCAATTCTATGGTTAATCTCATCCTTCATAAATTCATCCGCTGACACGTCAACTCCCAAATATCTGAAAACATTCACAATGAAATATACTTTTTTTTTCGTTAGGTCCAGAATGATTTTTGCTAAATTATTTCATACACAAATTTTTGCTTGCCTTATTCGGCAAGAAGAGTGTTGCTATTTAAGCCAAAATCGCAAATTTTGCCTATTCTGCACCACACACACACACACACACACACACACACACACAAACCAACACCCCACCCCAACCCACACAGACACACACACACACAAACACAAACACACACTCACACACACATACACACACACGCAGGGATAACAGGGAAGGTACTACAATGGATCATGGAATACTTGTCAGGAAGACAGCATCGAGTCATGGTACGTAGCAAGATGTCAGAGTGGGCGCCTGTGACCAGCGGGGTTCCACAGGGGTCAGTCCTAGGACCAATGCTGTTTCTGGTATTTGTGAACGACATGACGAAAGGAATAGACTCCGAAGTGTCCCTGCTTTCAGATGACGTGAAGTTGATGAGAAGAATTCATGCGGTCGAAGACCAGGCTGAACTACAAAGGGATCTGGACAGGCTGCGGACCTGGTCCAGCAACTGGCTCCTGGAGTTCAACCCCACCAAGTGCAAAGTCATGAAGATTGGTGAAGGGCAAAAAAGACCGCAGACGGAGTACAGTCTAGGGGGCCAGACACTACAAACCTCACTCAAGGGAAAAGTTCTTGGGGTGAGTATAGCATCAGGCGCATCTCCTGAGGCACACATCAACCAAATAACTGCTGCAGCATATGGGCGCCTAGCAAACCTCAGGCCTATATTGGAGTGTGCGGCACCAGCTTGGAACCCACACCTAGCCAAGCACGTAAAGAAAGTAGAGAAAGTGCAAAGGTTTGCAACAAGACTAGTCCCAGAGCTAAGGGGTATGTCCTACGAGGAGAGGTTAAGGGAAATCGACCTGACGACACTGGAGGACAGGAGAGATAGGTGGGACATGATAACGACATACAAAATACTGAGAGGAATTGACAAGGTGGACAAAGACTGAATGTTCAAGAGATGGAACACAGCAACAAGGGAACACAGTTGGAAGTTGAAGGCACAGATGAAACACAGGGATGTTAGGAAGTATTTCTTCAGCCACAGAGTAGTCAGGAAGTGGAATAGTTTGGGAAGCGATGTAGTGGAGGCAGGGTCCATACATAGCTTTAAGCAGAGGTATGATAAAGCTCACGGTTCAGGGAGAGTGACCTAGTAGCGATCACCACCTCTATAGCTGAACTGGGGACCCTCATCCTCAGAGAAGACAATAAACGTACCTCAGGATAAACTCAAGGTTCTCCCCGGAGCTGTTTGAATATTTTCTTCTCCTACTACCCCCTATATTTTATATTCTATGTGAACATTTATTAATAAACAGAATACATTTACAGAAAACACAAACATGAATACAATGGTACAATGTATTTAAGATCATGAATTTTCTCCAGCTCCTCCAAAGCCGAACGTAAACCAAGTAAGCAGCAAGCATTTCCCCTCTGGATGGCCACGCTGAGGCGCTGGAACATGAAATTGGCTGCCCTTTTGTCCCTGGTGGTGTCAATGAGTCTGGAATCCAATTCTTTAAGGAAACGTGTGGCATTTTTTCCCCATGATCCCAAGGTCTCTGATCCCACTTGGAAAAACTGATACTGGTGGCTTATGTCTCTGTACTAGCTTATCTTGTACTCCTCCTTGTGGTCAGCAGCTCCTCCCTGTCGCCCGACACTGTGATGTATATAGGTGTCAGCCAGTGTGGACACACAGGTATAGTCCCATGCTAAAAGCTTGCCATTCTTCCAAGGATAGCTGGTGATCCCGTCGGGGCGGTTTGCTGGGTTGTGGGTATTGTTGGCTGCTAATGATCGGGGCTCCCTCTCGATTGGGCATCCAGCTGTAGCAAGGGTTCTCTTTATGATGTCGTTGACCTCATTGTGTCTTGCATGCCAGCCCTTGGTTTGTAACAGTTAAGAGAATGTAGACCTTATTGGTCTGCTTGCACTTCGCATCAAATACACGTATATTCTGTGTGAATTGGGACAGCAAGGTGCAGAGCCACTGCAGTTCGGAGGGTCTTAGGGTCGAGTCGCGTTCCCATTGCCGATATGGGAACTGTTTGGACAAAGTCCCCGGAGTGATGTGCACTCACAGCCTGGAGACGGGAAGTCTCCCTATCTGATGTTGCAGCCCTGAGCATATTGGCAAGCACCTTTTCAGCGATCGGGCCATCCCAGCTTGACTGTGAGCCAGTGCTGCACTAGGGTTTGGTGCTGGAGCAGCAAGAGTCTCCCATTCAGTGATGGCACTGTCATAGCTAGGGTCCTGTATTCCTGCTGAGTCACTGAGGTTATCAGGAAGAATTTGTTTTATCAACTCGTTTGATGCTATGGAAGAGGATAGAAAAGCTGGTAGAGCAATCTGGGAGGATCTGCGTACTCCCAGCCCCCCAAGCCTGACCGGAAGTGAGGCTTGCAACCATCTTCAAGGGAAAGATTCCATACACTTTCTAGCATGGTATTAAGGAGAGAGTCATATTCCTTGAGTTTTGGACTGCTGAAGGCTGGGGAGCATCTCAGAAAGTAGGAAAGTTTTGGGATTGACAGGCTCCTGGTGAGTAGGTAGAAGACATCATGTGTGTCAATGTCTTTCATCCTGCTTTCCATCGTCCGGAGGTCTGAGACTTTTTCTTCTAGGATCAGGTCGATGGCACTGGACCCAAGAGGAGCACCAAGGAGAGTGCTATTGGCTGGATCAATGGTTCGTGCTCCTGGTAAAATGGCGCTAATATTCTGGATCTAATCTCGCCAATAAAATCCCACGTACTAATGCCATGCCGGGGGCTACCTAGATGGGAATTTCCCAAATTCCTTCTATCTTGCACCAACTGAGCCCACGGAAGTCACCGAGATTATAAAGTCACTTAAAAATAACTCGGGGAATCTGTCTCATGTCCCACCATTATTGTACAAGCGAGCGGCCCATGTCCTTTCGCATGCTATTTCATTACTTTTTAACAAGTCACTAGAAATTAGCACCTTCCCGAAACTACTCAAGACGACAAGGGTTACACCAGTACATAAAGGTGGTGACCCTACAGATTTAAACAACTATAGGACAATATCAAACTTACCATTGCTATCCAAAATCTTTGAGAAACTCGTGCACAGGAGACTATATTCATTTATAACGTCACAAAACATACTCAACCCCTGCCAGTTTGGATTCAGGAAAAATAAAAGCACTAATGATGCGATCATAAAAATGCTAGATCTGCTTTGCACAGCATTGGAAAATACGGAATATCCACTAAGAATTTTTATTCACCTAAGAAAAGCTTTTGACACAGTAGACCACGGCATCCTACTCCACAAACTTTACCATTATGGTATAAGAGGCCATGCGCTTGCATATTTCAAATCTTACCTTACTAATAGGTATCAGTATGTCACAATTAAAGACACAGCATCAACAATACAGCCACTTGATACTGGAGTTTCGCAGGGAAGTGTCCTTGGTCACCTGCTCTTCCTCATATACATAAACGATCTTCCAAACGTATCCCAACACCTGAACCCCCATTCTCTTTGCTGACGACACGACTTATGTCATCTCTCACCCTAATCTTGCCACCCTCAGCACCATTGTTAACGAGGAGCTGATCAAAATATCGACTTGGATGACAACCAATAAACTTACCCTTAACACTGACAAAACCTACTACATTATGTTTGGTAGCAGAGCAGGAGTTGCGCAAATTAACATTAAGATAGACAACACTCTAATTGCCAGACATAATGAGGGCAAATTCCTAGGCCTATATCTCGACAACAACCTGAATTTCAGCACCCATATCTAACACATAATCAAAAAAGTATCCAAAACGGTTGGGATCCTCTCCAAGATACGATACTACGTGCTGCAAAATGCCCTTCTCACACTATACCACTCACTTATTTATCCATACCTCACCTATGCTATTTGTGCTTGGGGTTCAACTGCAGGAACACACCTAAAGCCAATAATAACCCAACAAAAAGCGCAGTAAGAATAAACGCTAAATCCCATCCCTGGCAACACACCCCCCACTCTTCATAGATATAAACTTACTCCCTGTTCAGTACATCCACACTTACTACTGTGCAATCTACATCTACAGGACCTTAAATTCCAATATTAACCTTGACCTAAAACGCTTTCTTGATAGTTGTGACAGAACCCACAGGCATAACACCAGACACAAACATCTCTATAACATTCCCCGTGTCCGACTAAACCTTTACAAATATTCAATGTATGTCAAAGGCCCTAAAATCTGGAACACCCTTCCTGAAAACTCTAGAACTGCAGACACATTCATCACCTTCAAAACTACCATTAGAAAACATCTTATCTCCCTGATACACCCCGTCAACTAATTACATGGATACCACCTGGTGGTTCACACTTACACTCACTCACCCATTTGACCATAAACAGAAATATCAATCTCAATCTTAAAATAATGAATCCTAGCTAGTTATAAGTTGGCCTGTGATACTCCAATACTGAAACTATGTATTGTGCCAAAACAAAACATTCACATTGCTAAACTCACAAACTAGTATTTAGTCACTTAGCCATAATACCAACTTACCTCATAATTTGTAATATTTTAAATTTAAGAATTAATCTAAGTCTGCCCGAGATGCCTAACCATGCTAGGTGTTCTAGTGGTACACTCTGTAACTATTATTTTACTACATGTAAACCACACAATAACCAAATTCTGTAAACTCAGCATTGTAATCCTTATAGAGAATAAACTTTGAATTTGAATTTGAATCTGTTGATTGGTAGAAACTATTTCACATTTGGTGAAGTTTAAAGATAGGATCAGGCTTTCTCCCATGTCTTTAATTTTACTGATGTCCTCTAGGAGAGATTCTGTTGTGCCAGCTAGGGTACCATCATCCAGGAACCAGATATTGAGTTCACTGGAGAGTGCTTCTGTGACTTCCTTGATGACCAAATCAGAATAGAAAGGGGGCGAGAGGGTATCCTTGTTGCACGCCCTCACATGTGTCAATTTCATGGTCCCCAAACAATAGTTTGGAAGTCACACTATAACACGATTCTATGAAGAAATAAAGTTTCAATAAACTGCTTGAATTGCAGCATCCCTTCTGACTGAGTTGAAAGCGTTGGCAAAGTCCAATTTGACCAAGGCTTTTTCATCGGACATGTTTTTGATATATGCTCGTGCTGTGTGGGCAGTTGCTTCACAGCCCTGTTGAACGCCGAAACCGAGCTGAGTTGGTTTCAGCATTGCAGCAGCCTCTTGACTCACCCTTCTTACTGCAGCCTTGGCGACTAGGCGCCAAAGGGTGTTGCTCACTGCAATGGGCCTGATTCCACCATCCTTTTCCGGAGGGCACACAATGAGGCACCAAAGAAAAGGGGTCTGATGGTCTCTGGGACACTGCCAACCAGGCATAGGTTGGAAAATTTGGCGAGTTCAGACAGCAGCCTCCCTGAAACCTCACCAAGTGCTGGATTGAGTATTTGTTTTAAGTGTTGAGGCCTTAAACCTGTGAAACCTCCTGCTGAGCCCTGTAGAAATGACAGAGCAGCTTTATACACATCAGCATCCTGTAAGGTTAGATGTTCTTCGCCTGCTGCAATGTCAGGGAGGTCAATGTTGGTACTGGGAGCCCTGGGTGGATGTTTGTCCTTCAGAGCTTGCGCAGTGATGACGCCCTTGGGAGCGATGGTATCCTCACTGGTTATAAGACTCAGTGCTCCAATAGTGTTACCCTCTTCTATTTTTTTGCTGATTTGGGCTCTGATTTTTGAGGCTTCGGGTGTCCTGTTGTTGGCATTTGCCCGGCGGGTGTGTGTCGCCCTAGGGGAGAGACGGACGAGGTTGTCATCCCTTGGGAATGCATTTATTGCCCTAATAACATGTGTTGCATTGACTGTCCCTCTTGTGGCAGCCAACAGCATGCAAAAAGCAGCAGGTTGTGCCAGGATCTGTTGTTTGAAGGAGCATCGTTGACTTTCTTCAGGTCAGTGAATTTGCTAGCAGCTTGAGGGCGAGCTGCTTTGGGGATGTGTCAGAGTCCTGGTGGATGTTAATTTGATTGCAGATTTGAGGTCATCTGTAGAGGTGAAGTCATGGTAGCTGTCAGCACTGTCTGCTGGGAGGGGCTGTTGGTTGTTCTTATTTGGAGCTTTCCTGGAGCCTAGGCATCCATTGTGTGCATGGATGTTGCCAGTTGAAGGATTGAGTGCACATTCCCTGTAGCACACCCGGCAGATGCTACGTGAACGACGGCTTTGGCTCTGCCGTGAAGATTCCTGGGAACCCACTACTACTTGTGACATTGCTCATATCGTGGGGGTGGGAGGGCGCCAGCTGTGGGGTGACGGATGAAGGACAGCATGGATGCATGGGAGATGAGGGTGGGGGAGTAGCGAGGGGCAGAACTTGTAATTGGAGACACTAAACGGCAACACCCTTGGTCGGGAAGTCAGGGGGCCTAGGCTGGAATGAGGGGAGGGGATCAGGGATGGGGGACGGAGGGAGTGGCCCTGTGTGTTCGGCAATGATGCTTATCACTGACTAACTTTTGCTAATTGTTATACACTTATTATTCCATTTAGAAAAAAAACCTCGCCATTTGGCACACTAATCACCATGCTCTCATTATTAACCGAGATGTTCTTCTGTTCAGCATCCAATGACGGTGTCGTGAGCGGCTACTTCCTCCCCCAACCCCCGACCCCAGCCGGACACAGAGGTAAACAAAACCTCCTCCACACCACCGCTGGCAGGATCCCCTAACCATCGTTACTCCCCAATTTCCAACATGTACACTGCACTTTCACTAATACAGAAGCAAAGGTCTAATGCAGAGGATTGTCACAACTCTGTAATCTCCGGTGGATACTCATGATGATGTCTGCCAAAACTGGCCCATGTAAACCATGTTGGTTCTAGGTTTACACACAAAATGTATGGAGCATCACAAACTGGCTCCCTCCCTCCACGCCGGCAGCGTATAATATATTATAATATATATATATAATATATATATATATATATATATATATATATATTATATATATATATATATATTATGTATATATATTATATATATATATATATATATATATATTGATATATGTGTCGTGCCGAATAGGCAGAACTTGCGATCTTGGCTTAAATAGCAATGCTCATCTTGCCATATAAGACAAGCGAAAATTTGTGTATGCAATAATTTCGCCAAAATCATTCTGAACCTAACGAAAAAAATATATTTGATTGTGTTTGTTTAATATTAAATTACTGTAAACAAATCTAAAATATATTTAGTTGGGTTAGGCTAAAATAAATTGTTTTTGTTATAATAAGGTTACGTAAGTTTTCTAAGTTTCTTTTGGTGCAAAATTATAAATTTTTACATTAACATTAATGAAAAAAATATATCTTTAAACGTATCAAAGAAAATTTCAGAAAGGACTTAATTTTAAATGAGTTCTTGCTAATTGACCAGTTTTACATATTCGGCACGACATATATATATACGCAATAAGATCACAGAAAACAGGTGATACCACAATATTCATAGCAACTACAGTGAAAAAATAGCGAATTCCCTAGCGCTTTCGTGACTTTTCACATTATCAAGTAGTAGTGATAGAGATGGGGGGGGGGAGAAAGAGCTTTTATTTATTTAGGCTTCAAATGTATAAATTTTTACAGAAATTAGGTTTAGGTTATTTGCTTAATTGATGAACTGAAAGGCAGAGAAACAAAGGCACAGACACAATGGGAATAAAGCTTGGTTGCCAGAGTAGTGATTGGCTCGAGGTTTCCTGTCGTAACACAAGCTGTGAATAACACATGCGGATTCAAGGCTTTGTATCAATGTTATAATGATTGACTGACTCCTGGAAGCTCTTCTCATCAACAACCGTAATTAGGAGATGCAGCCATACACAAGCCTTTAAGATCATTATATTATTGTATGTGGATGAAGGTTTCTCTCTCTCTCTCTCTCTCTCTCTCTCTCCTCTCTCTCTCTCTCTCTCTCTCTCTCACCAACAGACTCACCAGTACCACAACAAGTTTGTCGTGACGCTCAGTATTAATCAAAAGTTTGCTGGGGAAGTTATTGAGTAGCTCTCAGTCCCTCTACACCTCTCCTTCACTACCACCACTCTCCCCTCCACGGCCCTCCACCACTTAAATTCCAACCTCGATCCTCCACTACTTACCCTCCCTCCACGACCCTCTGCCACTTATCGTCCCTCCACATCTCTCAACCACCACTTACCTTCACACCACACCTCTCCACCACAACCAGTTACCTTCCCTCCACACCTCTCAACTACTGAATTATATTTCAGTGATAATTCTTTGCTAATTGCAATTCAGAGAAAAAGTTATGATAACTCGATTACATTGAAGTGATTATGTGATAATCATCATATTCAAAATAACAACGCATATTGATGGTTCTTTCGTTAATTAAGCTTAAAGCCTGTGACACGAAGTCAGTGAGGCAGCTTGTCACCAATTCACCCGTTAAAAAAATATTTTGATCCCAAACATTCTCTTATTAGGGTGAAAGTAATCTCCGCATGCATGTACTCTGAGATAAGTACGCCTCCTCAGGTACATATAATGATCCTCTCAGAGTACATATATCCAGAGAGGTATACACTTCAGAAAAATACACAGAGTGTATATTGATAACACTGGTCTGCACATATTTTTTTTTTTAATTCCGAGCTTCTGATGGGAAAATTTATTTCTCTTCGGTTTTTGGGGAGATAATGAGAACGAATGTGATCAACAATTTATTGGCTAGAGATAACTGTAAGTAGTTTTTTAAAAGTAATGTATATTTGCTATAGGAAACTGTATACATGGTTTAAACAACTACGTATTGTATGTATATGAAACTAACACTGTATATATGGTTTAATGACCTATCTACAAGAATCTGTAAATATTGTTTAATGAACTACAATGAACTACATACAGTAGCTATAGGAAACTGTATATATACAACTACGTATTACGAATTCGAATCATTCCTCTCTATAGTTTAT
>NC_069476.1:19404403-19497321 GCF_026875155.1 Cherax quadricarinatus
TGTCCTACCCTGCCTACATCCCCACACCTCCCCCATCCTCCCCGCCGACACCCCTACTCTAACCCGCCCCTCCCCCCCCCACTCACCCAGATAACAATGTAATACGACATTCATTTGACGAACACTTTTGTTTAATAAACTGGAAAATTTTCTGAGGCAGAAAATATAGCGAAATTATATTTAAAGCTTCAGTTATAAGTCCAGCACCAGCACCACTGGTCTGGAATGAAATACTTTAAACTATTACCTAGTGGAGCATATAAAATACCAATAAATAACAAACTCATCAGGATGGCCTCGTGTAGTGTCTTACGCTGCAGTCATACTGCATATATATATGAATGACGGATAGATGAATACTTGCCTAAAACTAATAATTTTTGACAAGTGTCACGAGAGAGGTCGAGGTCTCGACTCAAGCAGCAATAGTTCATTCATAGCTTCAGAACTGGCAAGTGGAATATTACTGACGTCAGTGTGTCTGGCGGACCGTACACTGAGGGAGAGTCAGCAGTGCGCTCCCTGCTGTACATAAACAAGAAAGGTTACATACATCGAGAGGTGCATCTCTCCGAATATTCTCTCTTGAGTTTAAGAGAATTTCCATTTTTGGTAATAAATATATTTAACTACTGATATACAGGTGACATACAACATACTAGTAAACCCTAATAATTTAACTACCCGCAGACACTTTAACTCCTTAAAAAGTGAGTAAAGTCAGTTTGTGTAAATATCTGACGTACAAGTTGGTGAAATATAACCCTGGCTCGTGCATGTGTTTCAGGTGTTAGTGAGGCAAGTGAGTTGTGATCAAGTGCTAGTGTCACAAATGTTCGTAAATACTGTTGTCCCGATTACAGTCGAAGTAAGCTATTTTTTTTGGCTCGTAAAGACCTCAAATAGCGTTCATAGATAAAATATATAACGATAAGTGTTGAAGAAGAACCAAGGCTCCAGCGCCAGTTAGTACAGGCAGGACACTATGTATTGTATAGCATCATAAGAAGGTGAGTTTCATTATAAACAATTGGAAAATAATCTTAATGCTACTGTTCCATAAGAATTATTTATCTTTACCATATAGTAGATTAATTTTTTTTTTAATATTTCTTAAGGATACACGAGATGCTGTTTAACATAACTAAGTATTCTTCCTGAAGGTGTAGGCTGAAGAGTATAAGTGGATATACTTTCAGAAGATGCAGAGAAAGAATATAATTGGGGATACTTCCATTTGGTGAAGGCTAACGGGCATAATAGGGAACAGTTACTGAAGGTAGAGAGTCAAGAATATAATTACAAACATAGCTTGTTTCACTCGTAGGAGGCACCGTGGTGGTACTCCCGTGGTTGTAACAGTTTTGCTTGTATAATATCTGTAGCAAATATTAACTCGGCGCCAATTACTCTCAGGTGGCCCCGCGTTATCATTTACTACAGACATACAAACAAGATGGTTGCAACTACGGGAGTACCAACTCGAGGCCTCCTACGAGTGAAACACCTTGTATTTGTAGAACGTGCAGACTGAAAGTGTAACTACGGGTGGGAACAATTTATTAATAAGTGTTTTCATTTATCCTACAGGTAAGTGAACATGAACGTCTCATCATGGAAGAGTTAACACATCAGTAAGGTACGATCATATACAACAAATGTAGCTGACTTTTTCTCTTTTAAATTAAGTAACATCTATACATGATTAAGCTCGTATATAAATATTAGATCATCAGAACCCCCTACTTTCTTTTCAAATAAACTTGGACACATAGGACCCCATGTCCTTATTTTGGTAAGATTTGGCTGTGGTTATCTGTACATTACATCCCTTTTAGGAAAGTGGTTCCAAATAGTTTTTCTTCATTGCCCGAAATTTCAAATAACATTCGCCGTACGACACAACAGTACATGTACTTCCCTACCAACCCAACTAAATCATCGTCGGGTGACGCGCCGCGCAGATAAGCACCCACATTTTTTTCCAATATATGTAAAAAGCGCATTATTCATAAAATTAGTTAATTTTACCCCAGATTTGTTTCTGAATAAGTGTCTTCAAAGGCAAATATGAGATTCCCGAAAAATTTAAGAAATCTAGACAAAATTTCCTGGAGTAAAACATTTTTGCGTTGTAAACCTCATCTCAAACGCTAGGATTTGTGAGAATTGGGAAAACTGTCAATGTTTGAATACATTACTGTGTAAAAACACGCTGTACGAACAAGATAAAAATCAGAATGCAACCTTTTTATAACTTATTTTTATCTCTGTTGTTGGACTATCATTACATTTCTTGTTAATATTGAAAATTTATGATTTTACATTTTGGATCTTAAGGTTATCAGAAACCTATCAGAAGTCCCTCTCAACGCAACTGCTGGTAACGACCCTGAGTTTGGAATCTCTGGTTTATATCTTTATAGCAGTGTTCCTCAACCTTATATTCCCCCCGACTTGTTCAGTAATTTTACATCTCGTGACCCAGTCCCGAGTTTGGTTTAATAAAATGAACTGCATGGAATCTAGAATAGAATAACAGATGAGATAATTTAAATCTTTTGACTCGTTAGTCAAATTATGTTTAATTTTTAGATTTTATACTAAAAAGAATATACCACAAATAAAATTGATAAATCCGCTATAAATTTATTTGTTCGATGTGAATAATGTACCTGACTGTTTGGTGCAGTCTCGTTCTCAAGATAAGAGTTGTTAGGTTAAGTAAGTTCGTCAGGAAAATGGATCTTGGTCTTATGATGGATCTTGGTCATATGATGACTCGTCACTGGAGCTTGAAGTCATCTGACCGAGACCTTTCACTGGCTTACAGCTGACCTTTATAATGAGTGCTACACACATTCCCAGCACTGTTAAAGCTATTGTCCCCCTGCCTTTAACTTTTCCACGGTAAAAAATCCATCTTGACACATGAAACTTGTCAAACAATCATGAAACATAATCATACTCATCTTGTTGAGGAGTTCATGTATTCTTTTGAAAATAGCCAAAATTACGCTTTTTATGCATTGTCAGAAGTGAGATGGAACAGCTCATTTTCTTGTTCAGGTGTCAAATTCAAATCTTCGATTGATTCGAGCACCTCCAAAGAAAAAGAATATTTTTTTATCCGTATTTTTCCATCAAAAATTCAAACTTTTCTTCTAGAAAAAAGTGACCAAGATTGGCAAAGTAGACGCCCAGATCAGTTTATTTAAAATTTCTGCAGTAATGCTGTTTACATCATTGTAACACAAAAGTGTTGAGAATATGCTGTAGTCAGGGTGTTTAACTTAAATCTGGCTTGCTACAGTATTAGTGATTTAGTTAAAATGCTTTGACCTTGTACGAGTGAGAACACTCGATTCTATTTTCTTTGCAGCTTCACTTTTTCGAAAGGGGAGGGGCTCCTTGACGTGGCAAAGAGGTTCTTGGTCTAAGAAATTAGACTCTTTGGTTTCCTTCTTCAGACCGAACCTAATTACCCCCCAGTCCTCCCTTCCCTATTCCCATCCTCTCCATCCCCCCCTTTTCGCTTTCCTCCCTCCTCTCAACCCTCCTTTTTCCCCGTCCCATTTGTAGCCTCTGGGGTCCTCCCGTCTGGCAATACGGTTTCTAGGTAGAGGGAAGTATGCCGAGGCTCATCTCACTCCATGAGGTTCCTCGGGTATGGTGTAGTTTGCCTTGGAATCTGGATAATCTGGAGGCGCCCAGCTTCCTTCCTGGATTTCCGAGAGGTGGTCGGGGTGTCTTGCAGGTGACAGGTTTATCTCCAGAGACCGCCTGTCGGTTCTGGGAGGTGGCAGCCGAAGGAGATATGCTTTATGGAGGTTTTCCGACCGCCCTTTCTTTTGTCTGCCGAGGTGACTGGTAGATGTGAGGTTGCTATCCCGAAGCACTGGTTTACTGGCGTGAAGGGTAGGGTATGGCACGGGTTCCACGGTGCATCTGCACTTCTCGCAGTCTTGAGGTCCTCTCGGATGAGAGTGGGGAACTTACGGTCCTTTCATGCCTTCTAGTGGCTGTTCCTCCGCTGTCCCTCATTTTTTTCTTTCCTTTCTTTTTCTTAATAATAAGAAAGAAGTACCATCATGGAGTCTTCGTTCAGTGACAACACTTCTCTCAGGCCCCTTTTTATTACCGTATTTTGTTCTAACCCGGCTTCGTTATTGGACCATTCTCCAGACTTTTCCCATACCCCTGTACCTTCTGCTGGTGACGCTTCATCACCTGCTCCAGGTGCTGAGTCTCCTCCCGTTTCTTCTAGTGCCTCTGCCTCTTGCACGCCTTTATGCGTCCGCTTCCCGAATACGGTGCGATAGTTTTCGGATCGCCCACCTACCTCACGTCAGGCCGCAAGTGGAACTACACTTAAACGTGCCAAACCATTTGCTGACGACAGTTCTTCAATGTTTGCTCATTCTACCCAGAAACGTCTTACGTGACACAATCTTCCATTACACATGTTTACAGGTACAAAGTGGACTAAATTCTTATCCCTCCAACCGACATCTCCAACTGATTATCTTTCAGACCATAGTATTGGAAAAGCTCTTTTACGACACATTGGCCAGAATATATCCTTTCGCGCTCTTCGAAGAGGTGCGTGCATCGTTACAGTTCAGAATGCAGATCATGCTCATGATCTTTCCCATCTTACTTCCATTGATAACATTCCAATCACAGTTCACAAGCACGCTACTTTCGATTCATGCAGAGGTATGGTGGTTTTACCGTGTACCATTGTACAGTGTGATTTTCTGTCTTGCGGTGATATTTTGGAGCAATTAGCTCTTTCGGACCTTCCAATTCTCAAAGTGGATGCACATGTCCAGCCCGCTCGCGGGCGGAGGCGCTTTCCCAGTAACATCGCCCGCTTAACCTTTGCTGTGAACTCCCGTCCTCCGTTTATATCGCAAGCCATCGCCTAGAGGTTCATAAAGTGGTCCCTACTCCCCAACAGTGCCGAAATTCCTGGCGCTTCGGACACCCCGCTAAATACTGCAGATCTACGGCGGGGTGTCTGGTCTGCGGTGCCACGGATCATGCTGATACATCTTGTAGTCTTCCCCCCACTTGTCTCAATTGCAATGAACCTCATCCTTCTTTTTCCCGCCGATGTCAGGTCTATCTTAATGAACGAGAAATTAGTTGTATAAAGGAGAGCAAAAACCTTATGCTATGGCTGTCTCTCGGCTCCACCTTCAGGGGAATCTTCCTCGTGTCCCTTATTCTCGAGTAAGCTAGGAGACCTCCAACCTTAGCGGTCCCCCCACCTGCCAGCTCCTCCGGTGTTGTCTTCCGGGGTCACTCCCGTCTCTAATTCTTTTGCAGTTTTACCCTCTGAAACCCTCGCCCCCTTACCTATTCCTACCCGTACTTCTTTTTCGCCCGCTAGTTTCTCAGTCTGCGAGGCCTCATATGCCTGCATTTTCTTCGCGCCTATCACCTGCGAAGTTGAACCTGTCTCATAAACCCAAGTCTCTTCGCATTCCTCCGGTGCTTACAGTTCCCCAACAGTTTGTTTTCGGCCTCGGTGCCTAGTTCTCACCCACTTTCTAACTCTCACACGAACGTGGAGGTTCACCCCCCTCGTGTGGTTCCCTCTTCTCCTGTTACCCCCCAGACATCTTCCCTAGTTACCTTCCAGCCTCCTTCCTCTCCTGTTCTATCGCAGGACTCTTCTGTCCCCGCCAGCGCATCTCTCCAGGTTCATACTCCACTCCCCTCTCAAACCTCTTTGGTTCCCGCCAGTCTCTCCCCGATCTCTACTTGCTCTACCTCACCTGTCTCTGAGGTCATGGATTCACAAGAGGCCGGTCTTGTCTAACTAATTTATTAACTTTCTTCAGTAAAGCTTTTGAGGCTGTTGACCACGATAGGGAATTTGATATTATTTACTTAGATTTTAGTAAGGCTTTTGATAGAGTTCCGCACCATAGACTGTTAAAGAAAGTGGCAGCTCATGGCATTGGGGAAAAAGTGCTCTCGTGGATCGAGTCATGGCTCACTGACAGGAAGCAGAGTGTCCATAAATGGGGTTAAATCCGAGTGGGGATCTGTAACAAGTGGCGTTCCACAGGTATCAGTCTTGGGCCCCTTGTTGTTTATAATATATGTCAATGATCTTGATGAGGGAATTACTAGTGATATGAGCAAATTCGCCGATGACACAGATAGGTAGGATAATTGATTCAAACTAGATGTTATGGAACTTCAGGAGGATTTAAACAAACTCTATTCTTGGTCAGAAAAGTGGCAGATGCAGTTCAATGTAGATAAATGCAAGGTTCTGAAGCTTGGGAGTGCCCTAACCCTAGTACTTTTAAATTAAATGATGTAAACTAGCCATACAGATTGCGAAAAGGGACTTGGGGGTTATGGGAGCAGTAACCTAAACCAAGACAGCAATGCTAAGCGTGTAATAAGGGAAATAGATTACTGGGATTTATTCAAGAAATGTAAGCAACAGAAGTCCAGAGGTCATACTGCAGCTTTTACATCCCTTAGTAAGGCCTCGCCTAGATTATGCAGCCCCAGTTCTGGTCTCCATATTACAGAATGGACATAAATTCTTAAAAACATTCACGTAGATGACTAAATTAATACATAGCATTAAAATCTTCCTTATGAAGAAGATTGAAGACTAAGTTTCATTCACTTGTTAGACGAAGAATGGGGAGACCTGATCGAAGTGTTAAGTGAAGATAGGTATTAATAAAGGGGTATTAAAGGTCTTGAGGATGTCTCTCTCCCAAAAGAGAACCCGCAGTAATGGGTTTAAATTAGAAAGTTTAGATTTAGAAAGGACATAGGAAGTATTGGTTTGGAATAGGGTAGTTGATGAGAACAGTCTCCTAGTTGGGTATTGAGGCTGGGACTCGGTAGTTTCAAATTTATGTTGGAAAATACATGAGTGGGAGGGGGGGATTTCGAGTTTGGGGCTTTCACATCAGGTTAAAATTTTTTTTGTCATTGAAAAAAGGGTTGGCAAATGTTTTTGTTAGTGGGATGAAATTTAAAGGTCCTGCCTAGTTTGGGCCAACAGGCCTCCTGCAGTGTTCCTCCTTTCTTATGTTCTTATGTTCTTATGCATCTTCTTTATCCACTGAGACACTTGACGGTATCTCCGACTATATTGCATTGACAAAACTCTCGATGGACACTGGCGTGCCTCCTCCTACCCATTCTTATTTTTCACGGCCTTGCTGAAATCTTTTCCTTCACAGCATTTTGATTCCTCATTGCTTGCACGCTTTTCATTGCTTCCACACATTGATCTCACTGACCCTACTAGCCCGTAGATTTTATCACTTCTCATTGTTGACATACCAGTGTTTGTGAATAATGACTTATTTACAGTGGAATATTTGTGTCCTCGGGTAATCCGGGATAGCTCCAGGTGTTGCTTTCCCAGTTTTCCCCAGTGTGTGTTGGGTTACAAAAGCCCAGCATTCGTTCAACTGTTATTCGTCCCATTTCGGGCTATGTGCTGTTGCATTATTCTGATCCCTTTCCTGATGAATCATTTAATGAGAGCGCTTCTAGTGCGCGTTGGTATACAGCACCAACAGGTCTTTGTTCGTTCTTTGCTACATTATACTGCAGCCCGTATTTATTTGCACAGATGGTATACAGTTTGCTCTCTATATCTCTCCTCTTCCCGTGCATTCTGTATCTCTGATGTTGGGTTCTTGATCTCTTTTCTATCGCAACCCATCGTGTTAGATGATTTTAATGCACACCATCTTTGGGGAGGGTCCTACTGACTCTCAGGTGGAGAGATTTCTCACTTCTCATCCTCTTTGTTTCAAGTGCAGGTGCTCTCACCCATTTTGACTCGCACTCAGTCTCTGTCTTACATTGATCTTTCTATCTGCTCTTCTCCATTTGCACTGGATTACGCTTGGTCTGTTCTCCCGGATTTGCACGACAGTGATCACTTTCCTATTCTTCTTACTTCTACGTATTCACGACCGACTCGTAGCCCCCGTTGGCAATTTGGACAAGTGAATTGGGACTTACACTCTCATCTTACAGCTTTTTATGGGGCCCCTTCTTCGTCCTCTGTAGATGAGCTGGTGCACCAGTTTTCGACCTTAGTTTTGACTACAGCGTCACGTTCTATTCCTCAAACCTCAGACAGGTAATCTCAGACATGCGTGCCTTGGTGGTCTCCTGCATGTGCCCGTGCAGTGTGCTTGAAACGTGCTGCGCGAGGCCGTTATCGATATAATCGGACCTCAAATCTTTCGGATTATAAGCGGGCAAGGGCAGGCGCTCGCAGAGTCGTACGCAACGCAAAACGCACTTGTTGGCAAGACTACGTGTACCATTGCCTCGACTACCCGTATGAGTACGGTTTGGAAGAAGGTACGGAAGTTTTGTGGCAAGAATGCTCCGGACCCAGCCTCCGTTCTACGGGTTGCTGGTGTTAGTGTTGCAGAACCTTTTGAAGTTGCCACAGAAATTTGGAACTATCTTATCCGTGTCTCCCAAGGTCTTCACCTCTGTCCCTCGTTTCTCGCTTCTAAATCTGCCATGGAGCAATTACCCTTGGATTTCTCTTCTAATGGAATGGAGCCGTATAACGTACCTTTGGCTCTCCTAGAGCTAGAGTCAATGTTTTAGGCTTGCCAGTCATCTGCAGCTGGGCCTTATATTAGAATCCGTATGCTACATCTGCATTCTACAGTCCTTACAGTCCTTTTGCGTCTTTTCAATCTTATTTGGACACGAGGGGTTCTCCCTCAACAATGGAAATCTGCCAGTGTACTACAGTGTCACAAACAAGGCACCTCTGGGCTTGATACCTCTCGCCATCGTCCCATTGTTCTGACCAGTGTAGTCTGCAAGGTGATGGAACGATTGGTGAATAGACTGTTATAGCTACGCAGGCACTGACTGTCGCCTATTAAACCGCTTTTAGGTTTGTGGCCATCTTCTTACCACCGTTGCCGTACTCGGGAGACTGCACTCTCCCTTGTCCGCATCGGCCATACTCGCCTTACCCATGGGTATCTCATGAAGTGGCACCCTATTCCTCTCTGAGAGGTTTGTCGGTTCCCTATTTCGGTTCTTCACCTTGTGGAGTGTTCGGTGTACCAGCGAGCTCGCAGGATTTACTTCCACTGATGCTGCCGCCCTACTGCTCTTACCTTATCTTCCCTTCTTGCAGACGGTCCTGCCTTTGATTTACAATCACTTTTTGACTTCTTGTCATCAACTGCTTTATTATACGAACTTTGAAACATTGCCCTTAGCGTTCCACCCAGCCGTTTTATCTCCTCACCTCTGATCCCCTCTCCACCTAGCTGTTTATAGCCCCAGCACTATTTTCTGCCCCACAGCACTGCATGACCCTTGTTGGTTTAGCGCTTTCTTTAATTATAATAATTCAAGTAAAGTTCATTTAGATGTGGAAAAAAATTTATGCCAAATATGATATCGTCATTAGCCACTTGTGAGTATTAAGAAAATCTGCAAAATTTTTTATTACTTAAAATTAACCTAGTCCCATTTGTATTTTCTATAGGTACAATCATGCAGCACTTTCTGTATATGTGACCCTGATGTATTTATTGGTAGTCAGGCAACACATTTGGTCTTCCAAAAATTACCTCTTTTACTATGCATCTTGCTTATGGAATGAAAATATTACCCAATTAGAAATAGTGATCTCATCAAGTTGGTACTAAATTCTTCAGCTGGAAGTAGACGTGAAACTAGGTATAAAATTTTCGGATCTGCGCGATAAAGGGTCCTCCGCAAATATTTCAACAGACACTGTGCTGTCACTGAGAGGTACATTTTTAAACTTGTCTGCAAGCATATTGTCGCGCATTGTACTTACCAAATAGTGGCTGAGATAACAAGTTGTTTAGCAACTGTATGGCGCCCTTTCTCTTTTGCAGTGAGATATGTTACTAAACAGGATGACACTTGTTATTCCTCAACAGTAGTAGTGATTTAATAACTGTATTAACTGTACTGTTATTTTTGAAGGTTTAAAACTTTAGTATACATAAATTTTATTACAAATAACACAAGTGTTTCGATGTTTTCTTTTGCTTGATAAAGCTGTGACTCGGGGAGAGAGTGGAAACTTGAACAAATAACTAAACAGTCCTCAGACTTCCAGGGCAGTGAACCCTCGCCACCAGACCACACAGTATTAAAACTCTCTAACGACAATATATTTGGATGAATCTTACTAAGCTCGCTTAAGCCCGGAAGTCTGAGAACTGTCTAGACATGGGGTTGACTTACCAATTCCTTAAGCTATTTACGTTTGTTAGAAAGCGGTTTCAGTACTGGGATTTGATCACCTACACAGCTTAAATATATTGTATCATCCTTCTCGCAAAATATATGTATCGGCATTAAAAATTTGAAGCCCATCAGAAGAGGCATTGGCCAGTTGTTGAAAGAAAATCAATACTGCAGGGTTTTAAACAAAAATGGGTCAATTAGGACTCGTGTAGTTTAATGACAACACGAGCCTTCCATTGAGGAAAACACACTAACACTAAACTTTCGAAGCAGACCAGAAGAGGCATTTTTCAGTTATCGCTTGAATTCCAAAGTTTCCAAGATTTTTTTTAACTTTGTTAGTACATTGGCAAATTTGCATGTGAGGAGCCAAAACTTCCTCATGACGCATCAGCCGCTAATAGATGAATACGTTTAGATGAGGTATAGTTGAAAAAATTTTCAGCGGGGAAAAAGTCATCATTTTAATAGTAAAGTTTACAAACTGACACCCAAGGCAAACGGAAACCAAGCCTGTGCACATACTATGCACTCGGTATCTGCTGGCATGGGAAATCTGGAAAAACAGATGGGACGTGCAACTATGACCACCCTAGGAAATGCCATGCCCATATGACAACAGGAAAATGCAAACTCCCTTCCTGTAAGCTTTTTCACCCTGAACTGTGTACCTCTTCAGTACAGGAAAGACTGTGCTATAACTTAAATTGCCAGGCATACCATCTAAAGGGGACAAAAAGATACAAAACATCCAGGCCATGGGAAAACCTGGGTAGCCACAGCCACTCAAGAGGGAGAGGTTTTTTAGTGCCAGGAAGGAAAAAAAACTGGCAGGAAATGGCAGAAATCGTACACCAAATCCAGTCATTCCTGGAGTGGAACCACAGTCGATGGCCTCCACTCCAAACCAACAGATACAGATACTAATGCCGGAAAAAAAATCCCCCCCAGTACCAACAATACCACCAGCCGATAACATTCTTCTTTGCAAATATACAGGGTCTAAAGCCAGCAACAAACAACAAAATACCTTTCATCCGTGGACTGCTTGCAGAGGCAAAGGCAATGTTCGCGGCTTTCACTGAGACCCACATAAAGGATCACTTGGACAACGAAATATGGATCCCAGGTTACAACCTATACAGATGTGACAGAGTGAACAGGCAAAAGGGGGGGGTTGGCCTGTACATTGCAGAGTCACTTGTTTGCACAGAACTGCTAAATGCCTCAAATGATGTAGTGGAAGTTTTAGCAGTAAAGGTCGAGAACCAAAACCTAGTCATTGTGATAGTCTACAAGCCTCCGGATGCAACATCCCAGCAATTCCAGGAACAGCTGTTAAAAATTGACCACTGTCTGGAAAACCTTCCAGCTCCTGCACCCAACATCTTGCTCCTGGGGATTTCAACTTAAGGCACCTAAAATGGAGGAATATAGCAAATAATATTGTTGCAGTAATAACACCAGGAGGCAGCTCTGATGAAAACTCACACTCACGCGAGCTTTTAAATCTCTGCACAAAATTCAATTTAAACCAGCAAATAATAGAGCCTACTAGACTGGAGAATACACTAGACCTCATCTTCACTAACAATGATGATCTGATAAGAAATATCACCATATCAAAAACAATATACTCAGATCACAACATAATTGAGGTTCAGTCATGTATGGCGCGAGCCCCAGACCGACATAATGAGATTAGTCACGAGGGAGCATTCACCAAATTCAACTTCAATAACAAAAACATAAAGTGGGACCAAGTAAACCAAGTCCTAACCGATATAAGCTGGGAAGATATACTAAGCAACACAGACCCCAACTTATGCCTAGAACAGATTAACTCGGTAGCACTCGATGTATGCACAAGGCTTATTCCTCTAAGAAAAAGGAGGAGTAGATGTAAAACAGAAAGAGACAGGCGCTCCCTTTACAGGCGACGGAAAAGAATAACAGAGCGGCTAAAAGAGGTCAATATATCTGAAATGCGTAGGGAGACACTGGTCAGAGAAATAGCAAGCATCGAACTTAAGCTAAAAGAATCCTTTAGGAGTCAGGAATCGCGGGAAGAACTAAAAGCCATAAATGAAATCGAAAGAAACCCAAAGTATTTCTTCTCCTATGCCAAATCAAAATCGAGAACAACGTCCAGTATTGGGCCCCTACTTAAACAAGATGGGTCCTACACAGATGACAACAAGGAAATGAGTGAGCTACTCAAGTCCCAATATGACTCAGTTTTTAGCAAGCCGCTAACCAGACTGAGAGTCGAAGATCAAAATGAATTTTTTATGAGAGAGCCACAAAATTTGATTAACACAAGCCTATCCGATGTTATCCTGACGCCAAATGACTTCGAACAGGCGATAAATGACATGCCCATGCACTCTGCCCCAGGGCCAGACTCATGGAACTCTGTGTTCATCAAGAACTGCAAGAAGCCCCTATCACGAGCCTTTTCCATCCTATGGAGAGGGAGCATGGACACGGGGGTCGTCCCACAGTTACTAAAAACAACAGACATAGCCCCACTCCACAAAGGGGGCAGTAAAGCAACAGCAAAGAACTACAGACCAATAGCACTAACATCCCATATCATAAAAATCTTTGAAAGGGTCCTAAGAAGCAAGATCACCACGCATCTAGAAACCCATCAGTTACACAACCCAGGGCAACATGGGTTTAGAACAGGTCGCTCCTGTCTGTCTCAACTATTGGACCACTACGACAAGGTCCTAAATGCACTAGAAGACAAAAAGAATGCAGATGTAATATATACAGACTTTGCAAAAGCCTTCGACAAGTGTGACCATGGCGTAATAGCGCACAAAATGCGTGCTAAAGGAATAACAGGAAAAGTCGGTCGATGGATCTATAATTTCCTCACTAACAGAACACAGAGAGTAGTCGTCAACAGAGTAAAGTCCGAGGCAGCTACGGTGAAAAGCTCTGTTCCACAAGGCACAGTACTCGCTCCCATCTTGTTCCTCATCCTTATATCCGACATAGACAAGGATGTCAGCCACAGCACCGTGTCTTCCTTTGCAGATGACACCCGAATCTGCATGACAGTGTCTTCCATTGCAGACACTGCAAAGCTCCAGGCAGACATCAACCAAATCTTTCAGTGGGCTGCAGAAAACAATATGAAGTTCAACGATGAGAAATTTCAATTACTCAGATATGGTAAACATGAGGAAATTAAATCTTCATCAGAGTACAAAACAAATTCTGGCCACAAAATAGAGCGAAACACCAACGTCAAAGACCTGGGAGTGATCATGTCGGAGGATCTCACCTTCAAGGACCATAACACTGTATCAATCGCATCTGCTAGAAAAATGACAGGATGGATAATGAGAACCTTCAAAACTAGGGAGGCCAAGCCCATGATGACACTCTTCAGGTCACTTGTTCTATCTAGGCTGGAATATTGCTGCACACTAACAGCACCTTTCAAGGCAGGTGAAATTGCCGACCTAGAAAATGTACAGAGAACTTTCACGGCGCGCATAACGGAGATAAAACACCTCAATTATTGGGAGCGCTTGAGGTTCCTAAACCTGTATTCCCTGGAACGCAGGAGGGAGAGATACATGATTATATACACCTGGAAAATCCTAGAGGGACTAGTACCGAACTTGCACACGAAAATCACCCACTACGAAAGCAAAAGACTTGGCAGACGATGCACCATCCCCCCAATGAAAAGCAGGGGTGTCACTAGCACGTTAAGAGACCATACAATAAGTGTCAGGGGCCCGAGACTGTTCAACTGCCTCCCAGCACACATAAGGGGGATTACCAACAGACCCCTGGCAGTCTTCAAGCTGGCACTGGACAAGCACCTAAAGTCAGTTCCGGATCAGCCGGGCTGTGGCTCGTATGTTGGTTTGCGTGCAGCCAGCAGCAACAGCCTGGTTGATCAGGCTCTGATCCACCAGGAGGCCTGGTCTCAGACCGGGCCGCGGGGGCGTTGACCCCCGGAACTCTCTCCAGGTAAACTCCAGGTAAACATACTTCTACAATATTCAGTCTTCCTCCAGGTAACAAACGACAGTGTTGGAAGTTTGAAGACAATCAGAAGAGGTTTTTTTCAAGTTACTGCATGGGAACCAGAACCAGGAATTGTCCATATCAGTGCTTCTGAAATTTTCCAGTGAGGTGTATTCTGTTTTACAGTGTGTCAGGTATCAGTGGAGGATTCCCAGCTTGACAATATTAAGAGATGTTTAAAAAACTATACATTTTTATTGAAAGTATTACAAATATTGAATAACGTTGTGATTTCACTACAGGCAACCGTAGAAGTGGAGGGGTAATTTTGATGTGTTTATCTTCTGCTTCCTCTAGTGACCCCACTCGCTTGTGAAGCCAAGTGCGCTTAGTAAGAGTTATCCAATTATATTTCTCGTTTAGAACTTAATTTGGTTTTAGTATTATTTCTAGTTAAATCTGAATATTATTAACAGTGCGTGGTCTGGTGAAGTGTGTTCACTGGTCTGGAAGTATGAGAACTCTTCTCATGGCTACAAGCCCCAAACTTATTAGTATAAAAGTCTCTGGCTACATGCCTAAAGGCTAAGAGACTGCGTGACGTGTGTATCACTGGAGGCTGCCGTTAGGTTCCGGGAGGTGGTGGCCGATGGAGGTATGCCTTGTGGCGGATTTCCGCCGAGGTTACTCGGCATATGAGGTTGCTATCCTGGATTGCCGGATTACTAACATGAAGGGTAGGCTATGACACGGGTCCCACGTAATATATACACTGCTGGCTGCACTGTGGGCCCTTTGGGAGCGAAGGGGGATATACAATCCCATTCATTTTCTTGGGTGCTATCCCTCCACATTCCTCCCACCCTCTTTCATCCTTTTTTTAAATAAAGGGTGAAACTTATCACGGACCTATAACCATGACTTTACCCCTCCCATGCCCTTTCCTGCAGCACCTCCCTACAGTACCTCCCTACAGTTTCTGGCACTCCTTCGAGCTTCTCCAACCCGATACTCCCTCCGAGTAACGATCCCCTACAGTCCTTTGGTACCACAGTTCCCAGCGACCCTTCAGACACGTCTGACCTCCTCTAGGCTTTGACAATGATCCTGGCTTCTCCACATACAATGCGTTGATTTTCGGATCGTACACACGACTCTAAACGGCCCGTCTCTAACCTTCCACGCTTCTAAGAAACGTCCAGCTAAGCAATTCCTTCCCTTACGCTCTGTTTCGAGGTCCTCCTTGGACAAAATTCTTTGCACTTAACCAACTTCTTCTACTGTCTTTCGATCACAGCATCAGCAAGGCACTCCTTCGCCATGTTGGGCAGACCATTTCCTTCCACCTTCTTAAGAGTGGCACACGCGTTGTCAGTTCAAAATGCAGTGTACGGACATAATCTTTTACTTCTTGATGTTGCTGACAACACAGCAGTTACGTTTCGCAAGTACATCTCCTTAAATTCTGTACTTCCACCTACGATCGTACAAAGCGACTTTCATGCTCATAATGACGTTCTGGAGCAACTTGAGTTTCAGAATCTCCCTATCATTAAAGTTGACACGTATTCCCTGCCTGGGGCGGAGTAGCTATTATTCCAGTAGAGAGGCTTACTTTTGACAGCCGTGAACTGCCACCATTTACATAGCTCGACAACGCCTGAAAGTGCGGGATGTGATCTCTACCCCCACAACAATGTCAAAAAATGACACTTAAACAACATATGGGAATCTTTACTTAGGAAACGTTTCACCATACAGTGGCTTCATCAGTCCAATACAAAGCAGAAAGGGGTAAGGAGAGAAAGAGTTTGAGGTAATCAGCCCCTCAGCCTAGAACGGATGTGTTCAATTCATCACTTTTGTAGAAAGTACATCATATAGCCGGAGAAGTAGCTTATATACTGTAGACAGGAGTCGAAGCAGGAGGCAGTGGGATCACAGTGGAACCATCCACTAGTGTAGGTAGGTCTTCGTTCAAAGTTTGGGCAAGTATTGAATTCCTTGTATCAAGTTCCCATGATGTTGCAGCGTTTGACAGATGTGATAAACGGTTTTGGAAACAGAAGTTTCTCATATGTTGCTTAAGTGTCTCAATCTTCAACCTGTCTGTTTTCAAAATCATTTTTGACACAATGTCAAAAAAGCTGCCGCTTCGGTCACCCTGCAAAATATTGCAAGTCAGAGGCAGAATAGCCTGTCTGAGGTGCTGAAAACCATAGCAGTCCATCCTGCAGTCACTCTCCCTCTTGCCTTAACTGCAAAGAGGCGCACCCTGCCTATTCTCCCAGCTGCCCGATTTTCATAAGGGAAAGGGCGATCCGTTTTCTTAAAGAGAAAGAGGGCTTCTCTTGCGCCCTGGCAGTTTCCCGTCTCTTCCTCCAAGGAAGACTCCCACGGTTCTCTTATTCCACTGTTGCTAGACGGCCACAGTCTTTGGTGGTGCCTGCTTACACAGTTGCTTCTGTGTCCTATAATTCCGCTGTCAACTCAGTGCCCAGTCCTTTTACGGTCTTGGTTTCATCCTCATCATCTATTAAAGTCTTTACTTCAACTTCCCACTCACATATTCCAACGTCTCAGCTCCCCCTCCAGTCTAAATCAACGCTACATATACCTTCTCCAAAGTCTTCATCTTTATTTTCGTCAAAATCTCCAACCCATAAACCATATGACATTCCCAAACTTTCTTCTCTCCCTGCCTCTAAATCAAGTGGAGGTTCATCCACCCACTAAGTGCAGTTGCTCCTTCGCATGTCCCTCCGGAAATTTCTGCCTGCCATGACACTTCTACCTCTTTTTTGGTGTTTTCCGTTGTGTCTCTACTGTTTACCTAAACTACATCTCCCTCCCCCCGCCAAGCTTTCTCCTCTTTCACCGAGAGCATTGAAGCCATCTCCGCGTTTATTGAAGAGACAACACCTATGGTGGACACTGGCTTACCCTGTGTCACTTCATTCTCACTTTCCGCGCCTTTCTTTACACCCCCTTCCTTCATCCCAGTACTTCACTCCTTACTAGATTCCCATTGCCCACGCATGTTGACTTTAGTGACCCTCTTGGTCCATAAATACCTGCAAAATGTTACTGTTACTGTCTCTTAGCCGATCATGGCTTATTTATAGTGGAATATTCGAGGCCTGAAGGGTAATCGGGGAGAGCTTCAGGAATTGCTCTCCCAGTTCCGCTGTTTTCCGTCCCATCTCGGGCTATATCTTATTACATTCAACGGATCCTTTTCCCAATGGGGACTCTTAATGAAAGGGCACTTCCCGTGCGTCACGGTATACCACATTCTCGGGTCCTCGTCCGTACTTCGCTGCATTACACTGCAGTCTGCATCTACCTGGACAAGTGGTAAACAGTCTCATCTTCATATCCTTCTCCTTCTAAGCCATTATCTACTCCGGATGTGACATCTGATTTCTTCCTTACCTCCTCCTCTTCTCTTATTAAGAGATTTTAATGCTCATCATTTCCTCTGGGAGGGAGGGATCAGTTAGTCTCCTCTAAATTCTGTTCCCCTCCATTTTTTAAATTCGGGTAGTCGTACTCACTCTTGCATAATCTCTCAATTTGCTCCTCAACTGCACTCGACTTT
This sequence comes from Cherax quadricarinatus, assembly GCF_026875155.1. Lineage (NCBI taxonomy): Eukaryota > Metazoa > Arthropoda > Malacostraca > Decapoda > Parastacidae > Cherax > Cherax quadricarinatus. Next base: position 19,422,273 of record NC_069476.1, read on the forward strand.
ATCGAGTCAGGGCTCATGATGTACATGACAGCAACCATTTTCCTGTCTTATTTACTTCTCACAAATATTTTCGACTTAGTAGTCAACTTTAGTAGCTAGAACAGGTGAATTGGACCATTTACTCTCGTCAGTTTATTTTTTAGTGAACTATTTTTGTCGGTTTTTAACCACATCCTCGAATGCAATCCCTTAAACCTTACGTGCTGCTTGGGTCCGAAATCAAGCAGCGAGGGCGATTGTTTGAAGTGTCATCCGAGAAGTTAGACGTACTTGTTGGCAGGATTATATTTCTACAGTCACTTCGACTTCCTCTATGAGTACAGTTTGAAAAAAAGTACCGAAAATGAATGGCAGATACTCTCCAGACCCGAATCCGGTTCTTAGGGTTTGCTAATGTGAGAATAGTAAACACTTAAAGTTACCACAGAAAGTGGAAATCATTTCCGTATCTCTCGGGGGCTGCATCTATGCCCCTCGTTTCTTTCCTTCACGCCTGCCAGAGAGTTAGTGCCTTTAGACGTTTCTTCTAGCAGAGGAGTCTTATAATGTGCCTTTTACTCTTCAAGAACTAGTCAACATTTTCCGCTTGCCGATCGTCGGCAGCTGGGCCTCGTGACATTATATTCTTATACTTCAGCATTTACATCAGTCAGCCCTCGCAGTCCTCATCTTTTTCATCTTATTAGGTCGCAAAGGGTTCTTCCCCAGCTGTGGAAAACTGTCGTTTCTCTGCCTTTTCGTAACCAGGTACTGCGGGCCATGATGCCTCGCACTGCAGTCGCATTGCTCTTACCAGTGCAGTTTGCAAGTTAATGGAACATCTAGTAAATAGATGTTTGGTGTGGTGTTTAAACACACAATAGTCTCTCCACTAGTCAATTTGGCTTTCGTAAGGGCCGCTCTGTTATTGACTATGTACTCCGCTTAGATATGTATGTTCGTAATGCCTTTGCTAGTAACCACAGTTATTGCAGTCTGTTTTGATCTTGGGAAGGCATATGACACTACTTGGCCAAAGGTCATTCCTGAGGCCTCTGAGGTCATGTACCACTATTCCTGAAAAACTTGTTTGCTTTCCCGGACTTTGTCCAAGCTGAATGTGTCCAAGCTGAGTGTGTGTACTTGCTATAAATAATCCGGCCTCTGTTCACCTTTCTAATATTTGGTCATAAAGTGCCGATGGCTGCTATAGTTTGTGCAGGTGCTGCCTGTCACCTAGTAGCAGCCGCACTCAGAAAGCTATCAATCGTGTTTCCCATTAGTCCACTACTCATGGGTTTAAACCTTCTGGTGCTAAAACGACCTAATTTCTTTCACCAGACTTTCTGTTGTCTCTGATACTCCATTGTACCTATATGGCTCCCATATTCCTGAACGTGATACGGTCAGATTTCCCGGCCTTCTGTTTCATCGCCGGCTGTCCTGTAAACCTCACATTACGTTTCTGAAAGCAACTTGCCCTAACCGGCTGAACCACCTCAAAACCCTCCCTTATCCTTCCGTGGGTTGGGGAGAAGAGCTTGGATCATCGAACTCTCCTTCCACTACGATCAGCCCTAATTTTGTTGATACTAGACTATAGCAACCATATATATTCTGCGGCCTCTCCTGCAATTCTTTCTGGACTTTTGCATCCATCATCAAAGATTACGTTTATGTCTAGGTGCTTTACTTTTCTTCCCTGTCGAGAGCCTATATGCAGAGGCGACTGTTCCATCCTTGACCGATGATCCAACCCTCCCCCCTCCAACCCACGGAAGGATGAGCGAAGGTTTTAATGAGGTTCAGCCGGTTAGGGCAAGTTGCTTTCGGAAAGGTAATGTGAGGTTTCCAGGACAGCCGGCGATGAAACAGAAGGCCGGGAAATCTGACCGTATCAAGTTCAGGAATATGGGAGCCATGTAGGTACAATGAAGTATCAGACTACAGAAAGTCTGGTGAAAGACAATTGCCTCCGTTATTTTGTCCTCTCTCATGACCTTCACTATCCTTCTACATACAGGAAAGTAACGGATGTTAGTAGTCATTATTTGTTCACCCCCCCCCCCTGTTTTCTCCTTCCCTTCTCTTCGTCTTCGCTCGCTCTTAACTTCATGCTGGTGAGGAGCTCATTATCTGAATGCCTCCTATTTCCCCAGGAGCTGTATGACCTCTACGAGTTAACACTCCCCTCATAAATGTAATAATACTGTCCTCTTCCTTGGATCAGACCTGTATACCTCCTGGTCTTCAAGGGTTCATTGATCTCGAATATAATTATCACATTTGAACCCAAAAATGTAGACAATGGCCATATTACTTTCGTTATTACTGTTCCAGAAGGTTGTTTACCAAGCTCGTACAGTGCCATGGGAACTGCAGGTAATCGGGTTTGATCCGAAAAAAAGGAGGAAGTTCTCACTCAGTGAATAATGGTCCCTTCACTGCATCAAAGCGCCTCCGTTGAAGAGTAACTGTGAAGGGAGAATAACGACGTTAACTTGCATTAGAGAGATGAGGCGGCGTCTGACACACCTGCTTACCTCGCTCTTACTTTACCACTAGATTTTTCCATCCAACTTTTCTCATTAAAACACATGATTTTGTCTTTTACTTCAAGATTTATTAAACATGTGAATATCTGTTATTTTTCTATTATAGACCCCATGAGGGAGGTTCCTTGATGCTAGTGAGGGGCTCTTGACCGAGGGAATTGGATCTGTGCTCCAATTCCCTGAATTAAACATGAATACCCCCCTTCCCACAGGTGCTGTATAAACCCTACATGTTTAGCGCTCCCCCGTGATAATGTCTGTGATATGGTTATTTGGTTGAGATAGCACTCGTACTGTCTCACAGAAAAGTGAAACAGGCTTCTCTCTGTAGATAAAAGTACTTACATAATTTATTATATTGCAAACAGGGTCGGCAAGCTCATTGAAAATATCAAATTTGGCTAGATGTAATGCAGGGGCTGACTGGATGCAATACAAGGGATGGACAGATAAAGGAAGAGGTAATAGGATACAGTGATGTGGACATTAGAACCATTCCGTCAGAGCAGTAATTATTTCAGTGATACTGGATGAACATGAAGTATTCACGGCATAGTACTGGTGGTAGTATAATTAATAGTAATAGTGGTAGTTGTAATAGTAGCAACAGTAGTGGTATTTATAACAGTTGATATCTTCTCAGCTCTCGCTTCCCGATGTGTCTTCTTTTTTCGGCATCTCTATTTCACGTTTTTGTCGACATCTCTATTGTCGTTTTTCGTATTACAATGTTTTTTTTTTTTAATGCAGCATGAGTTACTTTATAATATCTATTTCAAGCAAGCAGAAGGGAAGGAAAGTCATAAGCTATATCATCCCTCCATCAAGAAGCTGGACACAAGTACTGATAAACAGGATGTAGTTAGTCTTTCTCAGCAGATAGTCTGGATGGCTATTGTAAGGATTTATGCTATTTGCCCATTCCATGTGCTCTGATATACTCCCATGTTCTCTCAGGTGTACTGCCATGTGTTCTCAGAAGTGCTCTCATGTGCTCAGATGCATGCCCTTGTATTTCAATGTACCTCATTGTTTACTCAGTCTTCTCTTACCTCATTGTTTGCTCAGTCTTCTCTTACCTCATTGTTTACTCAGTCTTCTCTTACCTCATTGTTTACTCAGTCTTCTCTTCCATATCATTGCCCTATCTCATCTAATGTATTGGTTATTATCTTTCTTGTACCTCTTCAGCATTACATTTTTTTTCCTCTTTAGTGTGTTCTTCCCTCAGTTACTAATCATTATTTTCCCACACTCCCTCTCTATTATCTTTGTACGTCTTTATATAATTGACAGGTGCTTTTTTTAATACGTAATTCATCATGTTATTTTCTTTTCTACCCACTGATTGCCTCTGTTATTCTCTCCTCTTCATTCTAATCTTTCAACACTATACTTCTCACTTCTTCTCTCACCACCCTTTGTGATTCTTATTTCCATCCTATTATCTTCCCCTTTCTCTCTTGCGCTCTTCCCCTCTCTCTCTCTCTCTCTCTCTCTCTCTCTCTCTCTCTCTCTCTCTCTCTCTCTCTCTCTCTCTCTCTCTCTCCTTCTCTCCCTCTCTCCCTTCCCCTCTCTCCCTCTCCCCCCCTCCCCCCCTCTCCCCCCCTCTGTAGTTATACATGTCGTGCCGAATAGGTGAAACTTGGTATTTTGGCTTAAAGAGCAACTCTCTTCTTGCTGAATTAGGCAAGCGAAAATCTGTGTATGTAGTAATTTCGCAAAAATCATTCTGAACCTAACGAATAAAATGTCATTGTGTTTGTTTATTATTAAACTATTGTAAACTTATCTAAAAGATATTTAGTTCGAATAGGATAAATTAAACTGCGCTTGTTATTACAAAGTTAGGTAAGTTTTCAAAGGTACTTTTGGTACAAAATTATTAATTTTTACTTTAACATAAATGAAAAAAAATCTTTAAGCGTATAAAAGAAATTTTAGAAAGAACTTAATTATAAATGAATTCTTGCTAATTGACAAGTTTTACCTATTCGGAACGACATATATATAATTTCAGTGATCGTCAAGGCATTATGCCCTGACGAAAATTAAAGGCCTACCATACAGGGGGTCATTTTTCATCAGTGCATTCTGCTGGGTAGTAGCCATTAGCATGTCTTGGCCTGCCGCCACACTTCACAGTGACTTCTCATTGCTCACGTGGTTGCCGTGGTGAGAGGGAGTGTTGCACTGTTGTCCCTCATCCGCCTCATCTTTTGCCCGGTGTTCCTTTTGGTTTTGAGGCTGTACATGTTTGAATATGGGTAAAGGAAGTCTTTAACACCTGAAACTGTAGCTAAAATCATAGGGCTTCACGAAGCTGGGCACCAGACGAAAGAAATAGTGGAGAATGTTAGTGTGTGTGAGCGTTCAGTGATGAACTGGGTGCAGCGTTTCAAGGCTGGTCTGCCAAACCTCGGCCTGGCCCCTCCAAGAAGACATCTGTTCGTCGCTTAACTGTGTTAAAGAAGCAAAATGCACTGACGAAAAAAGATCCCCCTGTATGGTAGGCCTTTGATTTTCGTCACAGCATTATGCGGTGGCGCTAACCCCGGCATAATGCCGTGACGAGCACTAATATATATATATATATATATATATATATATATATATATATATATATATATATATATATATTATATATATATATATATATATATATATAATATATAATGTCGTGGCGAATATGTAAAACTGGTCAATTAACAAGAACTCTTTTAAAATTAAATCCTTTCTAAAATTTTCTCTTATACGTTTGAAGGTATATTTTTTCATTAATGTTAGTTGAAATTTTTTTAATTTTGCTACAAAAGAATCTTAGAAAACTTACCTAACCTTATAACAAGAACACAGTGAAGTATATTTTTTTCGTTAGGTTCAGAATGATTATGACGAAATTATTACATACACAAATTTTCGCTTGTCCTATATGGCAAGATGAGCGTTGCTATTTAAGCCAAGATCGCAAGTTCTGCCTATTCGGCACGACATTTATATATATATATATATATATATATATATATATATATAATATATATATATATATATATATATATATATATATATATTATCACTGTTCATTTCTCGTATTTGTATTCTTTTCCTGCTCTTTATCGATTGGTTATCACCACTTTCTCTTATTACCCTCGTGTTACATTAACATTTCATTATTCCTTTATATTACCTTAGCATTTCCGTCGTAATTCTCTTTTTCCACTCATTTGCCTAGAATTCCCCTTTCCTAGAATTCCGCTGATCTTTACCTAGAATGATACTGGCATTTATGGTGTTTCAAAGCAATTACGGTATTACCCATGTTTTCCAATGATAATTCCTGTGTATTTCTTTGGGCTATCGTGATATAACGAAGGTAATCTGCTGATAATTCCATTATTCATGTTATTCCCTGGTAAACTAAAAGTATTACCCTGGTTTTTCTCTGGTATTTGCTTAATTCCAAGGTATTACTCTTGTTTTCTTCTGGTATTGTTCTTGTATTTCCCGATATTCAAGGTTTTATTTAGTACATTATAAAGGCTGTCTCAGTAGTATGGTTTTCTTAGGTTTAATTAGCTGACAGAATATAATATCAGTTGTTTCCTTCTCTCTGCCCCGTTTCCTTTGTCCTGTTCCAGCGCCTTCCACACTGAAGGAGAAACGTATCCTGTTAATCGTGAGAAGAAGAGAGACTTACCCAAACGAAGTCAGGCCACTGCTAGGTGGGAATAGATGTAGCCAGGCCACTCTTAGGTGGGGATAGATGTAGCCAGGCCACTGCTAGGTGGGGATAGATGTAGCCAGGCCACTGCTAGGTGGGGATAGATGTAGCCAGGCCACTGCTAGGTGGGGATAGATGTAGCCAGGCCACTGCTAGGTGGGGATAGATGTAGCCAGGCCACTGCTAGGTGGGGATAGATGTAGCCAGGCCACTGCTAGGTGGGGATAGATGTAGCCAGGCCACTGCTAGGTGGGGATAGATGTAGCCAGGCCACTGCTAGGTGGGGATAGATGTAGCCAGGCCACTGCTAGGTGGGGATAGATGTAACCAGGCCACTGCTGGGTGGGGATAGGTGTAGCCAGGCCACTGCTAGGTGGGGATAGGCCTAGCCAGACCATTGCTAGGTGAGGATAGACCTAGCCAGACCATTGCTATGTGAGGATAGACCTAGCAGATCACTGCTATGTGGGAATAGCCCCAGCCAGGTCACTACGAGGAACTGATAGACGTAGCCAGGACACTGCTAGGTGGGGATAGATCTACTCACGAAACCTCACTCAGTGGCTCCTCAGATCATCCAGACACGGTCACTGAGGCTCTGAGTGCGGCTCGCTCTCTCTCCTCTCACCCTAGTGGACACTCCTTTAATTTCCCACACGTGGCACCAACAATTGGGGCATGGCACCCACAGCTCGGGGCGTGGCACTCATGTTGGGGGAGTGGCAACTTTAACTGGGGAGTTTCATGGCACTGTTGGCGTATCGAAGGGCATGGTTACATGTGGCAAGGTATGGCGTGCCCCAGCTCACTCTCACGTCAACTTCAGGAACTAATCTCATGTTTTCTTTTCTAAAGTTTGACACCTTAAAAGGCAGGGTCAGAGAGTTGGATGAATACGACGCACGTTTCCCTCAGTGAAATCAATGCAGATGTGTGAAACACTGGACATGCGAGGTCAAGTCAGTGCAGGTAGTGGAGGCTCCATACTCCGTCTGTTGGTCGCGATACATAGAGCCCTTGTAGCTTTGATTAGAAAGACCAGGAAATTAACAAGTTTCTGGAATATTAATGAACTATCTACCAAAAACCAGCACTCAAATGAGGAATTCATAACGATGTTTTTGTCCCTTCTTGAGCGCTGTTTGGTTACAAGTGCTCAGACGCACCGAACGTCGTCATAAAGGTTTTGTGCGGGTTTTGGGCAGATTCCTCCATACACAAATAGTTTATTTTCTGTAATATACAGATAATGCAGTTTACATATAATAGGCAAAAATGCCATTAGTATGCGCTGCATTTTGCTATTGTTTTATTTTTCATGACACGTTCTAGTGAGGTCATAGATCCATGTAATGACAAGAAAGAGTTGATGAGTTATATCTTGTGAGGGAAAAGTTCAATAGATAGGAGTAGTGAGGGAGTATATAGTAACAATAGTTTCATTGCCGGCTGCTTGTTAAGGTAGGGTAAGTCAAGCTCCCGCTATCCCTTCCCCTCCTCCCCCCCCCAAAGGTGACGTGTGGGGCTCCGGTCCAAACAGGTAATCACTAGACTCTCAGCTCCCAGCACTACTGTAAGTGCATGCCTGCCTTGTATTCTAGTGGATTTATTGGTTGAAAGCTTCACTTTTGACCAATAATAAACTTAGTCCTTTCAGTCTTGCTCTAGGTTGACCGTTGTAATAATCACCACATCTTTTAGGTATTGTACTTATCATGGAGAGTGATTTCTTAAGCAGTGGGTAACCTGTCTATCTTTCCAGCTTGGATGACAGAGAGGGTCACCTGCCAATCAACGAGTAGAACTGATGGAGATGGACTAACGTCCTGAGACTTCCCATTTTTGGATTTAATTACCTGTGCACCTGTATGAAATTGCAGGACGTAACCCCTCATCATTGCAGCGGTAAAGAACCTGCTTTCCTGTCATCGGGATATAATACTCACGGCTATACTGTGAAGAACGAACCGGTGGTTTGTAACCAACACCTGCCTCCCCCCCCCCATCATCAGCAACGGCTACGATTTCAACAAACAGTGTCACCAACACCAGACACCCAAGTTTAATATTAGCGTTGAATTCAGTTATTTATATTTTTCATTTTTCATTTTCTTTAATGTAGGATTAATATTTCATATTTAAGTGTTTTATATTTTATATTTTCTATATAATAAAGTGTTTATGTTTGTCTATTATTTCTTTTTCTATTCATTAATTTTCCTGAGAAGGAGCCAGCCTGGGTAATACTGTCTGAAGTTGTTACAGGGTTGAGTAAGCCTTCACAATCTAGTAACTGTCGATGAGTATTGTTGATGGTGGTGGTGTTTTGTTCGTCAGGAAAGAGGACAGTGTCTCCTGACACGATCATTCGCTTATGATCGTTAAGTAGCTAAGAATGCGCTGGTCTATGCTATTTATAATGCGAAGTATCTGTATACAGTAATGACCAAAATAGCATTTATTAGGATAGGTATGAGATGGTAAGACTTTACTTGTTTCTTCCAGGACACAATTTCGTCATCTATACCTTTCAAATACATTGACACACACACACACACACACACACACACACACACACACACACACCATAAAGGTGGACAGAGACAGGATGTTCCAGAGATGGGACACAGAAACAAGGGGTCACAATTGGAAGTTGAAGACTCGGATGAGTCACAGGGATGTTAAGAAGTATTTCTTCAGTCATAGAGTTGTCAGGAAGTGGAATAGTCTGGCAAGTGATGTAGTGGAGGCAGGAACCATACATAGTTTAAAGAAGAGGTATGATAAAGCTCATGGAGCAGGAAGAGAGAGGACCTACTAGCTTTCAGTGAAGAAGCGGGGCCAAGAGCTGAGTCTCGACCCCTGCAACCACAAATCAGTGAGTACAAATAGGTGAGTACTCTCTCTCTCTCTCTCTCTCTCTCTCTCTCTCTCTCTCTCTCTCTCTCTCTCTCTCTCTCTCTCTCGACACTGCGGTTACAATTATAAAATTAATCGAGTCTTCCCTACCAACCCACAACTCAGGGACACTCGTGACATGACCTTATTTGTCATTTCATTTTCATGACATGATCTTATTTATCCCCTCACTGTTCATAACCTGACCTTTATCATCCTCTCTCTCATAATTTGACCTTTCTTGTCACCCTACTTCTCATGATTAGTTGTCACACCAGCTGGACCCACCTCTCTTAACCTAACCTTGGCTGCCACCTCGTCTCTCAAGGTCTGACCTAGCATGTCACCACACTTTTCATAACCTGACCTTGTCAACGCACCCCTCATGACCTGACCTTGTTACCTCACTCCTCATGACCTAAAGATAGGTGTCAACTCGTTTCCCATGATCTGACCTTGGTTTTGTCGTGCACAAAGTATGTCATTTTCATTCGGTGTACCTCGTACAATCAAACACATCACACACCATCATATCAAAGTCCGGTAGTTATAGCTGTGATGTGACAGGGCCCAGCGCCTATACCAAGGATATAATACCAGTTACAAGCGTCAGCCAGTCAGAGAGGGGTTGAACTCCGAGCTAATTAACTTCATACACACTTCCAGGTTCGGAGATCAGTCTCTCTCTAGCTTAAGGCTCTCCCCCTGTTTGTAAACGACCCATAGGCACAGAGCGTTTGCTTCTTACTCTTCATTACTTTTCTCACAAGTATAATAATAATAATTATTTCTACAAGTACATGTATAAGGTATACAGGCCTAGCTGACATCAGTGACATACTACTACTTAGAAAGCCCCTTGTTATGCAGAGCATTTCGGCTAACATACAGGTAGCCATTTTACGGATGATGAGCATTGGACAGCAGGTGTCTTTACGGAAACACGTCCTAAAGTTTCCAGCCGTATCGGGGATCGACCCGGGGACCAGTGTGTGAGCTGAGTGCACTAGCGTACGAGCTACGAGATACTAAGGGTATGGTATCTGCTAAGTTCTTCAAATGTAGTAATTATTCTAAAATCTGATTACATCTGGAGCACCTCGCATTACAACCAATTTTGCTTCTAGTGATCACCAAGGAGATGATATTCATTATCCTGGCTATTTCTTTCTTTCCTTCTATTATACATATTTGTATCTGATATTTGTGGTGGAAATATATGGTTACTCAAAAAACAAACATCAGTGAGTGACATCTCTTTACTTAGTTTACAAGCAACAGGCAAACTATCACTGAGCTAGGGATCACTGACCTGTGTGCGCCTGTATTCGCATTAGTTTTCACCTCATCTTTGATGACTACAATGATGTATGCCTTCATTTAGGCTCATGGACTGATTACCTTGGCCTCTACTGTCTCCAATTTCAACACCTTAAAATAATGATGAATGAGAGAAAAGTACATGTAGTGAGCTTTCATCAAGGCTGATGGGCTGATCATATCGACTCTAGATTGGGGGACTGATTTCCTCAAGCTCCTCCTCTTCCACTGTTCTTTTCTCTATTTATGCTAATGAGGCCACTGGCTGTCGAAACGTTTCCACAGTAATGATACACAAGTGTCTCATCCATCAGTGTGTCAGTTTTCTGAACCATTTATGGAATAAAAACTTTCAAATAGCATTGGTACTGAACTGATAAAGCCAGTGACTGCAGAAATGTCTTCATAATGAAGATATCCAGGTGTTGTACATGTGTCGTATTCATCTCTGTGTTGTATATCATCATTGCTACCGTATTTGACCTCGGCACGTCTTCTGTCATTAAGTGACATTATCTCTTCACCTCTCATGACTTGACCTGGATTGTCTCCTCACATATAATGACTTGGCCTGACCCTGGTTGTCATCGCCTGTCTGATTGACCTTGGCTGTTATCTCGCCTCTCATGACTGACCTCTGCTGTCATCTCGCCTCTCATGACTGACCTCTGCTGTCATCTTCGCCCCTCATGACTGACCTCTGCTGTTATCTCGCCTCTCATGACTGACCTCTGCTGTCATCTCGCCTCTCATGACTGACCTCTGCTGTCATCTCGCCCCTCATGACTGACCTCTGCTGTCATCTCGCCCCTCATGACTGACCTCTGCTGTCATCTCGCCCCTCATGACTGACCTCTGCTGTCATCTCGCCCTCATGACTGACCTCTGCTGTCATCTCGCCCCTCATGACTGACCTCTGCTGTCATCTCGCCCCTCATGACTGACCTCTGCTGTCATCTCGCCCTCATGACTGACCTCTGCTGTCATCTCGCCTCTCATGACTGACCTATGCTGTCATCTCGCCCCCTCATGACTGACCTCTGCTGTCATCTCGCCCCTCATGACTGACCTCTGCTGTCATCTCGCCTCTCATGACTGACCTCTGCTGTCATCTCGCCCCTCATGACTGACCTATGCTGTCATCTCGCCCCCTCATGACTGACCTCTGCTGTCATCTCGCCCCTCATGACTGACCTCTGCTGTCATCTCGCCCCTCATGACTGACCTCTGCTGTCATCTCGCCCCTCATGACTGACCTCTGCTGTCATCTCGCCCCTCATGACTGACCTCTGCTGTCATCTCGCCCCTCATGACTGACCTCTGCTGTCATCTCGCCCCTCATGACTGACCTCTGCTGTCATCTCGCCCCTCATGACTGACCTCTGCTAAAACTAAGACTCTATAATTTGTCTGGCGCTGACAGGAATAAATACCTCGTTTGAATAAATTCGTTGTTTGTTAACCATTCGTAATTACAGGTTAATTACCGTCAACCTCACAATTAATAACTACGAATTTTTTGTACCTGGGTAAATCGGGGTGAAACCTGCGTAATTTAACTTGCTCCTGTGCAACACCTGGGTATCTTAATTTTTACAGACGTTTCGCCAGGCAGTGGCTACTTTCAATACAAAAGAGAGGCATGTACAGGAGACTGTAGAAAGATGAGGTACTGTATTTCGCGGCTTACAAGACTTGTTTTAATCTCAGTGACTCGGCATCGGACGTAACAGGGAGAGCTGCAACCCCCCACCCCCACCCAAGACTTGTAGCTCCCGTCATTGATCTTCTAATTAGCCGCGAAATACGATAATCAGTCCCTAAGCTTAGTAACTTAGTGCAGCGGTGTGTAACCCTTGTGGGTTTAGCGCTTAGTTATGATTATAATAATTATTACCCTGATGAACCTTCAGTACTGTGGCGGTACCTAGATGACCAGTGATGGGATCATGATCCAGTACCTAGATTCAATACCCTTCCACGGATCAAACTTAATTATTCCTCAGGCGCTGCAGGATCCCCACGGGTTTAGGGCTTCATAATTATATTTCAAGGAAAATTTCCAGTTCGATAAAAGTCACCCACCAGGAAAACGATTTCTAAATAGTACACAATACATTTTCTTTGTGAAATACTGGGTATTATCATAGGAAAATACTGGGTATTATCATAGGAAAATACTGGGTATTATCTTAGGAAAATACTGGGTATTATCATAGGAAAATACTGGGTATTATCTTAGGAAAATACTGGGTATTTTTTTAGCAAAATACTGGGTATTTTCTTTGGAAAATGCTGTGTATTTTCCTAGAGGAAGTGGAGTACTTTCATAGAGAGGTACTGGGTATTTTGTTAGAAAAGTGCTATGTATTTTGTAAAAAAATTATTATATTATATATATATATATATATATATATATATATATATATATATATATATATATATATATATATAATTTTTATCCCCTAAAAAATCTTACTGAAAGATATCCTGAATAACCATCTCCTTCCTTGTCCTGAGGTCAGAGGGGTAAAAGCCGCTGCCTCTGGCTATAGTTTCCAGTGTCTAAGTTCCAGATATTCTTTTTCCTCTGTTGAGAGCTGCGAGAGCTTATAGGCTTGGCCTGGGCCTCGATCTCTTCCTCTTTCTTTTCATAGTGGCTAATCTGCCGAGGCTCGAGTATCCCTGGATCTTGGTGGTGTGGCGCCGCTCTTGCCTAGTGTTCCAGAGATTCCTTTACACACACACACACACACACACACACACACACACACACACACACACACACACACACACACACACACACGCGCGCGCGCACGCGCACTTTCTGTGTCTTTCTGCGTCTCTCTCTCTCTCTCTCTCTCTCTCTCTCTCTCACTCTCTCACACACACCCATGGATAAACATTTTATTTATACAAATTCAAGTATTTTAAATCACTTACGACATTATGAAAGAGTTATGAAAATTTTTGAAGAAAGAATGGTTCGAATTTAAGTCTCTCATATTCTCACAGACGCTGTATGATCCCAACGGGCTTAGTGGTCATGGTGGATGAAATAATGACAAGGGTTCCAACTGAGAGACTAATTTTGAAACTGCTCCGAGTACAATGAATAAAAATCAAATTATTAGGAAAAATGAAGTTTTGGAGAGAGAAATGCCATCAATGAGAGGAAAAGTGTCTATGTTGAGTTATGCCACTATCGCGGTGCCACAGGGCTCGGTACTAGCCCTTATTTAGTATTTAATATATAGCAAAGGGAGAAAGCGAAAATAGGTCGTAAAAATACAACTTAAAATATCGAAAGTACCTGATAAAGGGATCTAGAAGTTAATAATGGAGGGGCGAGTGAGACCAATGACTGAAAGATCAATGGTCAAATAACTCGTAGGAAAGCTAAAAGTGAGGGAAAAATAGGGAGTGTAAATGAAAGACTTGAAAAAAAATTGAAATTTAACTTTTTACAAGAACATTAAAAGGTCCTTAAATGTGTAAATTCCAAGGACTAAATTAAAATTACCGAAAATAAAAAAGTTAACATTTGAAACTCAGTCGCAAATTCTGCATGAAAGGAGAGGAAATGTCGCTGGACGGAGGAAGTACTACCACCCTTCGTCAAGGCAGTCGTCATAGATCTCTTAAAAAATTCACGGATGTGCAATGAAATTCTCCCTGGTCAAGATTTTCTTCTTCTGGAACTAGCACCTAGACTGTCTTTCTATTTGCAACTTACTTTAGTTTTTGAGGGTTGATAGTACAAATATATACATATATGCATAACACACTGGCCGTTTCCCACAAAGGCAGGGTGACTCGGAATAGAAGAAACACTTTAATCAATATTCACTCCACTGTTTTGGCAGAGGTGTGCCTACACTACAGTTAAAAAAAAAAACAACAACAACAAACAACAACCCTCCTTCAGAGTGCAACATCCAGGACTCGAGTCCGGCCTACCGGTTTCCTTGAATCCCTTCATAAATGTTACCTTGCTGACACTCCAACAGCATGTCAAATCACAAAAACTACTTGTCTCAATTCGCTTTTATCTAACACGCTCACGCATGTTTGCTGGAAGTCCAAGCCCCTGGCACACGAAACTTCCTTTACCCCCTAACTCCAACCTTTCCTAGGCCGACCCCTACCCTGCCTTCCTTCCTTCCATTACAGATTTATATGCTCACCAAGTCATCCTATTTCGTTCCAACCTCTAAATGTCCTAACCACTTCAACAACTCCTCCTCAGCTCTCTGGATAATACTTTTAGTAACCCCGCACCTCTAATTTCCGAACTACGGATTCTCTGCATCATATTCAGACCTCACATTGCCTTTAGACACATCTCCCTCCAGCCGCCTTCTCGCAACACTTCACCACCCATGCTTCGCATGCATATAAGAGCATTGGTGTAACTATATCTCAAACATTCCCCTCTTTGCTTCCATGGATAACGTTCTTTATCTCCACAGGCTCCTCAGTGCACCACTCGACCTTTTTCCCCTCGTCAGTTCTATGATTCACCTCGTCTTTCATAGATCCATCTGCTGACAAAACCACTCCCAAATATCTGAATACTCTCACTTCCTCCAATCTGATATCCAATCTTTTATAACCTAAAGTTTTTTTGTTATTCTCATCACCATACTATTTCCTATGTTCACCTTTAATTTCCTTTTAAATACCCTACCAAGCTCTTCCACCAGTTTCTGAAACGACTGTTCAAAATCTCGCAAAAGTAGTGTCATCAGCAAGAAGAAACTGTGACAACTCCCACTATGTGTTAGATTATTTTGTAATCCGACACCACGTGACAACACCGAGCATTCACTTCTCTTACAACTCCACTCTATAAATATATTGAATAAAAATGGTGACATTACACATCCTTGTCTAAGCCCTACTTTTACTGAAAAATAATTTCCCTCTCTCCTATATACTCTAACCTGAGACCTCACAATCCTCGCAAAAACTCTTCATCTGCTTTGTAACCTACCTCATATTCCATACATTTGCAACATCTACCACATTCCTCTCTATCATACGCGTGTTTCAAATCCATAAATACTCTTATCTAAATACTGTTCACCTATTTGTTTCACTGTAAACACTTGGTCCACACACCCCTACCCTTCCTAAAGCTTCCTTGTATATGTGCTATCCTGCTCTCCATCTTATTTTTAATTCTTTCAATAATAGCTCTACCATATACTTTTCCACGTACATTCAACAAGCTTATTCCCTTATAATATCTACACTTTTTTTTCTCCCCTATGTCTTTATACAAAGGAACTATGTTAATCCCTAGGTACCTTACCCTGTTCCATACATTTATTAAATAAAAGCACTAACCCCTCCAAAACTATATCTCTAAATGGTTTTAACATTTGTCTTTTTCCCATCAATCCCAGCTGCTTTACTCCCTTTTATTCTACCCACTGCCTCACATACCTCCCCTACACTCAAAACTAGCTGTTCTCACTCCTACAAGATGTTATACCTCCCTGGCCAATGCACAAAATCACAGCTTCCTTTCCTCAACATTCAACAGTTTCTCAAAATAATTACTCCATCTTCCCAATACCTCTAACTCTGTATCTAATAACTTTTTTCTCTCCTATTTTTAACTGTCAAATCCATCCGTTCACTAGGCTTTCTCAGCTTATTAATCTCACTCCATAAGTTTTTTTTATTCTCAAAATTTGTTGGTAGTATCTCACCCACTCTTATTTGCTCTTCGTTCACGACTCTCTCAACCTCTTTTTTTTTTCTCTCCATATACTCCTCCCTCCTTGTATCACTTTTGCTTTGTAAATCCTCTCATACGCTAAGTTTTTCTCTCTTGCTACTCTTTCCATCTTTCCACCAATCGCTCTTCTTCCCTCTCGCACCCACTATCCTGTAACCACAAACTTCTGCTGAACACACTAACACCACATTCTCAAATCTACTGCATACTTCTTCGATCTCATTGTCTGTACTCTCACTAGCCCATCTTCCTTTCAGTAGTTATTCATATCTAACCCTAATTACCTCCTTTAGTTACAAACATTCACCTCGCTCTTACTAGCTGATACCATTCTCCCTGTATCCCATCTACCTTTAACTCTCTAGCTACATCTTAAAAATGATCTGATATATCTCTGGCTCCTCCTATCTACCAATACATAGTCCAACAAACTACTGTTATTATATCATATGTTGTATGCTTATCAATCAAGGCCCCCCCCCCTTTATCATTTAGACCTGGCCACCAGAAACTTACCTGCCACACTCTCTAACCGTTTCTCCCACTTAGTATTTAGGTCCCCTATCACAGTTTCTCTCTCACTTAATTCAAAAGTTCCTGAACACTTAACATCTCCCAAAATCAATCTCTCTCTCTCTCTCTCTCTCTCTCTCTCTCTCTCTCCTCTGCATTCCTCTTATCTCCAGGTACATGCACACTTATTATAACCCACTTTTTTACATCCGACCCTTAATATAATCCACATAATCCTTGAATTTATACATTTATATTTCTTCTCCTTCCAAATTTGATCCTTCATCATTATTGATATCTCTTCCTTAGATCTAACTCTCTGATACTCCCGACTTAATCCTATTTATTTCTCCCCACTGAAACACTCCTACCCCCTCCCCACCCTGCAGCTTTCACTTTGAGCCAGGACATTCAACTTATCATTCATAACATTGGCAATCATCTCTTTCCTATTATCTGCATTGCATCCACGCACATTCAAACATTCCAGCTTCATAAAGGTTTTCTTCTTATTTTTAGTAATTTATTTCCCAGTAAAAGTAGGCCTTAGACAAGGATGTGTGATGTCACCGTGGTTGTTTAATATATTTATAGATGGGGATGTAAGAGAAGTAAATGCGAGGGTCTTGACAAGAGGCGTGGAGTTAAAAGATAAAGAATCACACACAAAGTGGGAGTTGTCACAGCTGCTCTTTGCTGATGACACTGTGCTCATGGGAGATTCTGAAGAGAAGTTGCAGAGATTGGTGGATGAATTTGGTAGGGTGTGCAAAAGAAGAAAATTAAAGGTGAATACAGGAAAGAGTAAGGTTATGAGGATAACAAAAAGATTAGGTGATGAAAGATTGAATATCAGATTGGAGGGAGAGAGTATGGAGGAGGTGAATAATTCAGATATTTGGGAGTGGACGTGTCAGCGGATGGGTCTATGAAAGATGAGGTGAATCATAGAATTGATGAGGGAAAAAGAGTGAGTGGTGCACTTAGGAGTCTGTGGAGACAAAGAACTTTGTCCTTGGAGGCAAAGAGGGGAATGTATGAGAGTATAGTTTTACCAACGCTCTTATATGGGTGTGAAGCATGGGTGATGAATGTTGCAGCGAGGAGAAGGCTGGAGGCAGTGGAGATGTCATGTCTGAGGGCAATGTGTGGTGTGAATATAATGCAGAGAATTCGTAGTTTGGAAGTTAGGAGGAGGTGCGGGATTACCAAAACTGTTGTCCAGAGGGCTGAGGAAGGGTTGTTGAGGTGGTTCGGACATGTAGAGAGAATGGAGCGAAACAGAATGACTTCAAGAGTGTATCAGTCTGTAGTGGAAGGAAGGCGGGGTAGGGGTCGGCCTAGGAAAGGATGGAGAGAGGGGGTAAAGGAGGTTTTGTGCGCGAGGGGCTTGGACTTCCAGCAGGTATGCATGAGCGTGTTTGATAGGAGTGAATGGAGACAAATGGTTTTTAATACTTGACGTGCTGTTGGAGTGTGAGCAAAGTAACATTTATGAAGGGGTTCAGGGAAACCGGCAGGCCGGACTTGAGTCCTGGAGATGGGAAGTACAGTGCCTGCACTCTGAAGGAGGGGTGTTAATGTTGCAGCTTAAAAACTGTAGTGTAAAGCACCCTTCTGGCAAGACAGTGATGGAGTGAATGATGGTGAAAGTTTTTCTTTTTCGGGCCACCCTGCCTTGGTGGGAATCGGCCAGTGTGATAATAAAAAAAAAATAGTTACTAGCCCATTGCTCCCAACATTTTAGTAGCCTCTTAACACACGTATGGCTTACAGAGGAAAGATTCTTTTCCACTTTTCCATGGAGATGAAAGGAATATAAGAACAAGAACTATTTAGAATAATAAGAGAAAATTCAAATCAGTATGTATACATATACGTGTGCATGTACATGTAGTGTGACTTATGTGGAAGTAGCAAGACGTACCTGTTTTCTTGCGTGTTTATGAGGCAGACAGACTCTAGCATTCCTCCCATTGTGTAAAATAATTACAGGTTCCACATCATACTACCTTGATATGTATGTATTAATATATATATAATGTTGATAATATATACATAATATGTAAATGTTAACGTTTACCTGGAGTTTACCTGGAGAGAGTTCCGGGGGTCAGCGCCCCCGCGGCCCGGTCTGTGACCAGGCCTCCTGGTGGATCAGAGCTTGATCAACCAGGCTGTTACTGCTGGCTGCACGCAAACCAACGTACTAGCCACAGCCCGGCTGATCAGGAACCGACTTTAGGTGCTTGTCCAGTGCCAGCTTGAAGACTGCCAGGGGTCTGTTGGTAATCCCCATTATGTATGCTGGGAGGCAGTTGAACAGTCTCGGGCCCCTGACACTTATTGTATGGTCTCTTAACGTGCTAGTGACACCCCTGCTTTTCATTGGGGGGGATGTTGCATCGTCTGCCAAGTCTTTTGCTTTCGTAGTGAGTGATTTTCGTGTGCAAGTTCGGTACTAGTCCCTCTAGGATTTTCCAGGTGTATATAATCATGTATCTCTCCCGCCTGCGTTCCAGGGAATACAGGTTCAGGAACCTCAAGCGCTCCCAGTAATTGAGGTGTTTTATCTCCGTTATGCGCGCCTTGAAGGTTCTCTGTACATTTTCTAGGTCAGCAATTTCACCTGCCTTGAAAGGTGCTGTTAGTGTGCAGCAATATTCCAGCCTAGATAGAACAAGTGACCTGAAGAGTGTCATCATGGGCTTTGCATCCCTAGTTTTGAAGGTTCTCATTATCCATCCTGTCATTTTTCTAGCAGATGCGATTGATACGATGTTATGGTTCTTGAAGGTGAGATCCTCCGACATGATCACTCCCAGGTCTTTGACGTTGGTTTTTCGCCCTATTTTGTGGCCAGAATTTTTGTACGTGTAATATATTCGTGTGAAACTTGATGGGAATCGAGGTAATCTTCATGAATGGTAATCCAGTGTGTTACCATAAGTCTGAGTTTGTTGCAGAGGGTTGACTGTCTTATTCGTGCGAAATCTGTGGCATTGCCATCTGAATCATCAGCTACAATTACAGTATCCTTAATATCCTTTATACTTTCGTTTAATTCACAATAGATTTATCACCTGTGCAAGCTCTTCTTTGAGCTCTAGATTATTTTAGCTGATATAATCATTTACTAGAGCCAAGTCAATCAGGTTATTTCGTCTAGCTATTGCTCTCACGCTCAGCTTTAAAACAGTAATCCCTGGAAGCCTTTTGAGAGTCATTGGATTCTGGATTCAGTTCCAGCCAATGTAACTGTAATTAAAATTTCTTTGAATTAACATTAGATAATGTCTCTTGATCTTTGGAACTGAACTTGCGCTTCCTTGGAGTGAACCTGAATGCCTTCCATTTCCTCCTGAACTCTGTATCACACCTACGGGTATAGTGCTTCCCCACGTCTTGAAACCTTAACCTTGGTCGCTGTCTAAACTCACAGATCAGTATAGCATTCTTCAGTCATTATAATCAGAAGAAGCACTAAACCCATAGAGGAATGAGAATTGAAGGCAATCAGATTTGATCCAAGAAAGGGCAAGAGCTCCTCTCTGGCATCAATAAAATGAGCTGTTCACATCCTTCAAGAAATTTCAGATATATAAATTCTATTTGCAGCACTTAAAATGTTCTGTCATAACGCAGCCCAGCCTCTTATTTGCATTAATTTGAAATTATTTAAACCTTTGTACGTTGTATATGAAAGTATTTCTCTGCTCTTCACATTAAATCATATCGTTGTTCTGCAATAATATCGAAATTTCCTCTATATTTAATTTCAGCTTTATCTTTTAGTAAGATATACTCTATTTTGATAGTCATGTTCCTCTTCCTTCCTCTTTCCTCTGTATCCCACATATACTTTCTCTTGCTTTCAATTTGGGCTGGAGATATCGTAAAAAAAATCCATTTGCATTGTGTACTGGATTTACTATCCTGAGATGGTAGTTTCCAAGTGATAGTAATTCAGCTCTGCTGGAATGAAACTTCTGAAGCTGCTGTGGCTGATGATCCCTTTCTGGAATACTTGACGATATCCTCATTGACCTACTGAAGTATATCAGTCCTGGCTGACACATAATAGTTATAATCATAACCATAATTTTTAAGCGTGTGCAGGGATAAGCCAGCGGAAGGCTTCGGTATGTAGTCCAGAAGCTTCAGCTGTCATTTATCATATGACTAAGACCCGCGTGAGGAAACACTTACCCTGTTTCCTAACAGACCTTACCTAGCCTAACCTAACAGGCATTACCTAACCTAACAGACCTTACTTAGCCTAGTAGGCCTTACCTAACCTAACAGACCTTACTTAGCCTAGCAGGCCTTACCTAACCTAACAGACCTTACCTAGCCTAACCTAACAGGCCTTACCTAGCCTAGCCTAACCTAACAGACCTTACCTAGCCTAACCTAACAGACCTTACCTAGCCTAACCTAACAGACCTTACCTAGCCTAACCTAACAGACCTTACCTAGCCTAACCTAACAGACCTTACCCAGCCTAACCTAACAGACCTTACCTAGCCTAACCTAACAGACCTTACCTAGCCTAACCTAACAGACCTTACCTAACCTAACCTCAGCTGGCAGATTTCAACACATTTCATGATCACCATCTTAGGTTACAGGTAAGTCTAACATACTGTGTCACCACTGTGTAACAATGATATAGAATAAGATAGCATGATGTTGTGTCTAATTTTTGTTGTAAAAAATCCTAATTTGCTAACTAAATCTTTCCTACCCAATAGAAAAAAAACTCTGCCTCTTCCTACCTTTGCTACTGAAAAACCCTGTCCATGTATTAAACCTGGGTTATTATAATCACGGGGGAGCGCTAAACCCGTAGGATTATACAGCGCATGTGGGGGGAGGGATTGAAGGTATTCAGGCTCAATTCAGGGAACTGGAGCACAGATCCAATTCCCTAGGTCAAGAGCCCCTCACCAGCGTCAAGGAACCTCGCTTGAGGGGATATCAAACCTTAGAAAACCACATAATGAAAAAATTCTTAACTTCGCTGTTTTTTCTTATCCATGTGTCCATCTCTGTTGCTAAACCACATTCCTCATGAGAGATGGCAAAATGGATTTTGCACAAATAACCCGCACATAGAAGAGAGGAGCTTACGAGGACGTTTCGGTCCAACTTAGACCATTTACAAAGTCAGTTATAAAATGAATTTGTTATATAAACAGCTGTTTCGTTACCTTTGCAAATCTTCAATTGATTTTTTTATTCCATCATTTACCATTCGTTTCATTTAATTCTCTCTCTCCATTTTCTATGAAGTTTGGGACGAATATATTAATCTTCTGTATCTAAGAAGTTGTATCTCCAACCTCTCTTGATTATCACAGTTATTTTGAACTATTTTATCCTCGCTCTCAGTGAGGCTTTAAACCAGCAAAACCACAAATGTATGCCACCTGCTATTCTCTTAAACGCAACAAACGTGTTCTTTTATTAATAGCAAAATCTTACCATGGTTACAAACAAATATTCACTCGGCATAAAGGGATGCGTGTTTCCGGAGACACACACAGGACAGTATTAGATCCACTATATATTTTTATTTTGTCTTTAACACTTTCAAATTGTTTAGTCTTCTCGCGCTCACAGACAAGTGGCGCAACGAAAGAGACGCTGATGGCCAGTTTGTTTTCATTTCTGCGGGGAGAGGAGCAGCCGACGCCACAAACTGTGCACCAATTAACCAGGTAATGAGCCATTAAAACGTCGTAAAGTAGAATAAGTTCTTCCTGGTCGTTGACGGCGAGGCGAGGTGGCTAGGATGGAGGAGGCACTGTGTCCCCCATTATCTCCTGCACACACTCATCCAGGTTACATATAGCATGCAAATTGTGTTTCAGATATGACTCCCTTTCACTAGGTCCATCTCCGCCCACACCTTGCGCCAAGCACAGGGACAGATTACTATTGTTGCCAATTTTGGAGAACAATGTTTGTGGGTATCTGATTATTCTAAGGCAAAACCTAGCTAAGTTAACAGTGAATGTTTTATGTCGCAACCAGACACTATAGATTAGACGTGTTCAGGCAGAGGGGCCAGAATGGTCGGAGGCTGATAATGAAATACATTCCAACGAAGCCCAATTATGTATATATTTCAATATTTGTATTGCAAGAATTTACAATCCGCTATATAAGCAGGATTCTGATATCGCTGATTTTAATTGGTAATCTAATAGTGGTTTTGCCTTGGCATGCCATAAAAGCAAACAACTTGATGAGTGTTCTTTGAAACAGTATAGTTGCACTTCCACTATAGGGCCTGCACCAGTGAACGGTAGACCAATGAGAGCCGTGTCAGATCATTTTCCCTCAAGACTAAATCAATAACAGAAGATGTACGTGAAAGAGAGACTTGCACTAGGCGACAGGAGGTTAAGGCTTGGCTGGCGTGGATGTGTAAGGTGTTTAAGACTTCCCTGAGCTGGTGCAGCGCCGGGTGAATGCTGTTATTAGTGTGGCTCTATTGTATAGTTTACCTTACACGCCTCGCACTGTTGCTCGTTCCCTGTCGCTAACAACGTCTATTCTGCCTCACGGCTTTCCCGTCCCCTTTCCCAGGCGCTTGAAGCATGAGAATGCATCATTCAGCTGTTGCGTTTACCAGGATCTGTTATATCCAGGCTGTATTGGCAGCCCGAGAACTGAATGCCTACGCTGATAGCTTCATGCCGTTGTTCAACGTTTCCTCCAAAAAGGGCAGATGACAGCTGATTTTTTTTCATATATTACTTTCACTGAATTCTACCCAATAGATACAACGGAAAAAAATATGATTAGGTAATGTTTAGTTTGGTTAAATATTTGTTTATTTGTATCTGCGTAAGATTAATCCCTAGTTTTAACAAACAGGTCGTCTCCTGCCGAGGCAGGTGACCCAAAGAAGAAACGCTTTCACCAACACTCGCTCCATCACTGTCTTGATCATATAAATTAAGGCAGAGCGGGACATGCTTTTTGACTCAAAAATATCTTTAATCACTCTGCCACAGTGGAATAACCAGGCAATAAAAAATAATCACTTGGATTTTTGCTGTGTCTGTAGTGCCTTGCTGTGTCTGTAGTGCCTTGCTGTGTCTGTAGTGCCTTGCTGTGTCTGTAGTGCCTTGCTGTGTCTGTAGTGCCTTGCTATGTCAGTAGTGCCTCGCTGTGGCTGTAGTGCCTCGCTGTGGTTGTACCTCGCTGTGGTTGTAGTACTTCACTGTGGTTGTAGTGCCTCGCTATGACTGTAGTGCCTCGCTATGACTGTAGTGCCTCCTTATGGCTATAGTGCCTCGCTGGTGTTGTAGTGCCTCGCTGGTGTTGTAGTGCCTCGCTGGTGTTGTAGTGCCTCTCTAGGGTTATTGCCTCACCATAGTTTCTCGCAATGGTTTTAGATTTCAAAAAGACTTTTGACATCTTAAGATATCACCGAGGTACTTCTCAATACTGTCAGCATAGTGAGAAAAGAAGAAAAGTTATTGAAGTAAGAATAAACAAGGCAGTATCGTTATCGCCACCACTCCAGGCAGTCACAACAAGGAACAAAAGGCCACAATGCCATGACTTGAACAATACACAAATAACCCGCACATAGGAGAGAGCAGCTTACAATGACGTTTCACTCCGACTTGAACCCATTACAAAGTCACACTGACTTTGTAAATAGTCCAAGTCGGACCGAAACTTCGTAGTAAGTTCCTCTCAGACTCACGAAATCGTAATGACAAGATTGCAAACAAACCATATCAAGGGTGGGGATAGAACCCGCGATCAGAGAGTCTCGAAACTCCAGACCGTCGCGTTAGCCACTGGACCAGCTAGCCACAATAAGATTCGTCCAACTAGGTATATTTCTACACCATGGGAAAGTTAGCATAGGCACCGCTGTGACCACAAATGCAAGTTTTTACAGACGAATCTCCAGCTAGCGTGGCCGTGACGAACTCTAGCTCAAGTCCCCTCAAAGCCGTCAACATGGTATAGTTAGTTCCTCTCTTCTATGTGTGGGTTATTTGTGTAAGTCACGACTACCACCCCATCAATGAATAGTTGTCCTGAGGAACTGGTGCTAATTAGTGGACGGAAAAAGTACTGAGAGTAGACTGCAGTGCCATTGTTAGCTGGTACTACTACTGACACACAAATACGAACTTATGATTTTTGCAATTCAATTTAGATAGAAAAACAGTGCAATATATAATATATTGTAGAGTGGAGGCGAGTTGAAGTGCAGGTGAGGTGCACAGTATTGTCAGTGATGGAGAAGTTAACCCTTCCTTTGTTATAAACTCTGTTGTCTAGACAAATGATCTCTCAACAACGTCGTCGTTTAAGTAAATCATCCTCCTTGATAATAAATTTAGTATCATTCCATCGCATTAAGTTGTCGTAGCTAATCCTCTGAAAAGCAAATGTATTATTCACAGTGTCAGTGTAAGGCAGATACATTTCTGCCCATTGACACTGGCGAGTCCCAGGTCGTCGCTCCCACATAGACTGGGTGTTACAAAAAGATGGACCCAATTTTAGTATGTACTATTTTGAAATTGGGTCCATCCTTTTGAAACATCCTGTATTTTCTTGCATTCTTGCCACCGTGTGGAATAAATTCAAGCTGTAATTTCAGCTAGAATTGTGGATTTCTTAATGTTTAATTTATATAGTACCTAGAAGGCTCGGTATCACCGTCGTTCATGTGACTTAGTTATGATTTAACTCGTCAAATTAATCCGTGTTTCCGTTTTTCAAAATTATCGACGTTTCTTGCAAATGCAATTAAACCTCTATTTATTATGTTTCTAGTGCTGCATATATTTGTATAATAGATGCCAAGAAAGTCTTTCTTCTCTATTTTCCTCTCCTTTATCCTCAGATTTAGTTTTCTTTATCCGTAATTAATGTTTTTTTCAGTTGTTTCCTAATGTCTTGACATTGTATTAAATCTACCGTGCCCCGTGGCCTGGTGGCAAAAGCTCTCGCCTCACACAGGGAGGGTCCGGGTTCGATTCCCGGCGAAGGAGTGGAAACATTGGGCCTGTTTCCTTGCATCGGTTGTCTATGTTCACCCATCAGTAAAATAGGTACCTGGGTGTTAGTCGACTGATGTGGGTCGCATCCTGGGATACTGACCTAATTTGCCCGAAATGCTTGTAGTAAATAAAGATATTATTAAAAGTTTTTTGTCTAACTTGTATAATTATTTTTGAATTCATGGTGCCATATTTTCCTCTTTACACAGGCTCGCGCGCGCGCGCACGCATAGGCAAAATAGACATTTAACTTTGAGAATTATGACAGGGCTCACGCAGCCAGGAAAATAATCGATAACGGCCAGCAGAGAGGCGGGGTCAGGAGCTGAGACTCTTCCTGCAACCACAGTTAGGCAAGTGTACACACACACACACACACACACACACACACACACACACACACACACACACACACACACACACACACACTACACACGCACGCTTCAAACTTTTTTTCAGTTTAAAGGTGAACACACTGCAACAATGGCCTCCCCGACTGAATTATCTAATACTGCTATACACACCTTAGATGAAGGCGCCCTATCCATGGCATACATGTCACTCATACCACAGTTTAAGTGGACCTAGTTATTGAATGGTACTGCAATTTTTCTGTAGTAATAGGTAAACCAGCAGCTAACACCACTATCCCTATAAAATCATTTGATCTCGACTCCTCTATGACATAAAATTACATCTAATTGGGTTCAAGCCCTTCGTTCTTATCTAATTCATTCCGGAAACTGGACGGATTATTGGGATGTTCTTATTCAGTCATATTTCCTTTACTAACTATATTCTCTATACCCCCCTAAAGCAAACATTTCCTCTCTCTCTCTCTCTCTCTCTCTCTCTCTCTCTCTCTCTCTCTCTCTCTCTCTCTCTCTCTCTCTCTCTCTTTAAAGACCAGTACACAAATTTAATCTGCAAATCCCCAACTACATGAATATTTTTCATTAGTTGATTTTCATTGGGTTTCATTGTCTTCAGTGGCTAAACCACATTCGTCTGGTAATATTTGGAGAAGTTGACAGTCTCATCTGCTTTGTCTTCAACCTTCATCATCTTCAGCTGTCTCTTTCTCAACATTTTTCATTTCATGCATGAATGAATCCTGTTTTTTCCTCTCTAGGAAACAGTATTTCCTTTCTATCTTCCTCCAGCACTTAACATGACGGTACAACTGCTGAAAAATTCTTCATGGAACACTACTATTCACTGGAGACAACCATTAACAATACTTCATCTGCAACAACCACCAACACCACCAGCACTAAACTACAACCACTACTACATCAGCAACTACTAGCACCTCCAGCACTACCAGTACCAACACAATTCCACAACCACATGTACAACAGCCATCTGTTCTACCGTTATCAACACAACCAAAACCAGCACCATACACACAACTTATTTTACGAAGGTTAAGTTGACCATTAAGTTTATCTTCAAGTAAATACTCCCACCAGGAGACATTCTTCACGATCTCCCGCCACTTTCCAACCTCGCCCCAACTCCTCCCTCTACCTTCACCCCACTCCTCCCTCTTTCATTCCTTCCCGTTTCACCCCACCCCTTTATCCTAGGGTCATTCTAGAGTCATCCACACCACCGTAGGTCCTTGGGTAGCGAGTAAAACATCCAGTTCTGGTGGATGCGCTACTCTTAAGGATTGTGTGGTCCAGTGGATTAAGGCAAATCAGCCGGACGACATTGGAGGACAGGAGGTTTCGGGGAGACATAAAGGCATATAAAATACTGCGAGGAATTGACAAGGTAGACAAACAGGATGTTCCAGAGATGGGACACAGAAACAAGGGGCCACAATTGGAAGTTGAAGATTCAGATGAGCCAAAGGGATGTTAGGAAGTATTTCTTCAGTCATAGAGTTGTCAAGAAGTGAAATAGTCCGGAAAGTGACAAAGTGGAGGCAGGAACCATACATAGTTTTAAGAAGAGGTTTGATGAAGTTCATGGAGCAGGGAGAGAGAGGACCTAATAGCGATCAATGAAGAGGAGCCAGGAGCTACGAATCGACCCCTGCAACCACAAATTCGTGAGTACACACACACACACACACACACACACACACACACACACACACACACACACACACACACACACACACACACACACACACACTTCTTTAAGGGTGGAGTCGAGGGGCCACGATTTGCTACACCCAAGAGAGAAAAAGAACCTCGTAAAAGATCTAGTGAGTCACTTTAGGGAGTTGCAGAGGTGGCGTCCGCCAGATATATTCCTTCGGCAGTAGCAGGACTTCCCAAGTGTTCTCAGTAGGCTGCTCATACCTTACCAGACTTTTGATTCATTTGATGGGAAGCGTTGGCGATTACTCTTCGATATGGAAGAGATGGGGAGAAGGAAGAGAGATAGGGATATATTAGAAATAATTTGAAGAGAACCAGAGAAGAGAGATCGAGAGGGGAGGAAAATATAGATTGGAGAGAGATTGAGAGCGGAGAACGAGGAAGAGAGAAGAGTTATAGCTTGGGAAGAGCTGTAGAAACGTTAGAGAAATGCGTAAAAGAGCAAGAGAGATAGGAAAGAGAGTAAAGAATAAAGAAAAATATAGTTAATGATAGTAAAAAGTTGGAGATGGGAGAGAACTTGAGAGAGAAGAATTATGAAAAGGGATAAAGATAAATAAAGATGGAAAATGTTTATGGTAGGATGTAAGTGAAGCAAAAATGGGATGAGCGCAGAAAATAGTAAAAACAATTTTTTGAACTGCTTTACATCTATTTTTGATTGTATTATTATTGGTATTATTAGTAGTAGTAGCGGTACTAGTAGTAGTAATAGTAGTGCTTGTAGCAGTTGTATGTGAAACGCTATAGGTTCAAATCAATGAACTCCGACATGGACTCAGAGACTTTTACCCTAGCTTATAGTAATAGTAGGAGTAGTAGGAGTTGTAGTAGTTGTTGTAGTAGTAGGAGTTGCAGTAGGAGTGAAGGACCCAGATCATTTTCGTAAGGTGGGCAAGAAGTATGAAGAACGCTTTTGATATCTACCCCCCAAGTTCAAATGGAAGTAAACAGACGCCGGAGTTTGAGGAGGACTTACCTAGCACAGGCTAATAGTCCTGCTGCAGTGCTTGTCATTTCCTGTGTTTATATGTCGGTAGGCTGTTGTGGGTCGCCTCCTGCAGGCCGGTGGCAAGGACCACACAGTACTGGGCATTGAAACGAGTCGAAGATTGCAACTCAAAACCTATGAATTCAACGATGTTAATCAGAAGAATTAGTATTTCTTATTATGATCAATAACCATTCTGTGATTCAAATCTGTTTATTTACACTGAGGCGCGTGAGTACAGTTTGATTTATTATCATAATCCTTATTATAAGCATTATTATTATAAGCATTATATTGTTATAACTATTATTGCCATTATTATTATCATGTGGAGCCGCTAGGTACGTAGGGCTGTACAATAGCTGGGAAATGGGAGGTACTCGGGCTCATTCCATAGTTTGAGGAAAAGATAAGTCGAATTCCTTGGAACAAGAGCTCTTTGCCGGCACTGAGGTACCTTCCTAGTGGGATGCAGTTCAGACAATGTGTCAATGGAGGTACAGATAAACTATTCAGTCCTTGGTTGATGATGTTTCGCCCACACAATGGGCTTTATTAAGTCACAAGCAGATCAGCTGAGAGAGAGAGAGAGAGAGAGAAAGTGTTTGTGACTTGTCAAAACCCGCTGTGTGGGCGAAACGTTGTCAATAAAGGATTGCATTTTGATGCGTTTCTCTTTTTTTCTATTGTGTTCGTATTTTATACCGTTTCTTCTCAGTGCTTCAGTCTCCATATCAAGGCAACGAGAAATCCTTTTAGCTGACCCACCCTGGCCTAACTTGTTATTAAATGGGAAAGAATATAGTCAGGATATGCGCTCGTCACGAGTGGCTTAAGACTGGAGAAGCCACTCGTGGAGAAAGTCTCCTCCGTAAAACTGCAAGTATAAGATTTGGTTCGGATTTTTAATCCCTGAAGGTTAGTCACCCAACATAACCCATGAAAGGCAATATGTCATCGAGGACTGTTATTTCCAGTGGGGTCTTCAGTCTTGTCTCCCAGGATGCGACCCACACCAGTCGACTAACACCCAGGCACCTATTTGCTGCTAGGTGAATAGGACAGCAGGTGTAAGGAAACGCGTCGAAATGTTTTCACCCCGGCGGGAATCGAACCCGGGCCCTCCGTGTGTGATGCGAGAGCTTTACCGCAAAAAAGACTTCTCACTTAGGCTTCCTGGCTCAGTAGCCAGCTGAAAATCTTTACTAATAAAATCCTTAACAAGCTGGGAACCCGTGTAATTGCCATTTAACCCTCTTTGCAGCAAGATATTAATGCAAATAAGCTAGGTACGGTGGTCAAGACGAGACCTTCTGACTAAATTTGGAAGTAGCAACAGCCCTGAGGAAAGCAACTCTCTGCGTTTCCTCTTTAAATATTGCAATACCCAAGTCGCAGCTGGTAGAATTACGCTTCTGGCATAAACATTAGGTGGCAAGGGTAGCAGAGGCTTCAGTGTGGGTAGGAAGGGTGCATCTAAACAAAGGCAGAGAGGCCGGATGAGGCATGGGTAGGAGAGGCATCCGGGGAGGGAATGGAAGAGTGAAGGTAAACAAAGGAAGAGTATTGCTAGAGGAGGCAGGAGTAGGAGAGGCATCGGGGGAGGGAAGAGAGAGTAAAAGTAAACAAAGGCAGAACATTGCTGGAGGAGGCAGGCGTACAAGAGGCATCGGAGGAGGGGAGGGGTGGAGGTAAACAAAGGCAGAGCATTACTGGGGGAAGCTGGAGGAGGCAGGGGTAGATGAGGCATCGTCGAAGAGAAGGTAGAGCGAGGGTAAACAAGGGAAGGATGCAAGGCTGGAGGAGGCAGGAGTAGACGAGGCACTGAGAATAATATATTGGTTTTCTAAAGTAGCAAAGTCGAGAGGAATGAAGACAATAATACATGTAGCAGAACAAACCTTTATTTGTACAAAGTTTTGCACTGAATAAAATTTCATAATAAAGAGAAACAAGATTTTTTAATTATTCTGCTCATGGGGAGGTGCTGAACTTAGAGGGTCATGTAGATGGAAAATGGGAAGATAATAAAGGCAAAGAAAAAAGAGCAGAAAAAATGACAAATGTAGTAAAATGATATCCTTTACTGACGATGTTTCACCTATACGGTAAGCGAAACATGACGTGATATTGTTTCTGACGTGATAATACCCAGTGAGTGGACGAAACGTCATCAATAAAGATCATATTATTCTGCATTAGCGTCTGTTTTCCCATCGTACCAGTATTATTTGCCATTTCACTCCAAGAAGAAGAGTAGCTCCAACTCTTTGGATAAAGAGCACTTCAGCATCAAGGCACTGAAGGAGAGTGGCTGAAGGAAGGGTGGAGGGGGCGGCGGCGGCGGCGGCCCCGGGAGGCTGGAGGTACTGAATAAAGCAGTGGATGCCGTACCGCTGGCCGCTCCAGGGATCACTGAAGACTCTCTCAGCTCGCTGCATCTCTTAAAGTTCCAGGTCTCTAAACACAAGAGTCCAGCAAGGTTATGGAGTTTCTTTGGGTCAGTGCTGGAGAGGCCCTGACTGACCTAATGGTCGTGGTGGTGATGGAGGAGAGAACTGACCTACTCGTGAGGATGGAGAGGACTGACCTACTCGTGATGGTGGAGAGGGCTGACCTAGTGGTGGTGGTAAAGATTGACCACTGGAAGTGGTGTGTGGGGAGGAAAGGGGGGGGGGAGAGTGGAGACGACTGACCTACCAGAAGTTGTGGGGATAGTGGAGAGCATTGGCCTATTTGTGGTGGGGATAGTGGAGAGCATTGGCCTATTTGTGGTGGTTCTGGTGATAGCACCATTCTGGTGGTGGTGGTGACCATCCTGGTGGTGGTGGCATTCAGTGAACCAGGCTGTATGAGCCTTTTCCCATTATATAGGTATTGGCGTTTTATTGCATTTGGTAATAAATCTAGCAGTGTTAGGGATTAGGAGTACACTATATATGACTGACACTTTGTGGGAACACCCACAGTATGTAGTTGCTTTGTGGGATATTCTATGTGATTGATACATTGTGGGAACACCAGTACGTAGCTAATTAGTGCACATT
Organism: Cherax quadricarinatus; assembly: GCF_026875155.1. Classification (NCBI taxonomy): domain Eukaryota; kingdom Metazoa; phylum Arthropoda; class Malacostraca; order Decapoda; family Parastacidae; genus Cherax; species Cherax quadricarinatus. The sequence continues at coordinate 19,454,207 of NC_069476.1, forward strand.
GTGCTTCTAAATGATAGATGCACTGTAAAAATAACCTGCTAGCTATACGTACCTGTTGAGTTCTTGGTAGGGGAATGAGAGAGCGATACAATCATTAGCCCTCGTTTATGATCGATACATAATGCTGAAGGCATTTTAAAGATAATTTTTAACAGGGGAAAACTTTATTATACGACTTTACATCTATGGGGTTCTAAGTAAAGTATGCCGCTTTATGAAGCATACAAGCATCCTATTTTCTAGACAAGCGGTGGTGAAGTCAGTGGAGGTAAAAGTATGATTATATGTACTGTAGACACAGTAACCAGTAATGCAGAAGAAAAAATATAGGCCTGATTCTTGGAAACTCGCTAATGATGGATTCACCAAAACTGCGCACTTAGGGGATTAACCTTAGGACTATTGTCAAGTCACAACTCACCGGTCCAGGGAGGACCGAAATTTCGTCATAGGATTCCTCATCTAAGCGAGGGATTTTGGTCAATTGTTCTAGCCACTATAATGTAAATTTATTGGAGAATAACAAGAAGCTTGTGCATTGTCCATTAATGGAATTATTTTTATTACTCTTAGAGAGAACGCAAAATAGAGGCTAAATAACGCCTGGAAGGGGAGGCAATCATATTCGATCCCAGGAAAGGGAATACAGTTTCAGCTCCTTCGATTAAAAATCCTTCACCGACATCAAGGAACGTACCTAAAAAGATTCAAGGCCAGGAAGATAAGTCTTTTTCTAGATATGAAGATGGCGACTCAGGCATCAATAACACCAAAATATTACATCTGAATATGGAATGTTTGTCTCACTTTAGAAACAGAGAAATTAAACCCAGACACATGATAGAATCAGTTTTTTATATTATCTCTGTAAATCATTTGGCTTCTGAACGTGCTTTTTTACAACTAAGATATCTTCTGCCTGTGAGTTACCTCTTGTAAACCGTGCCAAGTGCATCTGACGGGTGTTTCTGGGGACATGCAAGTAATCCAGTTCTGTCTGAGGGCATTCACCTGTGTACGTCAGATAAAAGCACTTCCCTGCATGTCATCTTAACCAGCCTCAGACTCGGTTACTTATTATTTGCCTGGATGTGTGCACTATCCTCTTACGAGGTGGTTAACTAGGTGTTAGGGATATTTGCCGTTTCATAGAGATTGATGTATTGTCTGAGTGAGGTTTCTCTACTTCTAGTAAGAGTCCAGAAAGTCAGACCCTCTCCTGCCTTAGATTGTCTAGCACATCAACAACAAGAGTTTTCATTCTCTCTGTCCAAACTTATCAACTATCAGGTTTAACTGATTAGTGAACTGAGTACGTAGTGTATATAATTGTACATACGTCTGGTGGTCGGAATATACGTTAAACGAAAAGTATTTCCTCTGCGTTTGCTTTTATTTTTCATTATTTGACTGACATTTGACTGCTTTGAAAGCAGGCCTTTTAAAAGCCCGTGTGTTCCTTATACCTATAATGGATTCTGGAGTCATAGCCCCCTCATCCCAGTCCCTATTTATTAGGCTGTTGGTGCTCGATTAAGTCGTATGCAGGCACTAAGGCCCATCTGAGGAGGAATTAACAAGAGCGACTCGCATGTTAACATGTGAAAAATTACAACGTCAAGACTCGCCCATCAAGACCGAACAAGTGACCAAAATACATTTTACAAAAACCTGTTTGGAGTTCTACTATGATATTCTGAAATCCATTTATGAATAGCTATAATTATTATTATATTTATTTGATGCTGTAAACAAGTGTGGGTTATTCACCACAATGGTGGAGGCTCGATACTACGTCCGTTAATCACGAGGCATTAACCATACTTTCTCAAGCAGGTTTCTCCTGAATTATTAAATAATTCTTCCAGTGAAGACTTCATTGGTAATAAATTTGGAATAATCCAATAAAGCAAAAAAAGCCAGGTAAAATAGGAGTATTTAAACATATTAATTTAATGGAGGATTTAATCAGGAATGCAAATAGTCACATAAAATATATTGCATTTAAACAATAGTAACATAACGTATAATATTAACATAACCTTTACTGATGTTACCTCGGTGCTTGGAAAACACTTTTGATCCAAGGAATTGGGGCCAGGCAACTTAGTTTGATTATCTCCCATTCCATAGATCTCTACGGGTTTAACGCTTCCTCATGAATATGTATAGCTATTACTGTTTGACCAACCACTGACCAGCTGTGGTAATTCATCGTAAGGTGTGGTGAAGACTCGATCCTCCTAACATTAATCTGGAGAGATGGGCCGCTAGAAGTGCTACTCAGAGATGGGCTGCTCTCTGAGATTGGGCCCCACCAACGTGGTGCTGTGATGGCAGTCAAGAACTCGTGTAAATAAGAACTGCCCATCCCTTTCGTGGATCAAACATGATTCTCTCGCATCTCAGGCATCACAACACCCATACTGAGTGAATCCCCACGAATTTTACTACTGCTACTATACTACTACTGCTATTACTGTACTACTGCTATTACTATACTACTGCTATTACTATACTACTGCTATTACTATACTACTGCTATTACTATACTACTGCTATTACTATACTACTGCTATTACTATACTACTGCCATTACTATACTACTGCCATTACTATACTACTGCCATTGCTATACTACTGCCATTGCTATACTACTGCTATTGCTATACTACTGCTATTGCTATACTACTGCTATTGCTATACTACTGCTATTGCTATACTACTGCTATTGCTATACTACTGCTATTGCTATACTACTGCTATTACTATACTACTGCTATTACTATACTACTGCTATTGCTATACTACTGCTATTGCTATACTACTGCTATTGCTATACTACTGCTATTGTTATACTACTGCTATTGCTATACTACTGCTATTGCTATACTACTGCTATTGCTATACTACTGCTATTACTATACTACTGCTATTACTATACTACTGCTATTGCTATACTACTGCTATTGCTATACTACTGCTATTGCTATACTACTGCTATTGCTAATACTACTGCTATTACTATACTACTGCTATTACTATACTACTGCTATTGCTATACTACTGCTATTGCTATACTACTGCTATTGCTATACTACTGCTATTACTATACTGCTATTGCTATACTACTGCTATTGCTATACTACTGCTATACTACTATTACTATACTACTGCTATTACTATACTACTGTTATTGCTATACTACTGCTATTGCTATACTACTGCTATTGCTATACTACAGCTATTACTGTACTACTGCTATTACTGTACTACTGCTATTGCTATACTACTGCTATTGCTATACTACTGCTATTGCTATACTACTGCTATTGCTATACTACTGCTATACTACTATTACTATACTACTGCTATTACTATACTACTGCTATTACTATACTACTGTTATTGCTATACTACGGCTATTGCTATACTACTGCTATTGCTATACTACAGCTATTACTGTACTACTGCTATTACTGTACTACTGCTATTACTATACTACTGCTATTACTATACTACTGTTATTGCTATACTACTGCTATTGCTATACTGCTATTGCTATACTACTGCTATTGCTATACTACTGCTATTACTATACTACTGCTATTGCTATACTACAGCTATTACTGTACTACTGCTATTACTATACTACAGCTATTACTATACTACTGCTATTACTATACTACTGCTATTACTATACTACTGCCATTACTATACTACTGCTATTACTATACTACTGCTATTACTATACTACTGCTATTACTATACTACTGCCATTACTATACTACTGCCATTACTATACTACTGCCATTACTATACTACTGCTATTACTATACTACTGCCATTACTATACTACTGCCATTACTATACTACTGCCATTACTATACTACTGCATTACTATACTACTGCATTACTATACTACTGCTATTACTATACTACTGCCATTCTATACTAGCTATTACTTACTACTGCCATTACTATACTACTGCTATTACTATACTACTGCCTATTACTATACTACTGCCATTACTATACTACTGCATTACTATACTACTGCCTATTTACTAATACTACTGCTATTACTATACTACTGCCATTACTATACTACTGCCTACTCATTACTATACTACTTGCCATTACTATACTACTGCCATTACTATACTACTGCCATTACTATACTACTGCCATTACTATACTACTGCCATTACTATACTACTGCCATTACTATACTACTGCTCATTACTATAACTACTGCTATTACTATACTACTGCCATTACTATACTACTGCCATTACTATACTACTGCCATTACTATACTACTGCCATTACTATACTACTGCCATTACTATACTACTGCTATTACTATACTACTGCTATTACTATATAACTACTGCCATATAACTATACTATACTGCCATTACTATACTACTGCCATTACTATACTACTGCCATTACTATACTACATCCATTACTATACACTACTGCCAATTACTATACTACTGCCATTACTATCTATACTACTGCCATTACTATACTACATTATAGCCATTACTATACTACTGCCATTACTATACTACTGCATTACTATACTACTGCTATTACTATACTACTGCCTATTACTATACTACTGCTATACTATACTACTGCTATTACTATACTACTGCTATTACTATACTACTGCTATTACTATACTATACTGCATATAACTATATACTACTGCTATTACTATACTACTTTATACTGCCTATACTATGCTATACTACTGCCTATTACTATACTACTGCTATTCTATACCTATACTTAATACTACTGCTATTACTATACTACTGCTATTACTATACTACTGCTATTACTATACTACTGCTATCTTATACTATACTACTGCTATATATCTATACTACTGCTATTACTATACTACTGCATTCTATACTACTGCATTACTATAACTACCTGCTATTGCTATACTACTGCTATTACTATACTACTATTTACTATACTACTGCTATTACTATACTACTGCTATTACTATACTACTCTATTACTATACTACTGCTATTACTATACTACTGCTATTTACTATACTATGCTATTATCATATACTAATGCTATTACTATACTATACTACTATTACTACTACTATTACTACTATTACTATACTATTACTTATATACTATTACTATATTACTATTACTATACTACTATTACTATACTATACTTATACTACTATTACTATACTAATTACTATATACTGACTATTACTATAATACTATTACTATACTAATTACTATACTTACTATCTCTTACTATTACTATACTACTATTATTTACTATACTATACTACTATCTATCTCTATACTATACTATACTACTATCTACTATATTATACACTATTACTTACTATTACTACTAATTACTATACTATATCTGCTATTAACTATAACTATTACCTATACTATACTACTTCTATACTACTCTATATTATAACTATTATATACTATACTATACTATACTATCTACTATACTTACTACTATACAATACTACTATACTTATACTACTATTTACTATACTATTACTATACTACTATTACTATACTATTACTATACTACTATTACTATACTCTATTACTATACTTACTATACTATATCTATTACTATACTATTACTATACTACTATTATCTTACTACTATTACTATACTACTATTACTATTACTATACTACTATACTACTATTACTATTCTATTACTATACTACTACTATACTATTACTATACTACTATATTACTATACTATACTACTATTTACTATACTATACTATATTACTATACTATACTACTATTACTATACTATACTACTATTACTATACTATACTACTATTACTATACTACTACTACTATTACTATACTATTACTATACTACTATTACTATTATCTATACTTACTATTACTATACTATTACTATACTACTATTATATATATTATTACATATACTATTATATCTTTACTAACTGCATCTACTATTACTATACTTTATCATCTACAGTATAGCTACTATACTATTACTATACTACACTGCTTATAACTACATACTGCTATACTATACTACTAGCTATATACACTCTACTGTATTACTATACTATGTATACATACATACTGCTATTACTTTATACTGATGCTATTACTATTTACTATTACTAATACTGATATTATTATGTACGATATTATACTAATTTTACGTATGTAAATATGAGCTATATATTGGCTATGTACTATTACTAGTACTAGGTACTGCTGTATGGCTTAGCTACTACTACTATTTACTATACTACTACATATTCTATATACTATTTACTACACTCTACTTACTATACTAAATTACCTATCTTATTACTAATACACTCACTATTACTTAATACTTCTATCTTTTCTACTGAGCTATTATCTATACTTATTACCACACGAGACAATTAATCTGTATTTTTAACGTACTGCTATACTTTTATCTTTTTGTATGAACTATATGCAAATAATACTAACTGCCCTTTTTCGCTAGGTACTAATAAAATATTCAACCCATAATTACTATATTACGCTATCTATACTATTTTCATTATTGCTTTTATTATAATGGTCTGATCTCTAATTTCAGAGAAAAAGGTATGGCTCTTGATGTAGCGATGTCGATCCTGTTGCTGTAATCTTGTTTGTTAGAAACTTGCTAAATTGAAGCTATTGGTCGCTAGGAGTAATGGAGGGTAGGTAAGTGATGGTTGAGTCTTAGTTTTGGTGTGGTGGGGGAGGGAAAGTACTGATAGTGGGGGCGGTGAAAATGGAGGCGGTGGTGGTAATGTTAATAATCTTAGTAGTGGTAGTTGTGTTGGTGGTTAATTGTCTGTGGTGGTTTTGGGTGGTATTGGTGATGGTAGTAGTGTTGAAGGTGACTGTAACGAGGATAGGGTGGTAGTCCTGGTGGATGAGTGGTGGTGGTAGTACATGGTAGCAACGTCTCAGGTATGCAGGTGGGCAGGCTGCAACTCCCTCGTCGGGCAACTCCCTCTCCAAAACTTTACACACTCCACAAACTTAATTACCTTCTCTTTATTAGATTCCCCTCGTGCTTCTTATTTCCTCCTCTCTGAGCTCTTTATTTCCACAAAGAGACAATAAAAGTTGTTTTTTGTACAGATTCATCCTGATTCTTTTAATCTTGTTTGTTATGAAATGCAAAAAAATATAAATGCCCTTTTTTCGCTAGGAGTAATAAAAAAGTTTTCAAGCCATGAAATATTATAGATTTGTTTTATCATATTTAATAATAATTTTGCCATTTTATATATAAATGAAGCTGTCTCAGAGTAGGGCAGAGAAGGGACACCAGGTACAGCGACTCTCAGCAGTAGCTGGTGTCACCGCCCTGCCCTTCTGTGAGAAAACTTCACCTCATTTTTCCTGTTGTTACTCTTGCAACATTGCATAGCTCCTAATGACGCACGGAGAATGTGAAAGTACTTAATCTGAAGATTACACGTAGTGTTTTTTAGCGCAGTCAAATTTTTATCAAAACTGATCAGTAACATAAACAGAATAATTTTTGGTTAACATGTGTTTCTACCGCTTCAGCTTATGTACAGGCTACTTACAGCTATGTTCAGAATTCAGGGGCTAGTTAAACCTAATAATGAATAGAATTTTGATGAGAGTAAAGGAACACTGGCTATGTAGCTATAGCCTACCAATAAGGAATATAGAACTGTTATGGAGGTGCCCATCAAACACTTAAGAGGATCTGATAGTTTTAGGTATTCCTAAAATCATGGTAACCTACTTTATGCCATTCCACTCTTCCTCTGAAGCGTCAGATCACCCTACGTACCTTGTTAGTCACACCATACCAGGAAGGTGCACTCATCCTAGCCCTGGCGAGTGTTCACTTCGCTCGCCAAGACCACATACAGGAAAATAAATGTGTGGCACATGTCGGATGTGCCACACAATTGTGTGTGTGTGAGAGGGGGGGGGCATATGACGGATGTCTCTCAGCAAAGAGCTGAAAGAACTCCGTTAGGGGTACTCGATTGCTATTACACTCATGGCATTCAGTAGTTATGTTATATAAGATTAGTCAGGAAAATGACCAAATGTCTCCTGATATGGGTTTTAGTCACATGATGACTCGGCTTTTGGCCATATGGCCGAGGTGTTCCAATGGCTTGCCAGTCCATCCCTTTAAAATTTATGGTTACCTTTCGAAATTTATTTTATTATTTATATATTTATGAAGGAACACTGAAGGATGCGTGCATGATGCGTGTCACACACGTTCATACCTGAGAAAGGCAAGTAGTATGTATCACACTAGTAGTGTTAGTGGTCGTGGTTGTAGTGGTATTGACGGTAGAAGCAGTGTTTGTATTAATGATAATTGTCATGGTTGTTGCAATGTTACTATACGAAGTTGTAGCCGTTGTTGAATTGCTGGTAGTACTTGTAGTGGTGGTTATAGTCAAGTAGTAGTGGTTAGGTAAGGATCGTCAGGAAAAAGGACAAGTGTTTCCTGACGTGGGCCTTAGATGATGACCCGCAATTGGAGCTTTTGGTTATCTGACCGAGGCCGGCTGACTTAACGGTTTACCTCCTCAAAAATTATAGTCATAGTTATAACCATTTTTTTAATAGTAGTGGTGGTAATTATGTATTTCCTAAGAGCAAATTATAAGTATTTGCCTGAGTGTTTTTTTCCTTTTCCCTTTTTGTCCCTTTTTTCTTCATAAAAACTTCTGTTCATAACTTAAGATCGCATCATCACATCGGCTGCAAATTTTCACTACTGTATTTCTCTAAATGGGGAACAGTTCATGCAGCTATAGGCATACATGGTTTTTTTTTTCTGGTCACTGTTATATAACCCATTCCTGAATTTTTTTTCCCCCATGGTCTTGTGGTCGCCTCTAAACATAAAAAAATAGTTTATCCTAATCAGAATAGGATTGGGATTGTTACTGTACGTATTATTTTTGCTCTTTATAAGCGTAAGTGTTAATTTTTTCCACGTTAAATCTCAGTAAATATAATCGAGTATACGAGTAAATCTTTTTTAAGCGGCTTTAATATTTAATGAACGATGGGTATTATAGACGGGATATTATTAGTCAATAAGTTTTTTCATGTAGGCAAAATTTTGTTAGTGTACTAAAATTGGTAAAGAGTATGGAATCGATGCAGTCTTCGAGATAACTGGTGATTTATTTAGCGATATCTGGTGATAATTTAGTGATAACTGGTGATAATTTAGTGATAGCTGGTGATAACTGGTGATAATTTAGTGATAACTGGTGATAACTGGTGATAATTTAGTGATAACTGGTGATAATTTAGTGATAACTGGTGATAATTTAGTGATAACTGGTGATAACTGGTGATAATTTAGTGATAACTGGTGATAACTTAGCGATAACAGTTGATTAACTTCTAATTTTAGCATTCAGGTAATAAAATGTCTTATCTACTAATGTATATATGTGGTTAGATATATCAAGTTATTTAGATTTCTTCCGCACTCTCCATTCTTTCCTCTACACAAATAACCCGCACATAGAAAGAAACGTAGGACGACGTTTCGGACCGATTTGGGCATTAACTTCAGTTAATGGTTGAAGTCGGGCCGAAACATCATCCTAAGTTTCTCCCATGTGTGGATTATTTATGTATTGTTCTAGTCACGGTATAGTAACTAATGTTCTTCGTTCTCTATAATTAGATATAATATGATTTCCAAATTTCTAACCATACCACGGGTGCGGTAAGAACTCGCGGATTGGTTTGTTTGCAATCGTGTCATTACGATTTCGTGAGTCCAGATTTCTCTTTCTCTCCAAGTCCCTCTCCCTCTCTCCCGTTTCCTATGTATAAGTTATCTTGCCAACGCTCTGGGATGGTTGAGATGTTTTCGTAAAAATTGCGTTTCTCCCTTGCTTGGGATAGGCTATACTGAGAGACGGTAACACCAACTATTCAGTCACGAAACTTTTGAAATTCCCGTCATTGATGAATCTTTAATGAAAAACTTGACGATATCTTCATTGCCCTATTGAAGTCTCCCAGGTCAGGGTAACGTAAATCCTCTTCAATGAGCCATACCCCCGGCCGGGATTGAACCCGCGGTCATAGTCTCAAAACTCCAGCCCGTCGCGTTAGCTGGAGTTTTGAGACTCTATGACCGCGGGTTCAATCCCGGCCGGGGGTATGGTTTATTTGCAATCGTGTCATTACGATTTCTTGAGTCATCTTCAATGAGCTCCAGCGTGCGTGATGGAATATGACGATTGGAGAGGGAGGGAGAGAAACCAGCTTTATTCCCACTGTGTAACTGTCATGCAGAATATGGTACAGCACACTGCTGATGTATCTAGTTTTGTGGAATAAAAAAAATCACTAGTGTTTCGTTGCGTGGCAGGATCATGTTGTCATTGCGCTGCATTGGTCTTAATTTGCGTTTAAAAAGATGACCCAAAAGTCTAGTTTGGTTAGGTGCAAATTTAACATTTTATTCGTATTGTTGAACTTGAAATCGCTTTATTCTACAGCAATTACTTTAATGTTGCTTCTGAAAGGCATCAAAGTTTGTATTAGTGTTTTATTACAAGGAAGTTTGGCATTCACTTTGAGCTGCCTAAATTTTAATTTGCTACTTTTCATAAATTGGTTCCTGTGTAATAACTAGAGAAATATAAACATTAAGCACTGGTGTGTCTTAGACAAACGTGCTCATTAAATTTTGGCTGTGTAGGCGCCATTTTACCAGTTGTACAGAAAAGTCATTGGACTGTCTTAAAAAGCACAAATTAAATATTTTTTATTTCATTGTATAAAATTATAAATCGACGAACTTCAAAATAAGATGAAAAATATTGAACCCTCGCATCTTTATGGAGTTTTTAAGTTTCACAAATTGAGCTCTTAAATACCATATTTTCGAAGAAATTTCTGCCAGAGCCAAGCAGATGTTTAGCTACAGCGATCCTGTCCTCCATTTACTGCATCCAAGTCTCTCGTCTGAAGCTTCAAAATTCCTTATCCGACCATCTTCAGATTTTGATTGCTGACGAACTATAATTTGGGAAAGGTTCGTGTAACACCTCTCGAGTGCAAGTGCTCTCTGCTTAATTTTATTGAGACCCTTCCCGAAATCGGTTTCTATGTGATATCTTAAGAAAGGCCCTCCTGGTCGGCTGCATTCTACTTAAAAGAAGGTTGTATTGTCAGTGATATGTTAAGTACATTGTCTGCTTTCTAAAGGAGGGATGAGGATATTTGCAGTTTTGAACTGAAGTATCAGAACCCATCTGGCAAGACAGTGATGGAATAAATGAAGGTGAAAGTGTTTCTTCTTTTGTCGGTCACCCTACCTTGGTGGGAGACGGCCGGACTGTTGAAAAAAAATGTTTAGGAGCTATTTTGCTACTTTGTCTCAAAACTGTATACTTCATTAAATAACTGGAATATGCCTGCTTAATGGGAGTATATTGATGCTAGTGAGGGGCTACTTATCCATAGTTGGAATTTTTTTTCCCCTTCTTTGGCTCAAATCTTAACGATTCCTATTCCCCAGACCCTGTATCCCGTACGGATATAACGCTTTCCCCGTTTAAAGTAAATTAATCCTGATCAGTATCGAAATTTAATGGCTGATGCAAATTGTGAATGAATTGGGGTTAGGTTGTGTAGGTACAAATTGTTTCGAATTCAGTCTACTAACTAGAGAATACATCTGATAGGCTTCAAAATTTTTGTACTGGTGTTGTTTCTTCAATCAAAGCTTTCCCTTGATTTTTGGATATGTCATGTGCCTATTTTAGCAACCTAAACTAAAATAGGGACATTGTCGAATTAATTCACAGAAACCAATAAACTAATTTGGTTACTTGAAATAGCTGGAGAATGTATTTTATTAGAAATAAATCTCGGTGGTTAACTTCTCTGGGTTGTCCTTGGTTAAGTCTATATATTATACTGTTCATGTACATATACCATCTGTTTGCGCGCAAGACTTGTAAAAATTTAAGTTATGTATGCGAAGCCTAACTGAAACTAAATTACGTGGACGCTGGTCAGCCTTACTTGGAGAACAGTTTATATTAAATTTTGCGTGAATAGGTCAAAATATTTTTTTGGTTTTAAGAAAAAATTCTGAAACGGAAATGCTAGTTTTCAAGTGATTTCTGAGTTTCTTCCAGAGAGCGCTGTAGGACCCTTTTGGGTTAGACCTTAGTTATGACTGCAATAATAATTCTTCCAAATAGCTTCAACCCTCCCACACTGGTAGCTGATCATGCAACATGTACAGACTTATTGTGCTGGTATATTTAAAGTCATTGTTCTCTGAGACAAGACTTCGCCTCTTCAGTTGTCCTCAACGTTGGTGCTTAGTGTTAGGATTGAATTAGCTTGAAGCTGTGAATGCCCTAATTTGCCAATATTATTGAAGATATTGGTGGCCCGGTGGCCTAGTGGCTAAAGCTCCCGCTTCACACACGGAGGGCCCGGGTTCGATTCCCGGCGGGTGGAAACATTTCGACACGTTTCCTTACACCTGTTGTCCTGTTCACCTAGCAGCAAATAGGTACCTGGGTGTTAGTCGACTGGTGTGGGTCGCATCCTGGGGGACAAGATTGAGGACCCCAATGGAAATAAGTTAGACAGTCCTCGATGACGCACTGACTTTCTTGGGTTATCCTGGGTGGCTAACCCTCCGGGGTTAAAAATCCGAACGAAATCTTATCTTATTTGGATACTAGTTTCCACGTGACAACTTACGAACACCTTTCCTGATTCACCTCAGATCTTCTACGCTAATACAGACTGCTTTAAAACCGTATGTTGCACACTGCACAATGGCTATTGCGTGCACTGAGGTACAGGGAACCAAGATTATTAAATACGGTAATACCTTTCTCGGATCGCGCAGCGTCCTAAATACATCTGCTTGCTATAGTAGTTAAAGATGTAGATGTAGTATTGGCTGTGGTGTCAGTGGTCATAGCTGTAGCTGTGAATGTACTGTTCGTCTCCATGGCAGTAATGATGATAGTGATGGTACTTGTCGTGATTGCAATAATAGTTATAATGTTAATAGTGATGATGGTTGTTCTGATGGTCATGGTTGTAGTGGTGATTCTCGTGTTATTGGTAAAAGCTGTGATGACTAATTGTGGTTGTACTGGGGACTGTAGTGTTAGCGTTCGTGTGACTGTGTTAGTGGTTATGACTGTTGTGAAGGATGTTGCTTAAGTTATCGTGAAGAATGCGTTAATTTTCAAAAATGAAGAGTTAGTGGTAGTAACATTTGTACTAGTTTCCGCGGTTGTAGTGCTGGTTGTAGTGCTGGTAGTCGTGGATGTAATGGTGGTTCTCCCTGCTTGTTGTCGGTATATGTCTGAAGTTGCATATTGCTCGGTGGTAATGACCTCATCTGTGTAGATATTGTGTTGACGCAACAGTCAACGACCTCTCTTGTTTGTTTACTTGTTGTTACCTGGCCACACCTGGAACACTCAGATAGAAATATGAAAGAGAAAAAAAAATGAATGAGGAAGGTAGGTGGAAGGGCAGAAAAAAGGAAGATGAATTAAACAATACCTAACTTAAATATAAAAGAGTAGCTGTTAAAAAGATTTATAGCCCTGACTATTCTTCTTTTCAACAAGACAAATGAAAAGGAAATGTCATTAAAACAATCTTCTTAGTTCCCTTTGGACAGGGCAATTCAAGAAAAACGCTCAGGAGTTCCAGTGGCTCGTCTTATATGACACACCTGTAAATTGTGCAGCTGTCCATACGTAGGAAATGCTGGTGGATATTGGCAGGTGTTTCCGTTGAGAGGACAGCAGCAGCAGCAGTGTGTGTTTGGAGAGCTGTCACGAGGGTTATATTGAGGTGTTTGTCTCCTCTCCACTGGGGAGGAGGTGCTGATGGGATTGGTGGGAGTGGTGGTGAGGAAGGTGGTGGGGGTAGTGGTGATGTTGGTGGTTTTGGTGGTGATGATGTTAATGTGGTATGGCAACTGCGGGATTAGGGTGGTAAATGCGGTGGTGGGATTGATGGTGGTGGTAAAATTAGTGGTGGAATTAATGGTGGTAGTAGTGGCTGTGGCGGTGATACTGATAGGATTACATGTGGAAGTGGAGGAGGTAATGGAGTATGTGTCAGTAACACTTGTGGTGGTGATAGTATATTTAATGGTAGGAGTGTGATGGTAGCCGCCTCAGCCAACAATCATAAACTCTCCTAAGAAATAAAAAGATTTAGTCGCTGACCTCAGAACCAACACATCCACTAAACTTATAACAGCAATTTTGAAAGTGGTGGAGGGGAAAGCCAGCGAAAGGCCTCTGTCAGATGACCCAAAGCTCCAGCTGCGAGTCATCATATAACTAAGACCAGCGTCAGGACGCACCTGTCCTGTTTCCTGACAAACCTTATCTAACCTAATCCCCTTTATAACAATAAGCTCCATAGTCACTGAACGCTATAGCTATTCAACTATAAATGGCTATGGCGTCTGGGATCACTTCTCAAGTGAATATCCCAATAAAACGATACAAAATGTGATGGGAAAAAAAAGTTGCTGATCTCACCTTTAAAATACTGGGGATAGACAGCAGTAATTACTAGGCTGGACTCCAAGAGAAGTCGCATTGTGGATTCTCTTCCATGAGAAGAATTATGTTGTGGTACCTCACCTTTAACTTAGATTCATTGCATTTTCTGTATCCAGTTTCTCATTTTCTTCAAAAATAATTCCTTCTCTTCTATTAAAATAAGATTTTTTTTCTTCCAAACAATACACAGACACACGCACAGACACACGCTACAAGCCTGGTCCAGCAACTGGCTCCTTGAATTTAACCCTGCCAAATGCAAAGTTGTGAAGATTGGGGAAGGGCAAAGAAGACCGCAGACACAATATAGTTTAGATGGCCAAAGACTGCAAACCTCACTCAAGGAAAAAGATCTGGGGGTGAGCATAACACCGAGCATATCTCCTGAGGCGCACATCAATCAAATAACTGCTGCAGCATACGGGCGCCTGGCAAACCTACGGATAGCGTTCCGATACCTCAGTAAGGATTCGTTTAAGACTCTGTATACCATCTACGTCAGGCCCATACTGGAGTATGCAGCACCAGTTTGGAATCCACACCTAGTCAAGCACGTCAAGAAATTAGAGAAAGTGCAAAGGTTTGCAACAAGACTAGTCCCAGAGCTACGGGGATTGTCCTACGAAGAAAGGTTGAGGGAAATCGGCCTGACGACACTGGAGGACAGGAGGGTCAGGGGAGACATGATAACGACATATAAAATACTGCGCGGAATAGACAAGGTGGACAAAGACGGGATGTTCCAGAGAAGGGACACAGATACAAGAGGTCACAATTGGAAGTTGAAGACTCAGATGAATCAAAGGGATGTTAGGAAGTATTTCTTCAGTCATAGAGTAGTCAGGCCGTGGAATAGCCTAGAAAGTGACGTAGTGGAGGCGGGAACCATACATAGTTTTAAGGCGAGGTATGATAGAGTTCATGGGGCAGGGAGAGAGAGGACCTAGTAGCAATCAGCGAAGAGGCGGGGCCAGGAGCTGTGAATCGACCCCTGCAACCACAAATAGGTGAGTACGCACAGACACACGCACAGACACACGCACACGCACGCACGCGCACACACGCACGCACACACACGCACGCACGCACGCACGCACGCACGCACAGACGCACGCACAGACGCACGCACACACGCACGCACACACGCACGCACACACACACGCACGCACACACGCACGCGCACACACACACACACACACACACACACACACACACGCACACACACACATACACACACACATACACACACACATATATATATATATATATATATATATATATATATATATATATATATATATATATATATATATATATAATATATAGATATTGTAACCACGAACAAGTGGTATTGATCAATAACAACACTGCGCTAGTCAAGGATTCGAACCCATGTTGTACTGGCCTGCCTCATGTTAAGCGAGAACCACATGACGCTTTAAACCACAGGACCACCCAACCCTACAAGAATGGAGCAGCCAGCACACAGCTAGCTGTTGGGCCGCCATTCGAGGGCATACGTAGGTGTGGGAGCTTCTAAGCTAATTTCATTCTCATCCCTGTTTGGTGTACTAGCCTCACAAGCAACATTTTATATATTATTGTAACCACGAACAAGTGGTATTGATCAATAACAACACAATAATATATAATATATAAAATATATAAATGCTGCTCGTGAGGCTAGTACACCAAACAGGGATGAGAATGAAATGAGCTTAGAAGCTCCCACACCTACGTATGCCCTCGGATGGCGGCCCAACAGCTAGCTGTGTGCTGGCTGCGTCATTCTTGTAGGGTTGAGTGGTTCTGTGGTTTAAAGCGTCATGTGGTTCTCGCTTACCATGAGGCAGGCCAATACAACATGGGTTCGAATCCTTGGCTAGCGCAATGTTTTTATTGATATATATATATATATATAATATATATATATATATATATATATATATATAATAATAAATATATATATATAATGATATGTGTGTGTGTGTGTGTGTGTGCTAAACAACCACTGTGAAAGAATAAAGAAATTCCAAGCGATTTCGTGACTACTCACATTGTCAAGGAACAATAAAAGAAATGCATCAAAAGAAGGCATATAAAGGGTCTAGACCACACCTCACTATCACACCCCACAACAAAGCAACACCTGACGCGCGACTCATAAGAAAGGGAACACTGCAACAGGCCCGCTGGCCCAACTAGACAGGCCCTTCACACAACCCACGAACAAACTATTCTACCCAAGAAATAAGAATTTTAAAATTTATGATTTGTCCAATGTATTATTAAATTCTTCCTAAATTCTATTTATAAATGAATCTAATTTATATAAACCAAAGGAAATATTCATATTGTCAAAACTGTTTTTTATGAAACAAGATTCAATTATATTTATACGCCTTCTTTTGATGCATTACTTTTATTGTTCCTTGACAATGTGAGTAGTCACGAAAGCGCTTGGAATTTCTTTATTCTTTCACAGTGGTTGCTTTGCATATTCTAAAATCGCCTGTTTACTGTGATCTTGTTGCATATACATATATATATATATATATATATATATATAATAAACTGCACTGGCCGGGGAAAGGAACCCTCAATACCTTAACCCACCACCCTTGTAACCCGTCAAAATTCCGAGACGCCCTAAACCACTTATATATTTTCTGTGTGTATGTAGGGTTAATTAACAGAGGATGAGTAAGACTTTTTTGGTTTAGAATCGACTGAGTTTTGAGATTACTGAAATACAAAGCAGTATGTGAACCAGATTATAAATTTACTACCTGAATACGAGGAAAAAATCGCTAATAAAACAAGGTCAGTTCCACATCTCGAGGTCTTGTGTTAAAGAGTGATGACAGAGTATCGACAACAAGAACGTCTTCAATAGGAATGTGAATAGAGAGTAATTATGACTTGTGTACCAACTTAAATAACCAGACTCTGTATACAGCAGCCGTCAAGTGGTGTTGCTCTCAATAGAGATGAATCAATGTCTTCGTCAACAAGCTATTCATAGACATTTCAGATGTCTTAAATTTGTAAAAAAAAAAGGAGCGAGTGACTGACTGAGTGACGTGACTGACTGACTGACTGACTGACTGACTGACTGACTGACTGTGTGTGTGGGTTTAGGTGAACAGTGCCGTCTCTCTCACCCTAAATCACAACTTGACGAGTTTCCTTTAATGAGTCGTACGTAGGTTCTTTATGGAGTAAGATAGCTTAGTACAAAGAACTTTACGTTTCAAGACAGTCTAATACCCAGAATCTTAATCCAGTGAGACAGTGTAACACTTATGTCCTTCCTATACTAAGAAGCCTAGGGCTTAAGTTCTTTTTTCAGTACAAGAGTGGAAGATCAGTTATGCTAATTACACGACAAATTGACCTTTTTAGTGTATTATGATGTCCAATAAAGAATTAATAATTTGTTTGTTATTATTAATTAAATTCACTAGAGCGTTACATCCGCAAGAATCATACTGATTTTCAGGAAGCTAAGGTAATCAGGTTTGATCAAAGGAAGGAGTGTTAGAGGAGAATGATTCAAGAAACAGGTTTTATCTGGGGGGAAGCAGGTATTGAGCCGTCACAACCCAACAAAGGCGATGGAAAAGTGAGAGAAGCTGTGTAAGATAATTTTAGCAAGAGATCAGATAGAAAAAATTAATTTCAGGATAATTGAATGTCTGTTTAGGACGCAACAAAGACATAAACACACTCACAAATTACACACATATATACATATACATATATATATATATATATATATATATATATATATATATATATATATATATATATATAATATATATATATAATATATATATATATATATATAATATATATATATATATATATATGTGTGTGTGTGTGCAATAAGATCACAGTAAACAGGTGATTTCAGAATATGCAAAACAACCACTGTGAAAGAATAGAGAAATTCCAACCGCTTTCGTGACTACTCACATTATCAAGGACAATGAAAGTAAAGCCTCAAGGAAGGAATATAAACGGGGTAGCCCACATCCTCACAATCAGATCGCACAACACTGAACCTCCCTGACGCGAGACAGCAGGCCGCCGGCCGAACTAGAAGGCCTTCAACACAACCCATCAACAAACTATTCTACCCAGAATAAGAAATTAAAAAATTAATAATCCCAATGTATTATAAAATCTTCCCAAACTCTATTAATAAAATGGATCTAATTTAATATAACCGATAGGAATAATGTCATATATTGTCAAACTTGCTTATATGAAACATGAATTCATTATATGCCTGTAGACCCATGGACGTTGCTTGAAACTACTTTCTCAACTTTTTTGAACAAATCAATTGATGGTTATAATCTCTTACATGGAATAAAACGAGCAGTGCAATCATTGTCCAGTTTTCTAACGCTATATTATGTTTTTAATCGCGAGAATTTTACCAGTTTACCGAAATAAACTCACTTCTCGCAAATTTTTCCAAGGAATCATAGACACTTCCATCAGCATTTGGGGAATTCTTCATCAAAAGCTATTTTTTACTGTATCTAGATTTTTTAATACAACATTTAAATATTAAAAGATTTTAAGAAAGAAGCGCATACAACCAAGTTTTCATGGTAAGTGGGAGAACAAACAGTATTTTAGTGAATAAGGCTGTGTTGTCCCTTATTGATTCTTTAAAAAGTATTTCAAGCAACTTTAAAGATCTTTAACATTACATTTCTTGGGAGTATTTCAAATCATTAACTATTTCATAAATTTTGGATATTCCTCATCTATAACTCTGGACTACAAATACTTAAAGCTCTCACAAAACATTGATGAGAAATCAGACAGTTAAACTCTATCTTGATTGGAAGAATAATAGTGACATAGGAACAGTTATTTGTAGGTTTTCCTGCTAAAAATTTAAATTTGGATACACATTATATACCCTTAATAATTTAAACATCTAGAACAGGCCATTAGTTTAATTTTCCTTCAAATTCAACGTAAATTTATAGAATTTCTAAGCGTATTTACATTTCTGCAAGGGAAATGGTTGTATATCTAAAATTTTTTGGGCATAAGACCCACAATTATAATCAACATATCTGAACCATTTAGCCCTATTAGGAGGATAGTGTTAAGCAGGATCCTCTTGTTTCAAAAAATCCATGTATAGGTTACAAAGAACAGTGAAAGAGGATTTTCGCCATTGCCATACCACACTTCTGAGTGTAAAACTAAGTAAATACATGGTTTGAGTGTTTATATTAGTCCATATAAGTAAGTTAAAGATGTCGATTAGTGAGAAGTAAATTGTTATGACTAATTCTCATCATTGCCTCTTCAGTAGAAGTTTTATTGTATCTATTGAACATTGTCTGTTAACGGTTTCTAGGTGGATTTTTTTCTAAGTTATGAATAGGTTTCAGTAACATGTAAGAGATTATTAATTTTTTCATGTATCATTTTTCTTTCATAATTACTATGCCACTTTTATATGTCTGCCTTTAGTTAAGGCGCAATTTTTTTCATTGCTATTAAGTTAATCATAAGACTTATAAGAATCTTTGAGGGCAATTGGTAATGTTTTGTAATTTAACATAGAGCCTATATACCATTCCCTTACTAATATTAAATTTCAACAGTCTAGTAAATCAGAAAAATTTTCAAGTTGCAAAGGCTTTTGGCAATTTTCAACATATTAAGTTTTTTTTGAGTTGCAAACTTAGGCTGACAAAAAAAAAACCTAGATCCGCAGTTTGCATTTTTGTCTAAAAAAAATTTTTTCCCAATTGCCCATCAAAGATCTCTTAAGTCTTATGATACGCTAATAGCAATAAAAAATTGAGCGCCTTACCCAAACAGACAAAATAATAAGCAATAGCAATTAAGAAAAGAAAATGTATTCTACCAAGAAAAAATGAATTAATCTCTTACATGCTACAGAAACTATTACTAACAACTTAAAAAATACCCCTAGAAAACCGTTAACAGCAATTTCAATAGAACAAAAAAACTTCTACTGAAAGGCAAAGATGAATTAGTCCAACAATTTACTTCCACAAATCCAATCTTACCTTACGATGATGAGACTAATAAAACACACAAACCATGGAATACCAGTCAGACCTAATTATTAACGTCATAGGATCAGTTCATATACATTATCCAAATGGACTTTGTTGAATATTTTGACCCTATTGATGTGCAAAATTTTCTAACTTTCAATGTTAAAAAACAACATAGATTCTTAGTTTGATAAATTTAAGGCTCCTTGATTGACTTAAATGATTTTAAATAATAGGTTAGTTTTATGTTACTTCCTTGATTATGAAATTTACCTGTTTGATGATTTATTAAGTTTCCTATCTGAAGAACTCGTTAATTATGATTTACCGTTGCCAGTTCCTACTATCATTAAACTTATTAAACTTTGCATTGTTGATGCAAAATTTGTATTTAATGATAAGTTTTACACTCAGAAGTTTGGTATGGCAATGGGAAATCCTCTTTCACCTGTTCTTATTAACCTATACATGGAATTTTTTGAAACAAGGCTGCTTAACACAATCCTCCCTATTAGAGCTAAATTGTTCAGATATGTTGTTCGCATCGCTGTTGGGCCGTGCGGACGTGCTGCGCAGTAGCTCCTGATTGAGTTGGCTTTTGCGCAGTGTTGACGTTTACTTAGCTCTGTGAAGACCTGTTTGCGCGCTCTACGAATTGAAGCAAGATGCCCTCCATCGAGCAACTTTACCAACAGCTTAAGGAAGAATTGAGGATGGCGAAGTTGGAGATTCGGCGACTGATTGAGGAAAACACAAAGATTGTAGTCTACAGTCCTCCGTTTATAGTCCCATGTCAAGAAGGAGGAAACTGGTCCAGTGGCTAGACAGCAGGGAACGAAAAGTTGAACGATCAGAAGACGAATGGAAGAGGATAGAAAACGATGAAGAAGAAAGAGACTGCCCGTGGAAACTGTGTGGAAACATCTAATACATTCTCAGTGCTAACGACGAATGTTTGAACATCACGACGACGACACCAAGGAAGTGTAAGAATATTGTTGAGTGTTGGGCTAGCCAAGGTTATGGAATATGGATAGGGCGTTCAGCTTGCGAAGGACTAGGAGTAGTAGGCAGAACAGATAGTATTGCTTTCCTGGTGGTCTTGGATTGGAGGAATAGTTAGACCTTCGGATGACATCATTAATGTAATGTAGCAATCCTATTATCTATCTCATTGCTGTAGAGCAACGATTTATGGCGACCGTAGGAGAGAAGACCCTGATTAGCTTGTAAAAGGTCATCAATAAAATAATAAGATTAAAGGGTGGGGAACCCTGTACATAAGTGGTATTTTTGCCAAGATAGGATTGGAACATGCGAATGGTTTGTCCAGGGCAATTGGAGTCAATTGCTAGGCTGCGAACAAATACTGTAACGGAAAATGCGGTAACATTCATTTACAACTTGGACCTCTTCTATGGCAGAAATGACATGTCTGCCATGAATGGGGTTCCCTTATCTAGGTCTGGGTGGTAGCACTGGCAACTGCAGTGGAGGGAGGCATTAGGACTTTAAACTAGTAATAGTTAGTGGTATGGTTTTGGCAGGAAACAGTGGAGTCCCAGTGTAGTAATATTACGAGTTCTGGGGAACTACAAATAAGTAGAAACGAGGATAGATATTGAAAACCTTGGACTTGGTGATAAAGACAGTAATAGGTTTGTAGAAAAACAGAAATGAACAGGAAGGGTAAAGAGAAAGGAGAGTCCCTTATCAATGTTATTATGCTAATTGCAGTAGTCCTAGGAAGTAAGAAGGACCGAGTTCTGAGATTAGTTTGCTAGGTGCAGGTAACATTGGTATGTAAGTGCCGTAACTGAGACGTGGTTTAATTCATAAAGTCGGGACATGCCTGCGGAAGGTCATATTCAGGGCTTTAAATTGTTAATCCAAGTATAAGAAGTATCGGAACGGGGTTGGGGTGGCATTGTAATGTCGAGATCGCTGAACTGTTTCATAAAAACGGTTATTAAACTGAAGTTAACACATCAGAGTCTGTTTGGATAGAATTTTCAGAGGGCATGAAAAACATGATTTTAGGAGTGATATACCCGTCCCCAACCTTAGATAGGGACCAGGGAGACTACTATGTGCAGGGAAATTTAAGGCACAAGGCACAATTAATGAAGTAATTCTAGAGACTTTTAAACTTTAGACATGATTGAATGAATTTCTTGACTGGAATTTAAATCACTACGACTTCTTGAAGTAGTTCCAGGATTTGTTTTTTGAAGCAGTATTGTGACAGAACCACAAGGGAAAAACCAGCTTGACTAGTTCTGGCACACAATGAATGCCCTTGTTAATAATTAAGAAATTTCAGAGGAACTGGTCTAGCGACCCACAAATCAATTACAAATTTAGCATGAATGGAATGTACATAGTAGCGATAACTCAGTAACAGTCCAGATTTCGCTTAGTCAGATTACGATGGGGCTTAGACTAAACTTATCTGTTGACTGGTAACGAAAGTGAGATATCGCATATGACAGTTATCTGAACACTATACATACTGCTCACAGAACGTTTATCCCATATAAAGAAATAGATCAAATAGAAATGACCGCAAAATGGATGAATAATAGGCTCAATTATCTACTAGGTCATAAGAAAGGAATTTATATGCGTGACCAACGAGGTGAGGGTCATCTTATTAATCATGTAATATGACAATTAAGAGGACATTAAAAAGGGATAAGATAAGCTGAAAGGGACTAATGAATTAAAGTTGCTAGTGATTACTAAAACTAAACCCAAAAAGTTTATTTTCCAGGTCTATATAACAAAAAGTTAAGAGATAAGATAGGTCCCTTAAAAATACCTATGGCACCCTTACACGGACAAAAGAGAATGAAATGTGCTCGATTTTTTAATAACTTTATTTTCTCTCATTTTTTACACAGGAAGACACTAACAATATTATCCAGTAATTAATTTTTTATAGTGGGCTAGAGAAGATAAATTAGTAACATCCACAGTCACTAGTAAATAGGTTTGAAGCAGATAGACAGACTGAAGCAAATAAGTCGCCGAGGTCCTGATGATGTTTTTTCAATGTTCTTAAAGGAATGCAAAATGGAACTCTAGGAACCATTAACTAATATTTTAATTTATCTCATCAAACAGGTGTAGTGTCTGATATGTGGAAGATGGTCTAATGTTAAATCCTATTTTTAAAAGCAGTGGACAAGCCGTTCCGTCAATATTACCGCCCAATAAGCCTGACCCAATTGTAGCAAATTACTAGTCAATTATAGCAAGAGATTATACAGCTCATCTCGATAAGCATAGCTTTATTAATGATACTCAGCATGGATTCACGAGAGAGCCGGTCTTTTCTAAACTAATTATTACTTTCTTCAGTAAATCTTTTGAGTACTGTATTGACCACAGATAAAGAATTTGATATTACACTTAGATTCTTTTAGTAACGTAGCTTTTGATAGAGTTCCGCACCAAGACTGTTAAAGAAAGTGGCAGCTCATGCATTGGGGGACAAAGTGCTCTCGTTGTATCGAGTCATGGCCACTGACAGGAAGCATAGAGTGTCCATAAAATGGGTTAAATCGAGTGGGCGATCTGTAACACGTGGCGTCCACAGGATGCATCTTGGGCCTCGTTTTTGTTTATAATATATATCAAGAACTGGAAGATGGAATTACTAGTGATAATGACAAATTCCGTCCTATGAACAAAGATAGGTAGGAAAATTGATTCAAAACGTAGATGTGTTTGGAACTCCACGTGGATTTAAACAAACACATTCTAGTCAGAAAAGTGGCAGATGCCTGTTCAATAGTAGGATAAAATGCAAGGTTCTGAATCTTTGGAGTGCCCATAACCCTATAACTCTAAGTTAAATGATGTAGAACTTGCCATACAGATTGGCTAAAAGGACTTGGGGGTTATGTGTGGAGCAGCAACCTTAAACCAAGACAGCAATGAGCTACTCGCGACGGTAATAAGGCAAATAGATTACTGTGATTTATATCAAGAATTGAGAATCCACAGAAGTTCCAGAGGTCATACTGCAGCTTTATAACAATCATTATTAAAGGCCTCAGCCTAATTGGCAGACTCAGTTCTGGTCTCATATTACAGCGAAAGACATAATTCGTTAGAAAACATACAGCCGCAGAATGACTAAATTATTAAAAACAAACATAGCTTAGAAATCTCCTTATGAAAGAAAAGATTAAGAGCACTTAAGTTGACATTTATCTTGTTAACGAAGATTGAGTGGGAGACCTGATCGTAAGTGTATAAGTGGAAGATAGGTATTAATAAAGGGATATTATAAGGTTCCTGAGGGTGTTTTGTCTCTCCCAAGAGAGAGAACCCCTAGTAAATGTAATTAATCTAGATAATATAGAATTATAAAGGACATAGGAATGTATTTGGCTTTGGAAATAGGGTAGTTGATGAGTGCAACAGTCTACCTATTGGGTATGAGGCTGTGAGACTTGTAGTTTCAAAAATTTAGGTGATAAGTACATGAGTGGGAGGGTTGGATATGAGAGTGGGACTTTCACCATCAAAGAGCTTATTTCATGGGTGGCATTGAAAAATGGGTTGGGCAAAATGTTTTGTTATTGGATGTATTGTAAACGGGACTCTGCCTAGTATGGGCCAACAGGCCTCCTGCAGTGTTCCATATCTTTCTATGTTCTTATGTTCTTAGAAATTGCGGTCTTCTTGCCCAAAAATGTAATATACACCATTTCCTTGGCAAATAAATAGCGTTTAGCCCATTCTATAAATTTTACTGTTGAATTTGAAGAAATTACTCATTGCCTTTTCCTAGATCATTATATTATTAAGGGTAATAATGATTCAAATTTAAAATATTACAGAAAACCTCAAATAATCGTGTATCCTATGTCCACTATAATTCTTCCCATCAAGTATAGTTAAGACTGCTATTTCTCATCTATTGTTTTTTGAAAAGCTTTACGAATTTCTAGTCGACAATATTATAGATGAGGAAATATCCAAAATTTAGTGAATAGGTAAGATTTGAAAATACCCAAGAAATGTAATTGAAAAATCTTTTAAAGTTGTGCTAGAATTACTTTTTAACATCCAAAACGGGACAACCACCTTATCTAAAAATATGTTTGAGGTTCTCCCTTACATGCAAACTGGTTTATATGCCTTTCTCTTCTAAAACTTTTAATATTAAAGTGTATTAAAAATCTTGATACAGCAAAAACTTTTGATAAAGAATTCCCCCCAAAATGCTGATGGATGTCTATGAAATTCCTTTTACCCTTTGCGATAAAGTATATAATTACGGTCAAACTGGTAAAAATCTCGAAGATTAAACACATAAATATATGCATTAGAACTGGTACAAGTTCCAATGCTTCTATTTATATTCATGAAAGAAGATTTTAAAACATCCAATTGATTTTCAAAAAGTTGAGAAAGTAGTATCAAGCAAGGTTCCATGTTCGCAGGAACACATGAAATCTTGTTGTCCGTAAAAAAGGCAGTTTTGACAATAATATGGAATATTTCTCCTTCGATATATAAATTAGATCCATTATATAATTAATAGAATTTGGGAAGAATTTAAATACATTGGACAAATAATGAAATATTTAAATTCTATTTCTTGGGTAGAATAGTTTGTTGGTGGGTCTGTGGTGAAGGACCTGTCTAGTTTCGGAGCCGGCGGGCTCGTCTCGCGATCAGGTGTTTCATTGTTTTGGGATCGATGTGAGGCGAGTGTGTGGCTTCCCCTTTATATAACCTACCATTGATGCTTTACTTTCATTGTTCCTTGTTAATGTGAGTAGGTCAGAGAATCGCTTGGAAATTTCTGCTATTCTTTCACAGTGGTTGTTTTGTCATATATATATAATATAAATATATATAATATATATATATATATAAATATATATATATAGTATATATATATGCCCTGGAGGAGGAGTGAGTGGGCCATACTCCGCCTCAGCACACATTCTTCCACCGCCACTCACAAGGGACTGCACAACTCTCTCTCTCTCTCCCCCCCCCCCCCCCCCCACCATCCACCATGAACCAACAATGCCGGATGTGCCATGGCCCATTTTCCCTTCACTTGGTCTATCACTCAGAATAAGATTGTATGGCAGACGATGAAGCCAGCCATCCACAAAGCCAGGGAAACAATGCACCGCACAATGAAAGTAAGAGTGCACAATGTCAGGTGTGTGGAGAGTTTTCGAGCACGCAACAGGGACGGCCGTATTCGTGCACCAGAATAGGAGTGCGGGATCACATATGCCCCCCATCAAGAGAGCAGCCACAGCTCCACAGCAGATATACAATTCCAATGGGACAACCTCGTCACTTGCAAAACCTTCTGATTTGCATTCAAATCCACTGCTAGCATACACTATCCCACATCCCTAAAGCATGCTCGCCCATGATGCAGCAGGGAAATTCCACAGTACCTTCTTAAGCGGTAATGGAGGTTCCACAACTTAGAAGCCCGAGAGCACCATCCAAGCATGGCGCAACCTTCTCTTGTTCGTCAATGTCTGTCTTGCAGTTCCTGAAAGACAGGCAACTGCTAACCACGACAGTTATCAAAGGCAGTGCGCAACTACCAAGAACGATAACGTGTGTCCCACTCCCCATCATCGCAGGAATCAAAGAGGCACACCCAGAAACAAAGTCCTACTGAGAACCGAGGAATTTGCGCAACAGGTTAGCAAAAAAAAATTGAGGAAGGTACCACAGATGGGAGCAACAAAGAATGGGAATGTACAAGTGACGCCACTTGTAGCCCCCAAGGATGGAACCACGCCCACGCATCTAAGAGACAAGCATCCAACCAGGACAACCACAGCCATCACAAGGACACCCTGATGGAATGACCCTATCACTGAACAATTAATTTTGCCAGAATCGGAAGTCTATAAGCTATCGTGTCATTTCCAGCAGATCTGCAGGAGGTAACATCTGGAATTCGACCTCATCCCTCAAAGAGATGGAAAATCCAGTACTCGGTGAATCTGCATCAATTCTTCTCACCGAATATAATAACTTTCGTCAATACAAAATGCCTGCTGGGCGAATCCCAGAAGAAAAATTAAACCTTTCTTTTTTGGAGCCTCACTATGTCTTTGAATAAGAGGGATGGGAATCATACCCATGACAAGTTGGAACAACAAACTCGAGCCGTCTCGTTGCCAAAGCAGCAGTGAGAAACATTCACCCTAGAAATGTTTTTGGTTTTTTTTTTTTTGTTCTTTTTTTTTTTGTTTTTGGCCACTTTACACCACCCAACACACTGGGCTTTGGGTCTCTCAAGGCATTGAAGCTGCAGCTCAATGCTGCAAGTGCCTACATCGGGACCTACCAGAAGACAAGGCCAGAGTCAAACTATGATTTTTAGAAATGACCTTTTAATATGGAGAGGAGAAGATTCTGTTTTGCCAGCTTTCGGGTTCGGTTTTTCCCCAGCTCTTTCCCTTCATTTCAGTCCGCTACAGCAAAACCCTCAATTCTTTCGTTTGGAGAACATGAAATTCAATCATCAGAGGTGTTCAGCAGGTGACCCACTTGCTCCACATCTCTTCTGCTTGGCATAAGAGAAAAAACTTCCAGCCTATGCATTGTAGCTCAATATCTGGTACCTCGGATGACGCACTCTGGCAGGAATGAAGAGTCCCTCGTGGGGGACCTACAACTGGTAAAACACAGGGAGAAGCTTGGGAACTCATCCTCATCCTCTAAGTGTGAAATCACAGCGAACCAGGAAATATAAAGCTGAGTGCGAAGAATCCTCCCGGAAATCTCAACTACAACTCGTCCAACAGTTACCCTCTTGGGGCACCGCTTGGGTCACCAGGCCATCGATACGGTCCTCAGGGACAAATTGATATCTCATGAGAATGGAGGAGAGAATAAGCGATCTAGATAGCCCATGATGCTCTGTTCTCCTCACAAGGTCTTAACTATGCCAAGACTCACTTACTTCCTTGAGGTGTGCACCCTCTTATTGCGACAACCCAACACCGCATGAATATGACGCACACTGAGATCAACCTTTTAATAAGGCACTTGAATCTGTCACTAGAGGCTTGAGCAATTGTGATCAGGCAACCCTCCCCAGTGCGACTGGAGTTATAGATGTGCGTAAAAGCAACCAAGTTGCTTACCTGCTTTCAGTCTTCGTGTTTGGCTTCCAGTGCATTAGTCAAGAAGATAGTGCCCGAACGCTTGAGAGCACTTGGTAGAGCTCAACACCACCAGTGTTTACTGAGTCATCAATTCGGTGGGACACCCTATACAGACTCCTCCATAAGACCATCTCCCCCCAACAGCACAAACAGTCCCACCTGTGGACAAACCGAACATGGTGAAAAAATCCGCCAAACACAATGCTCCTCCATGCTTAAGGAAAGAACAAAGCTCGTCTCCTGGCAGTGAAGGCACCCACACTCAGAGATTTCCTGTTGAGACTGTTCCCAATTCTCCCTGGCACCCTCTCGACCCACAGTCCATTACGGATTGGTATGTAGCCTCTTCGCCTAGCCTCCCCCATCTCACCGAACATAGGTGTAATTTGCAGCAGGGCGACAGCTGATCAATTCGGACTCCATGGACTCGTTGTGCCTCACAGCATACAGGGAAGTATCAGACTTGAGGAGATCAATGACATAATAGAGAAGCCTCGCCACAGCCCGATATGCCACATCACAACGGAACCCCAAGTACAGAGGTCTGATGGAAGTCAAAGCTTCCTGATGGAGCCACTATGCTACCCTGGAAGGATGGAAAGCAGATGAGCCTGGGACTACACCTGTGCTGCCACATTGGCAGACCCCTACTTGCCATACCGCTGTAAGGAAAGGGGGTGAGCGCCAGCCACGGGAACCCAGAATGATCCGACAAATATGAAGACCTATCCCCTTGCTATAACTTCATCCAAATAGGGTCGGAGACCCTTGGAGCAAGGGCCAGTTGTAGTCTCTAAAGTTCTCAAGAGCTGGGTGAAAAGCTCATCATAGAAGCCAAGGACCACAGGGCGACCAGCTTCCTCTTTCAGAGACACAGTGTTGCGAATCCAGAGAGGAAATGCCTGCGCATGTCTGGGCACGCTGCCGACCGCAGGGAGCAGGACGAAGTATTCGAGATGTCGCTCTGAGTTTACCTATGTTGTATTACTTTGTAACAATTTTTGTGAATGCTCATTTTAGTCAATGTATTTTGTCTATAAAATAAAATATATTAACAATAATATAGTTGGTGGTAGGAGAAAATCTCTCAAACAGCTTCAGGAGAATCTTTGAGTTTTTCCCTGAAGCAAGGTTTATTCTTTTCTCTGAGGATGAGGTTCCCCATACACAGTTCTAGAGGTGGTACCTCCCTAGATTTATATATATAATATATATATATTATAGTATAATCTATATATATATATATATATATATATAAAGTAAGTGTTGTCTTTGTCGCGTGCCGAATATGTAAAACTGGTCAATTACAAGAACTCATTTAAATTAAGTCCTTTCTAAAATTTCTCTTTATAACTTTTAAAATATATATATTTTTCATTAATAAAAATGTAAAAATTTGTAGATTTTGCATGAAAAGACTCTGAGGGAAAACTTACTAACCTTAATGTAAACAATAACAATTTATTTTTCGCCTAACCTAACTAAAATATATTTTAGATTTCGTTTACAATAATTTAATACTAACGAACACAGTGAAGTTTATTTTTTTTCGTTAGGTTTCAGAATGATTTAGTCGAATATTTGCATACACAAATTTTCACTTGTCACCTAGAGAATGGCAAGATGAGGCGTTGCTATATAAGCCATGAATTCGCAAGTTCTGCCTATTCGGCACGACATATAATTATATATTTATATATATGAATAATAAAATAATATAAAGATTGTCTGTTGTGCTGAGTTTTCAGGTTCGTATCCTGCTGAGGACTGAGAGATACATGTTTGAAATAAATTTACCCTGTCTTACAATTGTTTAAAATATTATATATATATTTATGAAACTGGAAATAATATTAAATAAACCTTGTGTAACTCTCTAGAGTTGTCCGGAGTCTTTGAAGCTGTCAAAACCAATGCCACCTTCTCCACGCCCGTACTAGAAAAAATCGCATAATTATTAGGAGAATCGAGCCTATGCCACACACTGTAAACTTTGAAAATTTTTAGCAACCTTTGATTCGACTCGACCGAAGTGTACAGACATCATATGAATACTCAACAAGCAGTGAAGATACCCCTAATTATTGTTGAAAGAACACGATAAGTATCATGATGATCAGAGAGCTGTAGTGGGTGTATCTCATCTTAGTTTACTTTTTGACATTATTAATTTAAAATAATTTTGCTCACTAATACTTTCTTGCGGATATAGGTTTCAACTGTAAATTGATTAATGTACAACATTATATGTTTTTCGGGGATGCAAACGTTGGTATATCTCGGTGTACATGTTTTGTGTGTTTACACTGTAAGTACAACACTTTGATAACGTCCCTAATTTCACTCCAATCTGGTAGCTATTGAGTTTGAAAGAGCATGCCTTTATGCTTTGCTCTCTACAGATCAAGTTCATATTCATCACACTGATGAATGAGTTATGTCGGTTGTATAACTGAAGCAAGAACCACCGAACGACAGGAAATAAAAGCTTAGCTCCGTGGAGAAAATGGACAGACTTTCTTCTTTTCTCAGAAAGCACATCAAAGCTAAGTGGCTTCTCAATTTTATCTTCCGAGATGGTAGAAAAACTGGCAGCAGTCGTCCTTCAGTGTTGAGAGGAAAGCGAAATCCATGGACAACTGTAAACAACACTGCTCTCTTCTGCAGTAAAAGCTCTACGGAAGGAAGGGTTCACGAAGTGCCTCACCACTTCGATCGGACCTGATATTCTCCTCTTTAAGCATTTAAATAGGTAACGGAACGTAATCAAAACACATCAGCTTAACATCGTCGACTTTAGTGAGGAACACAGCGAAGCTCTCAGACCTCAATGACACCTCAAAGACGTTCCGTTTTTTTGGCAATTATTGTGAGCCCGAACTCAATATTATCCGCCTGGGAGGGGTCCTCCGATTTCATCTGTTCCGGTGCTCTCCACTGCGATCGCTGGATGGCCAAGACGATATATGCCATCGAGATTTATCTCTTCCGGGAGAAGTTCCACTTCACAAAGCGGGAGAAAAATGACATCCGCAGGTTTATAACCTTTAAGTTTAGGGTTTAGATTCACGCATGATTTCTAGCCCCTCGGGCACATTCGATTTTCACCCACAACCTTCATGTCATGAAGAGATGAGTGACATATACAAATAAGGCCATCTATGTTGCAGTAACTACCTTCTGCTGCCAACTCTGGTACCTTAGTGAGGAGTGTATCTCACTGACCTTCTTCCACCCAGGGACTTCGGCAGATATCAAAAGGAACATTATGGAGGCGATGGACATGGAAACATCTGACAACCCCCCCCCCCCCCAAAAAAAAATCACGCCTGCATCAGTTATAACAACCTGTTTCGGGGACCTCAGGGAGTATCTTAAATGCTCAGCTTTCCCACAGGATTCCTTAGCCTCGATGTGGCAAAGTAGCACACAGAATGCGAGACCGCATCTGAATTCGTGCAAGAACTCTATACTGTCGCTGAGGAAGGTAATGCCTTAATCTAGAGTACAACCCAATTCTGACGGATTAGTGGCAGAAGCAATATGCAGTTTCCATGTATTTATATGCAATGCACACCAGGGGAGAATTACAAATTCCTAAGAGACCACAGAACGGTTGGGGTTTCAACCCATGGCAAGTGAGTCCTAAAAACTCTCAGGCCACGAATTCGTGAGGACACAGTTTCTAGTTTAAATAGATAAGTTTTAATATTTTCTTATACTTAAGTTACTAATAAGATGAAAATTATAAAGGATGTTCTTAGCATCATTAATTATTCTTAAGCTTAAATTTATACTTAGATTCACATCACTCATTACTCTCGTGTATAATTACAAGTATCACCAAATATTTGAAAGTTACGGATGGCGTCAGATGCGTCTTGATCACATAAGACCTTTAATTTCCATTGATCATCAGAAGAATGTGTTAGGCGTTGATATTAACCAGTCTGAGAGCTAGAATTATTTTAATAAAAGTAATTCCATTTATTCAGCACTCTTCTAATTACAGAGGTGATCATATTATCTCTACACGTTTAACTATTTAGGCTGTTTCCATATCTATAATATTGCGAATATTGCTTGAATAATAAACTTAAATTTAACCTCTCCCAGCGTAACTCTGGGAAACACGCCCCATGATGCCTTGCGTGCCTCCAGTGTAATGTTACATACCTGGTGGGAAGAATAACTTTAACCTTGTAATAGCTTCCACTTCATCTCAAGAGCTAAATAAAAAAAATCATAAAGGGGAATACACACTCTGAATCTAATTGAATTAATTCTGACAATCGTTTTGCTTATTATTAAAGTGAAATCTGCGTATTAACAGTTGTCGGGTGAGACAAATAAAACTAGCGCACGACTCTTCCATACAGCAACTGTGATATCTGCCTACATACAGTACATGTCTAGTGGTGCAGACAGTAACTACTAGTTGTCACAATTGCTACTCGCAGTTAATGCTTGTGATGTCAATGTAAACTATCCCATGTGTTTCGAGTCATATATATATATATATATATATATATATATATATATATATATATATAAATATATATATATATATATTTTATATAAAATATATATATATATCTAGGTAGTAGGTTGGTAAACAGCAACCGCCCAGGGAGGTTCTACCGTCCTGCCAAGTGAGTGTACAACGAAAACCTGTAATTGTTTTACATGATGGTAGGATTGCTGGTGTCTTTTGTCTGTCTCATAAACATGCAAGATTTCAGGTACGTCTTGCTACTTCTACTTGCACTTAGGTCACACTACACATACATGTACAAGCATATATATATACACACCCCTCTGGGTATTCTTCTATTTTCTTTCTAGTTCTTGTTCTTGTTTATTTCCTCTTATCTCTATGGGGAAGTGGAACAGAATTCTTCCTCCGTAAGCCATGCGTGTTGTAAGAGGCGAGTAAAATGCCGGGAGCAAGGGACTAGTAACCCCTTCTCTCGTATAAATTACTAAATTTAAAAGAGAAACTTTCGTTTTTCTTTTTGGGCTACCCTGCCTTGGTGGGATATGGCCGGTGTGTTGAAAGAAATATATATATTGTGTGTTTGTGTGTGTGTGTGAATATCAAAATGGTATACAATACCGAGAGGTTGGTAGGTAAGACACATAGGCAACAGTTAGGCAACTTTATTCCGAAAAGTTTCGCCTACACAGTAGGCTTCCTCAGTCGAATACAGAAAGTAGGCAGGAACAGTAGCGATATGAAGACGATGTAACTGAACTTCTCCAGGCTGAGGGACTGGCAACCTGAAATCTACGACTTCGTCTTGGACTGATTACATCGTCTTCACATCGCTACTGTTCCTGCCTACTTTCTGTATTAGACTGAAGATGACTACTGTGTAGGAGAAACGTTTCGGAATAAAGTTGCCTAACTGTTGCCTGTGTCTTACCTACCAACCATATATGTATATAAATAACAATTTCAGTAAAAACTTGCATCATACACGCTGTTGAATTCAGATAAATTCCTGACCCAGCCCAGGTATCCTATTCTTGTCCATTCAAAGTACTCTAGGCTGGGACGGAGGCTAGTAAATAAAGTAGGCGTTATGAACGAGAGTACTAGTGTTAGTTTAGGATGAAAATTATTTGTTAGATTACCTAGATATTTTGTTCTACTACTTAAAAGATTCTGGTAATTAGGATCCGTATACAGTCCAAAACATTATACATCCAATTTCAGTGACCTAATAGTGGCCTCCCCTCTTATAGGGAATTAGTCAACCCATAAACTTTAGGTTCAGTATTAGTAAGAGGTCAACGTAGGATTGTGTTTACTTACAGCATGTATTTTTCGAAGAGAATACCACCCTGTGCGACCTTGTGGCACTTACATATCCTCCTGACTTTTAAATGGAGTGAAATCTTCATATGAACCAGGCTTTGTCTTAAGTAATTTCTCCTGCAGGTAATTGATGAGCCCCGGGGAGGTCCCTGATGCTCATTAGGCTATAATTTCCAAGAAGTCATGAAGAGGCAATAATGAGTTGTATACTGATTCACATGAACCTTTCCATTTTTCCAGGAGAGAAGCTAATACTCGAGAAAGTGATCCAAAACAGCCTTGTTAGACCTAAATGTTCTTTGATCAGAATGTTTAAGCTTCATTGACTGTGTTATATACCCGGGTAGGATACACAGTATTTTAGAGATAACACCACTATACACTATATATATTTTCTATCCATATCGGCTGGACGAGCGAAAAGGGATCAGGGCCTATTGGATAACGCTACTGAGAGACCTTCAGCCTCTCAGTATATGGTAATGTGGGCCTCCCCTGACATTTTGGGAGGAGAGAATGTTAATTGAGGTAAGAAACTGGAAATCAAAACCACGTTTTCGTTTCAAATAAATATATTCGCATTGTTTGGCTGAGGGAACAAATGAAGGTATCAGCCATTGTATTGAGTTTGAAAAAAAAAGTTATCTGCATTGGGATAGTGAAACAGGCAAGTGGCTTGAATTCCTTACTTCTTACTCAGTTATCTATAATGACTCCTTGTAAAGCACCGCGCTGTAACACTGGGTCAACGATTTTTGAAAAGTTGTATCCATTCTTAGATGAGATTAGTTATTCTTATGTATTTTTGTTAAGATTCATAATATCACCTTGAAATATGCTTTTTGGGTATATTTTAAAGATACGAAATCATGTAATATTTGATTAGTTTATAACGTGAAATTTGTGCGGTATGTTTTTAAAACTCTCATCCGTACCTCTTGCCTTTTTTGCTTGACGCTTATAGTGGGGCTGAGCGATCAATTCTGCCACTGTCCCGCCTAGGGCTGAAGCATTCTCATGCTCCCATATGTCCTATTGGTACCATTTTTCCTATGGTTTGGAAATATCTTGGTGAAACTTTACCTGTTGTCATGACTGACCAACCAGTTCATGGGAAAAAGTCTAAATGCGAGTCTAACAAAATGTTATTTTAAGTCGACATGTTACATCGCATGTTCTTGTAAGCCTTGAAGGAGGCTTTCCACCAATTCTAATAGCTGATTCCTTTCTCTTTCCGAGACATCCCTTCGCCACTAACTTGATGGTTCTAAGCAGCTTTTCCTCTCCATGGAAGGCCAGATTCAATGTCACATCTTTAAGAAGCTCTCTCGAATTATAGGACATTGAAGACTCCCTCTCTTTGTGTTATCACGTGAGGGAAGTCTGATGTGTGGGAGGTAGCAAAATATGTGTTTGGTTCAGCGAGGGTGGATGTTGAAAACTTTTTTCATACCAAGCTCTCATGATTGACGAAGTGGCCAGACTCTATTGATGTAGTGGGACTTCGTGCACGGCTGTTCCCATTCAAATTCTTCACATCAGCTGCTACGAATTTCATGTGGAAGATAGCGCCTAGCTGCTCTGCCTTATTTTGGAGTAGTTGTAGATCCTAAACAAGGTCATGGAGTTCCCCTCTTTGTTTTGAGATGTGGCCTAGAGGGAGTGTGCTTCAGCAAAGTTTACGTCACTCTGTAAGCCGCGAGCACTGTCATCTTCTCTTCTTCCTCACATTCTCCATTATCTGACTCGAAGGATACCGAAGTTGGTGCTATCAGGAACAGGTAGGCCTTCTCCATGTGAACTGGGCGAATATTTGATGGAAGTCTTGGACTATTCAATGGACCCCTTTTGTTTTCTTTGACAAGACCGGTTGTACTGGAGGATTACCACGCAGAAATAAGAATTGTTGGTATGGTCTGTTGGCTTGTCCGTCACTTTCATTGGCACAGCAAAAGGATTGCTTTCCTCTTCTGTTCAAACCATTGGCGAAGGTTGGGATAGCATAATTGTTGGCCAGCATATGTGTGCGAGTCCTAGTTCTATATCCTGGTCACCAATCTTGCATCAAATATAGGTGATATGCCTTTCTAACCATAGCAGTTATACGGCGCGTCTGTGATACAGGTCACCTCACCACAAATGTAGTAGAAATTGTCTACACTATTCACACAAGTACGAAGCTTCTGAAAAGAAAACAACAAACAATTAGAAGATAAGCAGAAAATTTGTTCAGTAATTTATCATTATAATACAGATCATGACAGCTAAGCAGAAGTACTTATATCATTCAGTAGGAAAATAAAATTAATATATGCCTCACATGCTTGCTCACTTAATGTTTATTATAAGTTTAAAAAATGTTTTTCTAAGAAAATCACCTACCTTTCACCTCAAAATATAAACTTGCACAGCACAACCACCTTCTATGACTGCTGGAACAATAATGAAGGTCAGTGAGACTGTGGCAGTGTGGTAAACACACTGCCACAAGCCTGTTGGAACTTGTTGTGACACGTAGGTGTATATTGAAAAGTAGAGCTAACAAACAATTTTAAACGATTTTCATTATCAGTGACCTAAAATTAGTTGGAAATTGCTACTCGGGTCTCGGAAGCATTTTTTTTTAGTTGACCAGTGTAATGTGTTGATACACCTATAGGCCACGAGCTGTTGTGTTTATCTTGCCTGTGGCTTTGTCGTATGTACAGTCAGTACTAGCAGGATAATCTGGAGCTGTTCGTATATATTTTGTCTCTCCAAGAAAATCTTCAAACGCGAAGATTAAGAAAATTTTTCTTACGTAGTTCTGATAGTTTCAAAAGTTTTCCATCCTGCGCCTACCTCGTTAAGAGGCGGGTGTAGGGCGTTCGTGCTACCAAATCAACCTTGACACGAATCACATATACGATTAGTGTTATACAATACACATACTGTAGTGCAAGTCGAGTAAGCGCGTATACACAATATGTAGTTGAATAGGTGTGTGTATAGTCAGTATGTAGTTAACTAATCGTTTATGTAATCCAAATTGTACTGGGTTTGGCGTGTTTGTCCCCATTCTGTTGTGGGTTGGATGTGTTTGTACCCACATTGTTCAGGGTTGGGCGTCTTTGTATCCACACTATATTGTGAGTTAGGCCTGTTTGCATGTATATTCTGTTGTGGGTTAAGCGTGTTTGTACCTTTAGTCCGTCGTGGGATAGACACGTGTGTATCTACACTTGGGAGTGGGATAAACGTGCGTTTCTCCACATAATGGAATAAAATAAGAAGACAGCAGACAGACCTCCTTCAAGCAGGCGTCCCCAGCAATGCTGCCGTGATGAAGATCCTTCATATATCTTCTGACAAAAGAAGGCGCACCATAAGCAAGTTTATTATCATAAGTCTTGAGGTAATTGTCGGCATAATCTGGGTTTATATCTCAGGTAAGACGGGGATATTTTACCAATGGAGAAGACAGCAGATTAATTCACCCCGAGTGAGAAATATCTGGTGGCATTTTTTTTTCCTTAGGGATTATTTTCAGTTCATAAATTGTGAGCGATTTAGGTTCTTTTCAAATTTGTACCTCATAAATGGTATTTGTTTACTAGTTATTACTCATTTTAATAAATACTGAGCATTTAAGGGATTTTGAACGTATGAATTATTGCTTTTTAATAAATTGTTAGCAATTTATTTCTTATAAATTATTAATTATCAAAATTTTTTACCTTGTTTTTTCTCGTGAATTATCGCTTGTTTAACAGATTTTAAACAATACTGGGGCTTTTTTTTTATCGCATTGCCTATCGGACATTAAATAATCGTTAGACCCAACAATAAAGAAAACTTTCACCATCATTTATATAATCCACTGCCTTCTAGAAGCTTGCTGACACCACCATTAAGGAAACCCTACAAACTGCAGCATCCTCACCCCGTCCTTGCAGAGTGCACGCATTGTACTTTCCAACTCCAGGAATCGAGTCGGTCAACATGTTTCCCCGAATTCCTTCATATATGTTACCTAGCCCACATTCCATCAGCACCTAAAATAATAGTTCTCCACACCTATCTGACACGCTCACACAATTATGTTATATTCAACTGACCACTGACGCTGCTCTTCGCTCTTTATTTGTCTTTTGTAATAACGTAAGAGCAACATAAGTTTTGCTAAGAAAAATTTATCGATATAATAAATTATGAAGAATTTAATGGAAACAGGACATTTTTCTCAATTTAATTTGTAACACATCACACACACACACACACACACACACACACACACACACGTGTGTGTGTTGTGTGTGTGTATGTATGTATGTATGTATATTCATGACATATGTCGTGCCGAATATGTAAAACTGGTCAATTAGCAAGAATTCAATTAAAATTAAGTCCTTTCTGAAATTTTCTCTTATACGTGTAAAGATATATTTTTTCATTAATATTAATTTTGCACCAAAAGAATCTAGATACCATTATACCCTAACTTTGATACAAGTTAAATTTATTTTGGGCCTAACCAACTAAATTATATTTTAAAAAACATTTACAGTACTTTAGTACAAACTAACACAATCAAATATATTTATTTCGTTAGTTTCGAGATTGTTTATGGCGCATTATTGCATATACCAAATTTGTCACTTGACCTATATGGCAAGATGAGACGTTGGTATTTAGCCAAGCTCGAAAATTAGCCTATACGGCACGACACCACACACACACAATTATATATACATAAAATATATGGAACCATTGTTAGTGGAAGATTCAGGAAATTTACCAAGCAATAAGACGTTCCCATCTGGCTCTGCTGGGGGTTACACTGGAATAAGGCCAAGCATTTAAAAGGAAAGGGTTAATCCAGTTATTGGGGAAATTGCAGGACATGCTTTCAGAGATACCAAGGTTCGTCAACAATTCCTTGGCTGGTTCTGATCCTGATGAAATCTAGACCCATTTCTTTTTGGTTGCAACATCTTTGTGCACTTAAAAAGAAGGATGGAGGAATCGGCCAATTGCATTAGGCAAACACCTTACGCGCCTCGTATTCCAAAGTGCTGTCCGAAGTATTCGTGCACAGGCAGCCATGATGCTTCACACCAAACCAGATTGGCTTTGGGGTCTCTCAAGGACAAGTGAAGCGCGGTTCAGGCAACAAGGGCGTATATCAACAACCTGCTGAGGACAAGTGCGTGGTATATAAAATTAGATTTCAGAATGCGTTCAATTCCTGAAAAGGGAGGACGTGTATTAGCAGCAGTTACAAGAACATTTCTGGTCTTTCTTTTGTTTCAGCCGGGTATAGCAAGGAATCAAGGCTCTCTTTGGGAGAGCATGATATTCATCATCGGAGGTTTATTAACACTTACCCATCCACATTTACCCATAATCCAGTATTATTATAATATTACAATGCTTTACATTTTTATATATTTATTCGTTCTTTTACATTTGGCACTCAAAGCCTAACAGCGCATAAAGTAAAAATTGTTCTTTCAGACACATATATAAGTATTTGCACAAATATTTATAGTTTTTAGTACACATTCACCTTACTCATACATCCATTATACATACACTTGCATACATAAGAAACCACACACAATTCCAATGTACTACTAATACGCACACAAAACAATCGTACTCAGTTATCTGCTATCATATAATATGTTGAGATTCACACTTAATACACACAAAAATCACTCCAAG
This sequence comes from Cherax quadricarinatus, assembly GCF_026875155.1. NCBI lineage: Eukaryota > Metazoa > Arthropoda > Malacostraca > Decapoda > Parastacidae > Cherax > Cherax quadricarinatus. Next base: position 19,494,632 of record NC_069476.1, read on the forward strand.
CCCATCCACGAACACTTATGTACACATACATGTGTACAACATTCTCTAGCTTACATGTACTCGTCACATGATTTTAAACAATGTAGAAGAACAATCATAAGGGAAATTTAGATTTTAGATATGATTATGTGCTTCAATATTCAGAATACAAAGACAAAAAAAAAATGTTGGTGTTTCAGTATTTATGAGAACATTTTTGTGTAACTTGTGATATTTAAAAGATGTGACACGACTGAGGGCATAGGTGGAGCACTGTGTGTCATGTGTACATGTTATTTGTTAAACATTTAAATACCAGTGTTGAGTATGTGTGCCTATGCACATGTGTGTGATGATTATCATATGTATATGTTTTGTGTTGTGATTGTAATGTGTACATGTTGTGTGTTGATGATTGTTCATGGGTACATGTTTGTCGTGTTGTTGCTTGTCATGTTGTACATGTTGTGTGTTGATGATTGTCATGTGTACATGTTGTGTGTTGATGATTGTCATGTGTACATGTTGTGTGTTGATGATTGTCATGTGTACATGTTGTGTGTTGATAATTGTCATGAGTACATGTTGTGTGTTGATGATTGTCATGTGTACATGTTTTGTGTGATTGTCATGTGTGCATGTTATTATGTATGAATGCTTATAACATGTAAGAATATCGCGTGTACATGTTATTGTGTATGTATGAGTGAAAGTGAGAATATCTAAATCTCCTCCATGAAAATTGCAACAAATTTAAAAAAACTTCTGTTTTTCGTGTTTCAAAAATGAATTTGAAGGTCGCAAATGTTTGTATATATACATACATGTACGTACATGTAAAATGTGTGTACAGAGTTTTAACACAGTATGTTAATAAAGTTCTGGTCTACATGATGGCTTGCCTTGTATACATATATATATATATATATATATTATATATATTAATAATATATATATATATATATATATATATATATATATATATTATATATATATATATATATATATATATATATATATATATATATATATACACGTCTTTAACATCACAGGCGACATCACACAACATTATCTAAGACTCATTTGTTGGGGTAAATATTTATCATCTTTCTTGCATATTGTAACTTAATTCAACACTTTAGCTATCAAAGCTCTACTCTGTTAACATCTCTTATATATGTTTTCCACAACTATAAATGCACCCAATGTAATTTTCCTTTATGTAAGTGTAATTAACTTCAGTATTTCAGTGTTTACACATGATCCACAAATTACCTTCACTTTCTGAACTTACAGTCTTCTATGTTATCAATATTATCTTTATCATCACTTCAATAATCATAATTCTGACATAAACTTTACCTGCTATTGTCAACAGTCTCCAGGCTGACAGCAGAGTCAGCCAAGCTGACAGCTGTACCACGGAACTGTGCTGACAGCAGAGTCAGTCAAGCTGACAGCTGTACCACGGAACTGTGCTCTTCTTTACTCTGAATTATTATGTAGATCATACAAGTTTTTTTTTATGTTTACTTTTCACTTTCATCTACACATATATACATACATGTGTACATATATACATCACTACAATCACACTACTATGAAAACACACATATTAACATACATGTGTACACATACACATCACTACAAACACACTACTACCAACACACATATTTACATGCATGTGTACACATACACATCGCTACAAACACACTACTACCAACACACATTTATACATACATGTGCACACATACACATCGCTACAAACACACTACTACCAACACACATTTATACATACATGTGTACACATACACATCACTACAAACACACTACTACCAACACACATATTTACATGCATGTGTACACATACACATCACTACAATCACACTACTACCAACACACATATATACATACATGTGTACACACATACACCACTACAAACACACTACTACTAACACATATATACATACATATGTACACGTTATCATAGACATATCAACACTCTCCCTCACCATTGTTTAATTAAAATTAATATTGTATAAATTGTGTATGAGAATTTAGATAATTTTTGTTTATATCATTTAAATTTTCTCTAAGAAAGTGCAATAAGGGTTATAATTTTTTGATGAAATAATGTGGTAAAAGATGTAAATATGTGAAGAAATTACTAACTTGAGAGACTTGTGGTTAAGATAAAGAAGATATTCAGAAGAATAAACACTTTGTTTAAGTAGAATTAATTATTAAATAACTTTCTCAATTCTCATACTTACACTTCTCTCACCTCTTTATTAATGACTTAAAAAAACATTCACCACAACAGACAAAAAATAAAAACTTTCCGTGATGAAAAAAAAAAAACACTCGACTTGGATGATTCGATCTGTTGACAATAAGAATTTTGGCGGTGGCTGCCACGACCTGGCCAGTACGACTGTGTGTTGCCACAACCTGGCCAGTACGACTGTGTTGCCACAACCTGGCCAGTACGACTGTGTGTTGCCACAACCTGGCCAGTACGACTGTGTGTTTTCCACAACCTGTCCAGTACGACTGTGTGTTGCCACAACCTGGCCAGTACGACTGTGTTGCCACAACCTGGCCAGTACGACTGTGTGTTGCCACAACCTGGCCAGTACGACTGTGTGTTGCCACAACCTGGCCAGTACGACTGTGTGTTGCCACAACCTGGCCAGTACGACTTGGGGTTG
>NC_069476.1:19497821-19519074 GCF_026875155.1 Cherax quadricarinatus
CACATTTCACATCCAAAAATGATTCAATCACCCATCTCAAATCTACTAAAATCACTGTAACCAAGATATTCACAAAACTCTAGACCACCTAACACACACAACACACCACACACACACACACACAACCACCTCACTTTACTGTGAACACCTTCAAAACACTCTCATACATCATCATTGAGACCACCTTTTCTCAATATCTCTTAAAATATTCTCTCATCCACAACCTTTATCATCTCACTACAGAACAACCCCAAGATTACTTCGAACACTCATAAATCATTTGAATACTCACATAAACACCTTTGAACATTTCCAAACAACACTGAAGCACTTCCAAAATATCATTTTGAATACTCCCAAATAAGATTTGTCATCTCTAATTTATCTACACTTACATATTTCATTAAATTACAACTCATCCACCATACTACTCCCTCAGTCTCCTAGACTTTACATCATTATCACAAAAACTAACTCATACACTTATGACATGAGACATTTTACCAAAACTAACACAAACACTCCCACACACAGACAACTCACTTTACTTTGAACACCACCAAAAACACCAACAATTACCATTGAATACTCCAAAAATATCATTCGAACACCCCCAAATCACCACTGAATACTACCAAAACACCGTCAAAATCACCAGAAACTAAGTTTAGCATCACCAGCTAACACCCATTTTGTAGAAATCCCCTCAAATCACTATAACCAAGACGATCCCACTCACCTCAGACTGTTATATAACATGAGCGCAACACACCCCCCCCTCACTACCACCAACACATACCAGCACAGATAGGGATACCTCCCATGACATCACACTCCATCCTGTGTTTACTTGGCAATCAGCAACGTCACACCCCACTTTTACTTCATTTAAACTTAACGAGAGGAAGTTACTTGTTTCAATCTGTTATATCTCCAATATGTAAGATCACCACAATCAAGACGTTTACCAAATTCTATAACCCCACCACTAAGATCACACATTTTTTGTACACATTCTCTTAAAACATCATCATAACGAAGATCACTAAAACTATCTATACTTTACTAAATCACATAACATTTTGTCTTCTCTAACTCACTCACCAATTTACATTCACACTTACACATTTCATAACCGAAATTACATCTCATCCACCAAACTTCCTCCCTCATTCTCCAGACTTTACAACATTGCACAAAAAAAAAAACTAACTCATACACTTATGACATGAGACATTACCATAACTAACACACTGACTAACTTTGAACCATCTTCTGAACAACACCAAAACACCACGGAACACCTTCAAAAAAATATCTGCACATCATTTGAAACACCTTCAAAAAACACCATCAACACACCTCCGAATACTCCCAAAACACTGCTGATTACTACCAAATCACCACTGAATACTACCAAAACATCGTCAAAATCACCAGAATCTAAGTTTAGCATCACCAGCTAACATCCATTTTATAGAAATTCCCTCAAATCACTATAACCAAGAACTCCCTCCCCATGGGCGCAAAAAAAAAAAGAAAAACTTGAACACAAACCTAATACGCAAACACTTAGTACATGATCACCATCAACTGAAAACATATCTTGTACAACACTAAATCTAAGACAACCACCAACAACAACACCCATTTCACTTACCTCAAAAATCACTAATATCACAAAAACACTCATTTTTTATAAACATTCACACAAAAAATCAATTGACATATCTAAGCGCACTCACCTCACTACCACCAACACACGATGTCACACCTCACAGGACCGCGAGGTCACCTCCAGTGAAGTCACACTCCCATCTGTGTTTTACTTGGTGGTTAGTAACACACACCAACCCACCTTGTTTCAACCTATCGTACCCACATTCTAAAGAACACTATAACCAAGACGAATTACAGAATTTTATGACCCAACCACTAATATCACAGAAAACACCCATTTTTTTATAATTATTCACACAAAAAGACACGATCACCAATTCCCTATATCATGTTTACATCCATCGTAAATCAGCACTCATCACCCAGATCACCAAAAATCTAAGATCTTGCATCTCAAAACTACCATGATCACTGAAAACACTTATTTTTTAAACATTCGCACAAAAATAAGATATACACAAAAATACCGCAATATGTCAAGTATAGGTTTTGGTGATGTCTTAGTTTACGATGTGTAGTCTTAGTTGGGGTGAATGGCATAGATTGGTGTGTATGTCTCATGTCTTAAATTTGTGACTGAAATGTATAAGTTGTGGATGTCTGTGTATCTTTTTTTTTTTTTGTGAAGGTGAATGTTATAGTGGCACATGTTATGTTATAGATGTTGGTTGAAGTGTCGCGGTATTTTTGTGTATATCTTTATTTATGTGCGAATGTTTAAAAATAAGTTGATTTTCAGTGATCATGGTAGTTTTTTGAGAGCAAGATCTTAGATTTTTGGTGATCTTGTGATGGAGTGCTGATAATGACGTAAACATGAAATATGTAATTGTGATCGTGATTTTTGTGTGAATAATTAATAAAAAAGTGGTGTTTTTCTTAGATATTAGTGGTGGGGTCATAAAATCTGGTAATCGTCTTGGTATAGTGTTCTTTAGAATGTGGTACGATAGGATGAAACAAGTGGTTGGGTGTATGTTACAAACCACCAAAGTAAACACAGATGGGAGTGGACGTCACGGCGGAGACCTCGCCCGGTCCTGTGAGGTGTGACATCGTTTTGTATGGTGGTATGAGGTGAGTGCGCATAGATATGTCAAATAAGATTTTATTGCTGTGAATTGGATAAAAAATGAGTGTTTTATGTGATATTAGTGATTTTTGAGGTAAGTGAACTGGGTGATTGTTGTTGTGGTTGTCCTTAGATTTATGTGTGTACAAGATAATGTTTTTCATTTGAATGGTGAACATGTACTAAGTGATTGCGTATTAGGTTGTGTTCAAGTTTTTTCTTTTTTTATGCGCCCATGGGAGGGAGTTTCTTGGTTATAGTGAATTTGAGGGAATTTCTATAAAAGATGTTTAGCTGGTGATGCTAAACTTAATTCTGGTTGATTTTTGACGATGTTTGGTATATATTATCAGTGGTGGATTTGTAGTAATCAGCAGTGTTTTGGGATATCGGAGGTGTTTTGATGGTTGTTTTTTGAAGGTGTTCAAATTATGTGCAGAGTATTTTTTGAAGGTGTCCGTGGTGTTTTGGTGTTGTTCAGAGATGGTTCAAAGTAGTCAGTGGTGTTTAGATATGGTAATGTCTCATGTCATAAGTGTATGAGTTTATTTTTTTTGTGCCAATGTTGTAAAGTCGGAGAATGAGGGAGGAGTTTGTGGATGAGATTAATTTCGGTTAATGAAATTGTGTAAGTGTGAATGTAAATTGATGATGAAGTTAAGAAGACAAAAAGTTATGTGATACTTAGTAAAAGTCTAGATAGTTTTAGTGATCTCGGTTATGATAATTTTTAAGAGAATGTGTACAAAAAATGTGTGATCCTTAGTGGTGGGGTTTATAGTAATTTGGTAAAACGTCCTTTATTGTGGTGGGATCTTAGATATTGGAGATATAACAGTAGAAACAAGTAACTTTCCTCTCGTTAAGTTAAATGAAGTAAAAGTGGGTGTTACTTGCGATTGCCAATAAACCACAGGATGGAGTGAGATGTCATGGGAGGTATCCTATCTGTGCTTATGTGTTGGTGTAGTGGAGGGGGGGGGGTGTATTTTTTTTTGCGCTCAGTAATAATAGTATGAGGATGAGTGGGATCGTCTTGTAATAGTGAATTTGAGGGATTTTTCTATAAAATGGGGTTAGCTGTGATGCTAAACTTAGTTACAGTGATTATTGACGGTGTTTGGTAGTATTCAGTGGTGATTTGGGTTTCGAATGATAATTTTTGGAGTATTCAATAGGTAAATGTTGGTGTTTATTGGTGGTGTTCAAAGTAAAGTGCAGTTGTCTGTGTGTGGAGTGTTTTTGTGTTTAGTTTGGTAAAATGTCTAATGACATAGTTGTATGAGTTTGTTTTTAGACGTGGACAGATATAGTAAAGTCTGGAGACAGAGTGAGTAGTATGGTGGATGAGTTAGTAATTAATGAAATATTTAAGTGGTAGATAAATTAGAGAGATTGACAACTCTTATTTGGGAGAAATCAAAATGATAATTTAGAAGTGCTTCAAGGGATTGTTTGGAATGTTTCAAAGGTGTTAATGTGAGTATTCAAATTGATTTAAATGAGTTTTTCCCGAAGTAATCTTGGGGTTGTTCTTGATAGTGAGTATGAAAAAGGCTGTGGATATAACTATATCCTTAAGAGATATTGAAAAAGGTGTTCTCAAATGATGATGTATGAAGGAAAAAAGTGTTTTGAAGTGTTCACAGTAAAGTGAGGTGTGTGTGTGTGTGTGTTGTGGGTGTGTGTTTGTGGTGAGTGTGTGTGTTGTGGTGTGTGTGTGTGTGAGTATGTTAGGTGGTTCATAGAGTTTTTGTGAATAACTTGGTTACAGTGATTTATAGTAGATTTGAGATGGTGATAATGCATTGAGGGATGTGAAATGGTGATTTTTGTGTGTGTTCAGAATGAGGTGTTTGGGAGATGGGGGAGTGGATGTTAAGAAATGTGGGTGAGATGGAGAGGGGTAATGGGGAGGGTTTGAATTAGACATTTTAGATGAAATAATGGGGGGGGGGGGATTTTACTGAAAAAAAAGGTATGTGAGAATCATTTTAAAAAGAAATTAAAAGAAGTGAAAAAGTAATGTATATATTGGAAAAGAATAGAGGGTGTAAAACATGTCGGCATAGTTGGTAGTGAGATATTATTGTTTTGAGGTATATATTAAAAAACAATTTATTGATACAAGGAGAATGGGTATGGAGAGGATTTTATTAGAATTTTAGTAATGTAGGGAGGAATGTGTATTAAAATTTAAGATTCAAATAAAAAGAAGGGAAAAATTTGTATAGATAAAAATTTTGAATAAATTGTGTAAGTGAAGAGGGTTGTGGTATTAATTGTCGAAGTAAGATATCGAACAAGATGTTCAAGTGGGTTTGTAGTTGTGAATTTTTCTGTGAAATAGTTATAACGAGAGAAAAAATTGTGGTTGTGGGGTGATGTGGGTGTGGTGTTTGTGGGTTGTGGGAGATATGTGGAACCATAGAGATACCGAAAAGATGTTATAATGGGTTGTTGTGGGTTGAGGTTAGGGTTGTGGTGTTGTGGGTTGTGTAGTGTTTGTGGGATGTGGGTGTTGTGGATGTGGGAATTGTTGTCGAACTAGAGATATCGAAAAAGATGTTTATAAGAGTGTTGATGTTGAGACTTTTTTCTGATGAAATTAGTTAAAACGAGAAAAAATTTGTGGGTTTTGAGTGTTGTGGGTGTTAGTTGTCGACTAGAGAAAACCGAAAGAATGTATGTAAGTTGTGGTTGTTGTGTTTGTGTTGTGGGTATGTGTGGGTTGTGGGTGTTGTGGGGTGTGGGTGATGAGGTTCTAAGTAGGTGTTGTGGTTATGTGGGTGTTTGGGTTGTGGGGTGTTGAGGTGATGTCGGGAACTGAGATGCAGAAAAGTGGTAATAATTGTGGGTTGTTATTTTGTGACAAATTCTATGAAATATAGTTAAAACGAGAAAGAAATGTGGGTTGCGGGTATTGTGGGATGTGGGTGATGCGAACAAAGATACCGAAAAAGATGTTATAATTGGGTAGTTGTTATGGGTTGTGTTGTTGTGGGTTGTGGTGTTGTGGATGTGGGTGTTGTATGTCAAACTAGAGATAACGAAAAGATGTAATAAGTGGGTTGATGATGTGACTTTTTCTGAAGTACTGTGTCCCCATATTAACTTTAATGGAACTAAAAGGGTTAAAACGAGTAACAAATAGGTTGTGGTTGTGGGGGTGTTGTGGGTTAGTGGTATTGTTGTCGAACCTAGAGATATCCCAAAAGTTGTTAAAAGTGGGTTGTTTGTAGTGACTTTTTTCTGATGAAATTAGTTAAAAACGAGAAAAAATTGTGGGTTGGGGTGTTGTGGGATGTGGTGTTGTTGTCGAACTAGAGAACCGAAAAGATGTTAAAAGTGGGTTGTTTTGTTGATGACATTTGCTGATGAAATAAGTTAAAACACTGAAAAAAAAATGTGGGATGTGAGTGTATGTTGACGAACTAGAGATACGAAAAGAAGTGATTTCTGTTATAAGTGTTTCGGTGTGTATTTTGGATTGTGTTCATGTTTTTTTTGTCACTCATGTTATATCTTTGTTGGATGTGAGGAACACAAGAAAATGGTAATCGTCTTGGTTAATATTGATTTGAGTGGATTTGTGTGAAAAGGGTGTTAGTCTGTTATGGTAGACTTAAGTTTATGGAGATTTTGGTGGGTTTTGACTGTATTCAGTTTTGTTTTAGTATAAATTCATAGTGTATTTGGTAGTAGTCAAAATGATATATTTGGAAGTGTTACAGTGTTGTTTGGAAATGTTCAAAGGTATTTTTGTGAGTATTCAATGATTATATGAGATGTTTTGAAGGTGTTAAAGTAAAGTAGAGGTGTGTGTGCGAATTACTTCGTAATATTTAAAAATGTGACTAGTGAATTTTATCGAAAAGTGGTGTATAAGTTGTAATGATGTGGTGACATTATTTTCTGATGTACTGTGTCCCCTTAAATTAACTATAAAGAACAAAAAGGGTTAAACCGAGAAAAAATGTGTTATGAGTGAAAAATTGTGGAGGTGTTTGGTGAGGAGTGTAGGTGGTTTGCGAGTGTGAGGGTTTGGGAGGGAGGGGAGGAAGAGAGAAGGTTACTTCGTGGGAGTGACCTGAGATGAAAAGTTTAAAACGATAAAAATGTCTATACTTGTGTTGTAATTTATGGTAAAGAAATTGTGGATAGTTTTGGGATATTAAGCGAAAAAATGATGGAATTATTTGGGTTATCCTGGATAAGAGTGAAAATGTTTTCCCTATTTGGGTTTTATTTAAATGGGGGGGTTTACTTTTTATGGAAAATGTCATAGGTTGTATAATAAATAGTGTTATCCTGCATTTTAAGTTATTGTCTGAACGACAAGATTTCAGCTGGAGTGTGCGGTCTCACGTGTACGTCACTGACATAGGGGGAAGTCGACAAGATTCAGCCTGTATGTGTGGGTCATCAAGTGACGCACTGACGCCGATAAAAACGCTTTTTTAGTTCATTTAACTAATGAGAGGAACTTATTAGTTCATTTTAAAAATAATAAAGGGGAAGATGTTTAGACGTTTTTTCTTATAAAGAATGCTTACCCCCCAAGGGGGGGGGATCCAAAAACCTTGATCCAAGAGATGGAGGTCTTGGTATTATCGAGAAATTTTGGGGTGGGAGTGAAAGTGAGAGGGGTAATCCAAAAATTTGATCCAAGGAGATGGAGACTTTGATTTCGAGAAATTTTGGGGTGGGGGTGAAAGTGGGAGGGGGGATCCAAGGAGATCATAAGAATTTCGAAACCCCCATAGGGGGGAATCAAAAACTTGTATTTATCGAGAAATTTTGGGGTTGGGGGGGGGAGATGGTGAAAGTGGGAGGGGTGAAAGTGAGAGGGGGGAACCTCAAAAATTTGATCTGAGGAGATGGAGTCTTGGTATTATCGAGAAAAATTTGAGGTGGGGGGTGGGTGAAAGTGGGAGGGGTAATCCAAAAATTTGATCCAAGGTGATCATAAGAAATTCAAAACCCCATAAAGGGGAAATCCAAAACTTGTATTATCGAGAAATTTTTGGGATTGGGGGGTGAAAGTGGGAGGGGGAACCTTAAAAATTTGATCTGAGGAGATGGAGACTTTGATTTCGAGAAATTTTGGGATGGGGGGTGAAAGGAGGGGTACCCACAAAAACCTTGATCCAAGGAGATGGAGAATTTCGAAAACCCCATAGGGGGGAATCCAAAAAACTTGTATTATCGAGAAATTTTTGGGGTTGGGGGGTGAAAGTGGGAGGGGGATCCGAGGAGATGGAGACTTTGATTTCGAGAAATTTTGGGATGGGGGTGAAAGTGAGAGGGGGAACCTCAAAAATTTGATCCGAGGAGATGGAGAGCACAAGAAAATGAAATTCAAAAAAAATTCGAAAAAAATCGGAAAAAAATTCGAGGCGCGGGGGCGATCCGGATGACGCTGCAGAAGGCGCAGCAGAAGGCGCGGGCGGGGGTCGCGAAGGGCGCGGGCGGGCGCGCGGGCGGGCGCGGGCGGGGGTCGCGAAGGGCGCGGGCGGGCGCGCGGGCGGGCGCGCGGGGCGGGCGCGCGGGCGCGCGGCGCGACGGGGGTCGCGAAGGGGGGGGTCGTGGGCGGGGGTATTGGTTGGGGGGTCAAGGGTGAGGTAGTCTCGAGGGCGAGGTCATGGTCAAAAACCGGAAGTAACACCTAGGTGTGAAAAGGTGACCCTCCAGCTGCTGGTCCTAGACCGGAAGGGATGTCTCTGCCGCACGGCTAAACCGGAAGGGATGCTCCAGCCGCATGCCTTTTTCCGGAAGGGATGCTCCAGCCGCTTTTTTGACTACTCATATATATATATATATATATATATATATATATATATATATATATATATAATATACATATATATATATAATATATATATACATATATATATATATATATACATATATATATATATATATATATATATATATATATACATATATATATATATATATATAATATATATACATATATATATATACATATATATATATATATATATATATATATATTATATATATATATATAATATATATATATATATATATACTATATTATATAATTATATATATATATATATATATATATATATATATATATATATATATATATATATATATATATATATGCAAATCAACCACTCTGAAAGAATAGAGAAATTCCAAGCGCTTTCGTGACTACTCACATTATCAAGGAACTATGAAAGTGAAGCATCCAAGGAAGCTATATAAGGGGTCGGCCAACACCTCACTATCAGATCCCACAACGGTTAAACAAGGTTGCTTAACACAATCCTCCGTAATAGAGCTAAATGGTTCAGATATGTTGATGATATTTTGTGTCTTATGCCCAAAAATGTAGATATACACCATTTTCTTGGAAAATTAAATAGCTTAGCCCATTCTATAAACTTTACTGTTGAGTTTGAAGAAAATAACTCATTGCCTTTTCTAGATATTATTGTCAAAACTGCTTTTTATGAAACAAGATTCAATTATATTCCTGTCGACCATGGACTTGCTTGATACTACTTTCTCAACTTTTTGAAAATCAATTGGATGGTTAAAATCTCTTACATGAATAAATAGAGCATTGGAATCTTGTCCAGTTCTAATGCTATATTTATGTTGTTTTAATCTTAGTTCGAGATTTTTACCAGTTTGACCGTAATAAACTTTATATCAAATTTTACAAGGAATCTTATAGACACATCCATCAGCATTTTGGGGGGAATTCTTTATCAAAGTTTTTTTACTGTATCAAGATTTTGAATACAACTTTAATATTAAAAGTCTTAAGAAGAGAAGGCATATCAATCAAGTTTTCATGGTAAGGGAGAACCAACATATTTTTAATTGAATAAGGCTGGTTCTCCCTTACCATGAAAACTTGGTTGATATGCCTTCTCTTCTTAAGACTTTTAATATTAAAGTTGTATTAAAAAATCTTGATACAGTAAAAAAAAACTTTTAATAAAGAATTCCCCCAAAATGCTGATGGATGTGTCTATAAGATTCCTTGTAAAATTTGCGATAAAGTTTATTGCGGTCAAACTGGTAAAAATCTCGAGCTAAGATTAAAACAACATAAATATAGCATTAGAACTGGACAAGATTCCAATGCTCTATTTATTCATGTAAGAGATTTTAACCATCCAATTGATTTTCAAAAAGTTGAGAAAGTAGTATCAAGCAAGTCCATGGTCGACAGGAATATAATTGAATCTTGTTTCATAAAAAGCAGTTTTGACAATAATATGAATATTTCCTTCGTTTATATAAATTAGATCCATTTTATAATTAATAGAATTTGGGAAGAATTTAATAATACACTGGACAAATAATTTTTAAATTTTCTTGGGTAGAATAGTTTGTGGGGTGGTGTGCAAAGGACCTATCCAAGTTGGGTCGGGCGCGCGTCAGGTGTTTTAACCGTTGTGTGATCTGATAGTCAGGTGCTGGCCTGACCCCTTATATAGCTTCCTTGTATGCTTTACTTTCATATTTCCTTGATAATGTGAATAGTCACGAAAGCGCTTGGAATTTCTCTATTTTTTCAGAGTGGTTGCTTTGCATATTCCGAAATCACCTGTTTACTGTGATCTTATTGAATATATATATATATATATATATATATATATAATATATATATATATATAATATATAATATATATATATAAATATATATTAATATATATATATATATATATATTGGTGTGAAGTATGAGTGATGAATGTTGCATCAAGGAAAAGGCTGAAGGCAATGGGTATGTAGTGTCTGAGGGCAATGTGTGGTGTGAATATAATGCAGAGAATCCGTATCCTTGAGAAAACGAGATGTGGGGTTACAAAAAAGAGTGGATGGAAATAAATAGAATTACTTGGAGGGTGTATAAACCTGTAGTGGAAGTAAGGCGGGTAAGGGTCGTCCTAGGAAAGGCTGGAGGGAGGGGGTAAAGGTTTTATGTGCGAGGGGCTTAGACTTCCAGGAGGCGTGTGTCAGCATTTTAGTTAGGAGCGAGTGAAGGTGAATGAATTTTATGATTTGACTTGCTGTGCGGTGTGAACAAAGTAACATTTATGAAGGGATTCAGGGAAACCAGTTTGCCTGACGTGAGTCCTGGAGGTGAGATGTACAGTGCCTGCGCTCTGAAGGAGGGATAGAAGAGCACACCATTCGAATAACAGCAGCATACGTGCATTTAGCAAATTTAGGATTAGCTTCTAGGATTCTCAACAGTCATTCACGGCACGGTATACAGCAAATGTTAGGATCATCTTGAAATATTCTGCATCAGCACGGAATACATACTGGCTCAACTATATAAAGAAACTTATAAAATACTTGGAGGAACTAAAAGGGTAGACATTGACAGGCTGTTTGAAAGGCAAGAAACAGGTACACGTGGGCATATTTGAAAATTAAAAAATAGATGAGTTACAGGGACGTAAAAAAATATATTTCTTCTGCCTCAGAGTGGTCAGGAAGTTGAATGACCTGTACAACGAAGTGGTAGAGACAGGATCTATACATAGCTTTGAGAATAGTTATGACAGAGCTCACAAAGCCAGTAGAGCGTGAACCCAGTAGTGACAATTCGAGAAGCAGCACAGGAGCCGAGACTCGATATAGGGAACCACAAATAGCTGAGTACAAATAATGAAAACACATACGAGATTAACGCACACACACACAGCAGCTGTGAACCGACTCCTGTAAACACATGTGTGTGTACACACACACACACACACACACACACACACACACACACACTAGTTTACCTTAAAAAGAAACGCTAATATATGGAGAGTTTTGAGCCACTGAGCAAAAATTAGTATGAGACTGTAAGCAATTATTTAAACAACGGAAAAGTTCTGGTAAGTAATAAGAAAACAACGATTAGAAGAGAAAAATGAAAATCTTTGAAATGCACATGTTGCAAAGCACAGCAGGTGAGGGGAGGATCCAGGTCTGCAACAAAAGCAAGGGGACTTGGTGAAGCGTTGCTTACTCCCCAAACCATTTTGTTTCCCCTCTGTGAATTTTCAGAAGCGACAAGAACATATTCCAGCGAGGCTAAAGATGCAAGTTGCTGCTGCAGTCGCAACATTTGCTGCTCAACTGCGATGTACGAGTCCGCATTTTCAACACTAGCTCGCATTAGTCAGCCAACGCGTCGAGGAATGTTGTCAGGCCGGAAAGCAGAACTTGCGGTTGAATCTCGACGCACGAGTCATTTAAATATTCACACATTTCGAAGCAGATTTTCACAAAAAAAAAAAAAAAAACTGCAGCTGTATTACAGGGTGACCCAAAAGTCTGGACACATAGACGAAACTGCGTATTTGTAATAATTATACAGTAATTTTAGTGAGTAACATGAACTTGTTGTCCACCATTAGTGATGCAAAGTTCAACGGGATTTGCAAGATTCACACGAACACGATGAAGTAATAGATTAGTAATATTTCCTATGTGTCCAGACTTTTGGGTCACCCTGTAGATCTGTCATTGCAGACCACACTGATGGATGATATAAGAGTAAAATCATGTGTAAATAACAAAAAGGCACAATACCGTGACTGGAACGATACACAAGTAACTCGCACATGGAATAGAGGAGCCTACGACGACGTTTCGGTCCGACTTGGACCGAAGCGTGACTTTATAAATGGTTCAAGTCGGACCGAAACGTCGTGCGGGTTATTTGTATGCCATCATGTAGTTGGCTAATTTGGTTTAAAACCTGTCGACTACGCGAAAATCATTCAGTCTCCATGTAACCTCTTCACCACCAGTCAATAATACCTTAATACCTAAAATAAGGATTGAAATAAACTTTCATTGGATATTGACCTGGAGACACAAACCTTTGTGTATATATCCTGTGTGAAGCCTAAATGCAATATATGTTGATAATATATACATTTTTTAATATAAAGCTTAGTTTAGGTACCTTACATTTTTGCTGGAATAATTTAAAACACTGATGAACACAGTGCTAGGCTAAAATTAATTTATTCAGATGCCAAATATCCCAAACTGGATATAAATCTTCCTTTCTTGTACTGACTTCCAAGGTTGACAATATAATAAGATAACACATGATAATAACCAAGTTAAGGGTCGGAACTCATGGCAAGCCACTCCTAAAACTAGCAGGTCATTACACTGTCCACTGGCAGTTGGGACAATATTCTTCACGGTTTCACCGGGACGGTCCCAGTTTTAGGGAAGTTGTCCCAACAAATTAGGTTTGAGATGCCGTATATTCCGGGTTTATTTCAAAAACTTGTAACTTAACTGAGTATTTAGTTTGAGTAGGAACATTTTCATATATTTTTTTGTCTCTATGAGTAAAATTACGTTATTTTATTTAGCTAATTATCATCATAATTTATTCTGTATTTTTTCTTTACTAAGTGAGGGGCCTCCCAACCCAATTTTCTTAAGAGTCTTAACGTCAGCATAAAAAAAAAAGGATCCTGAATTGTAAGATGTAGTAAAAAAAATAGTTTGAATTAACTACATTTGCAAAAGTGAGGCGCTTTGGCCTCGTCTTCAGCCTACGCCCCCCTGCCAAATGTCCAATTATCCCCTACCTCCGACCCCCAACAGCCCCCCGCCCCCCGCCCCCAGCCCCCAGCCCCCCTCCTTCCCATGATCCGCCTTACAATTAAGGATCCATTTTTTTTTTTACCAGAAGTCAAGACTCTTAAGAAAATTTAGTTGGGAGGCCCGTCACTTAATAAAAAAAATGCAGAATACCTTATGATGATACTTAGAGAAATAAAATAAAATATTTCTTTACACAAAAATGAAAAAAAAATGATACAAAAATAATGCTAACCATACTAAACACTCAGTTACGGTACAGTTTTTTTCGAGGGGGGGGGGGAATATCGGTCTGTATGGACCTGAGGGCTTGGAGTCATATACATGTGTTTCCATGATGGTTATTAGCTTGACAACCTTGAAGGATGGGTAAATTGATACTGGCGAAGGTCTCTTGATTCAAGACATTAATTACATTCACGTTACTTGGAATCTGATTTAATGTTAATTTTGTTTTGCTAGGAAAAATTCGAAATAAGTGAATAAAGAGAAGTGAGTGAATAGCGGGAAGGTACAGGCAAAAATAAGCATGATTTCATAAATAAGCAAAATCTTTATAAGATTTCAGTAAAGTAAATTGAATGAGCGTTGTGACTGCTGCAAGCGGAGGAAACCACGTAAGGAACAACATCACAAGATCTGCAACGAAAATACTGACGGGAAAAAATTCCCTGATGGTTGCAGTGAGTGGATCTGGCCGTGCATAGCAACGAGACAGAGTGATGCAATGCCAGGAAAACCGCACAGGAAGATGTCATGCACGAGATACAAGCAGTAAGGAGAGGCATTCATTATATAGGGTAAGAGCAGTAATGGGTAAGTAGGCAGCGTGGCCATTGACTGACTCACCCTTCAATGTTTGTGAACGTTCACTAGCTAGAATATCTTAAGACACATATGCAACACCTGCGTCACTTTATTATCATACTCAAGTGTTGTACATTAGTTTTATTCGTCAACTTGTCAGTGCTATATATCATCAACAATACAATAAATATGGTAATCCACACATATGTGCATGCATATACACATCTGCACAAGCACATAAATAAAACACATGTACAATATTTATATCCTATTATTTCGAAACATTTCGCCTACACTGTAGGCTTCATCAGTCGACTAAAGAAGAGGCAACAGAAGCAGTATAAATGTAAAGACGATGTAATCAGTTCATCACCTCGAAGACGTAGTTTTGAGGTGTTCAGTCCCTCAGCCTGGAGAAGAGTTCTGCTCCATAATCATAGTCACACGCTAAAGAAAGCTTACAAGAATATGTAGAAAGTAAGTTTTTAAACATGAAGTTAAGTATAGAAGAAAGAGTAGTTAGGAAACGATTAGAAAATGACGATGCCAGACTACTGAATCATACGTTAGTTAGTATACCTGATTGACTGCAGTATTGATAATTACCCAGTGAAGCAACTGACGATCTTTCATTCACCTGACTACACCGAAGAACATTAAAAACCTCCATTTATACCATGGTTGGCAGTCGCGCTAAATCGGAATTTAACGTAAAGAACAACCAAAAAGTGAAGGAAGCAAAAGATAAGAGAAAAATGTGGGATAGAATATTTATAAGTGATATTAATATAGTTGATTAACAAAGAGGAAGAGGAATGGTAAAGTTGAAAAATACTTTTAGTGAGAAACCATTTATAGGAGGTTCTTGACGCTGCCAGTGGTCCTTCGTCAAGAAAATTGGACTTGATATCTTTCTTGGATCAAACCCGAATGTCTCTTATTCATCCAGGTGCTGTATGACCCCTACGGAATTTGTACACCTTTCCAGTGCAATAATAATAAAAAATAATCATTAACAAATACTACTGCTGCTAATAATAATAATAAGTAATCAACTAATAATCATTAATAAGTAATAATTAACTAATAATCATTAATAAGTAATAATTAATAAATAGTATGTAATAATTAATAAATAATAAGTAATAATTATTAATAAATAATAAGTAATAATTATTAATAAATAAGTAATAATTATTAATAATAAGTAATAATTATTAATAATAAGTAATAATTATTAATAAATAAGTAATAATTATTAATAAATAATAAGTAATAATTATTAATAAATAATAATTATATAATAAAGCGTGAAAGGAAATTGAAACAAAATGAACGTATCATTCTAGCTCAGATACCAGAAAAGGAAATGAAACAGTTGGAGGAGGAGGAGCCGAAGTGAATGAGGGAAAAAAAGTGGAAGGGGATGATGTAATGAAAAGGGCGGCAGAAAGAGCAGAGAAAACCGGAAGGGACGTAAGAAAAAAATCTTTTGCAGAGAAGCTGACAGCAGAAAACTAGCTGGTTAAGGAGAAAATATGAGAAGAGAAGTGGTGACTTTAGGAAAAAAAAAGACAATGGGATATAAAGAGAAATCACTGATAATCTGACTCTCGGGAGGCTAATGAGAAGACATAATGAAAGAGGGAGTAGTAGTTGTTGTAGTAGTAGTAGTAGTAGGGAAAGGGGGTGGAAGAGATTAAAGATAATCGAGGAAGATGGCAGTCAGCTAATTTTCAGAGCATAGAAAAGTTGAAGAATGAGACGTTTGTGTCTCATTCTCCAACTTGTCTGTTTTTTAACCATTTACATCACATCAGAAAGTTGTTCTAACACAAGAAACTCTTTATCAACCTCACCGTCTTGCTAGAAGTAGCATTAGACAAAACCTTTAGACAGAAAGCGATCTTCGACAATATGCCAAGATATAGCCATGTGAGCATGACTTTAGACATTAAAAATGGAGAGGGAACAAACATAGCATGAAGAAAAACGTCAAGGAGAATCGGAGGGTGTAACAGAAGAGCAGATTTCCAATCTCTGGAAATCTGTTCTTCTGCTTCTGCCTTTTCCCAGTTCTCATAAAAACGACCTCATGGTAAGCGCAACGCTGCACACGCTAAGCCACCCTACACCTATTCCAAGCGCTTCCACACTCCTACACAAATCCATGCACTCCCAGAGCCCTCCAAAGCCTGTCCCACGCACTCCACACTCTTTCCACACAAATATAATAACACAACACCAAGCACATTTTCCTCCCTAACATTTCTCCTACTACCGTAAGCTCTCTCTCTCTCTCTCTCTTTCCCACTAACTATGCACAAACCATCTGGACTCTAGTGATCACACAATACTGAGATGCGAATTTTCTGGTGAAGCAAACCTGAAGAAAACAGCAGGAGTGGGAAGGGACAAACCAAATTTCATTAGACAAGACAATGTGAAATTGAGTGAATTTATGAATGCAGTACAACTAGTTAGGTAAGAGTGGGGAGGAATGTCGATGAACGAGATTATGGATTACCTAACCGGAAAATGAAGTAATTTATACACACAAAAAGGGGGAATGGCAAGACCAGAGAGTCAGACGTTCACCCAAAGATGTAGAAAAAATGGGAAGTGGAAAGTTTTTGGAAAAACTATCTGGTCGAGTCTTCTTGGCTGAAGAATTCCTGCTCGTGGCAGTCTGGTCGAGTCCTACCCGCTCAAGACTGTGGTCAAGTCTTCTTAACGTTGAATTACCCGCTTTTGACCATCTGTAAGTAAATAAGTAAGTTTATTTAGGCACAGGCACACAAAAGTACAATTAACATTTATAGTGTAAATTATCTAGTATAACCAATGACTTATTTCCATTGGGATCCTTGACTTATTTCTACTGGAGTACTTGACTTATTTCCATTTTGTTCCTTGATTTATTTCCATGTGGTCCTTCATTTATTTCCATTTTGTTCCTTGATTTATTTCCATGTGGTCCTTCATTTATTTCCATTGAGGACCTTGATTTCTATTGCAGTCCTTGCTCGACACTATCTGGTCGAATGTCCTTGGTCGAGACCTTTCGTCTTCCCGTCTATCTGGACGCGGTTACACGGTGCACCTGAGCATCAAAGTGGCCGGAATGTTGCACAACCCTCAATCCCTCGCCACTGATGGGATTTCCTGCTCGCTGGGTTCTTAATCCCGCTATCTCCAGGTACACACTGCCAATAGTCCTTGGTAATTATCTTATGATTCAGGTGCGTGTGTGGGGGGTAGGGTGTGTGTTGGGGAGTAAGGGAGGTGTGTGTGTGTGTGTGTGTGTCTGTGTCTGTGTGTATGTGTGCACGCGCGTGTGCGTGGGCTAGGGTGTGTGCGTGTGTAGGGGAGTAGGGGAGGTATGTGTGTGTGTTTGTGTATGTGGGGAAGGGTATGTGTGTTGTGTATTAGGGGAAGGGTCTGTGTGTGGGGGCGTAGGGTGTGTGTTGGGGAGCAGTGGAGGGGTGTTTGGGGGTTATTGAGGGGTGTTCGGGAGTAGGGGAGGTATGTGTGCTAGTGTGGATTGTTTTTGTATGTGCTTCTGAATGTGTTTGCATGTGTTGGGAGGAAGAATTGACCTACTCGTGTAACTGTGTATTTAAGCTGCTTCTACCACTTTGTCATTTAGCTCATTTTATTTATTTAACACTATGAGATTTAGTTTCCATCATTAACTCCTCGCCAATATGACTAACATTTCACAAATTCTGTCCCTTTCTGTTCTGTTAAAGCCTCTGAGTATCTTGTGTTTCATAATGAGAGCTCCACTAATTCATCTTCTAAAGTCATCAGCTTCAGTTCTTTGAATCAAAATGGTATATGATGAATTAGGCAAATGTGCAACACCTGGGTGTCATTTTTTTTCGAAATACTGTTGACAACTAGAGGCTGCATCAAGTTAACATAGAGGTAACTGGAGACAGTAGAAGATAAGGCAATCAATCCCCCAGCCTGGATAGTTGAAAATGGAGACGGTGGATGAGGTAATCAGTTCCACAGACTATAGACCCTGGAATACGAGATAGATAGTCAGTCCCTCAGCCTTGAAGATACTATTCACTCCTTTAGTTATTCTTCTTAATCCAATCCCTCATTTCTGGCAGTAGTCCTGCTGGAAACCTCTGAGACCTCGTCTAGTTTTCGTAGTCGATTGATCAGGTGAGGGCTCCTGAGACATCTCTGAGATTAGCTACCCTCACATATGGTGCAGATATTATGCGATTTACTTGTATCTCTGGCGATATGTTGGGTATAATACCCGCCCCAAGATCTTTCTCCTTAAGTGATATTTACGTTTCTCACTTTTCAAGTTGTATTTTGTATCTGCTCATAGGTTAACATCATTAGCAAACATTGAACAATAAGTGTCAGTTCACTCTTGCTGGTCATTTACGTATATTAATAATAGTAGCGGTCCTAAAATGATCCTTGGGGAGCCCTACATGTTACACTTTCCCGTCATGAGACATTTGTCCTTACCGTCACCCTGTTTTCTGTTCTTTAGGTTTCCTTGATCCACCATAGGACTTTTCCTCGTGTCCCTACGTGCTCCTTTAATTTGTGAATCAATCTCTGGTGGGGTTCAACGTAAAATGCTTTCCTACACTCAACGAAAGTGCAGTTGGGTCCATCCTTGATTTATTCTGTAGTGGAAGTCCAGTAGGATAGCAAGGCAAGACTAACCTTTCTAAATCTATGTTGGCTTTCAGTACAAACGTCAAATCTTTCTTTATGAGTAAGTGAAATTAGCAATTTGTTGTTACAGTAGAAGAGCACTGATTGAGCATTAGGTAATAATTATTTATCCCTTTTTATAAGAATAAGTGACATATGATGAAGTATGCAATGAATGCAGTTTGCTAGACCATATGGTAATGAACTGAAGACTGATGGGTTGACTCCGAAGGTTTATAGAACAATGGCTGTCAAGACAGGTCATTATTGAGCAGTAGCTACATTAAGAGAAAGACGCAGATTGAATACAAGGAAACTGGAGTCGATAAAGGACAGTTTTGAAAGAAATAAACAAATTAACGAAAGTGAACTAGAGAGAGAGAGAGAGAGTAACAACGACGTAAAATAATAATGCCATAGAGCTCAGGAGAGATTTGCGTTTATAGAAGAGTGGGTTCAGTTGGGAAAAGAAACGGTTATTAGAAATAATTGGCAAAGAGGTTGATAAAGAGGAAAGGTTAGCAGATGACTTAAGGAGAGGAAATTGGTTAAACGGGAGGTGTGGCAGTTCAACCGAAAAGTAAATACGAGAATAGATGAATATCCAACAGCATATTATGTCAAAAATAAGAAATAATTTTTTGAAAGAGATTACTAAGTTTAGAAATCCCGAGAGCAAATAGAGTTGGCATTTAGGAATGACAGAGGTCAAATGTTACGTGGGAAGGTGGTGCTGCAACAGTGTTACGTGGGAAGGTGGAGGTACTGCAACAGTGTTACATGGGAAGGTGTAGGTACTGCAACAGTGTTACATGGTGAGGTACTGCAACATTATTACATGGGGAGGTACTGCAACAATATTACATGGGGATGTACTGCAGCATTATTACATGGGGAAGTTCTGCAACAATGTTACACGGTGAGGAACTGCAGCAATATTACATGGGGATGTATAGGTGCAGCAAAAATGGACGTTATAAAATGAAAAGGTGTTATTATTGATCGTGAAAAGGAGGCGGCAATTTCCTACATAGGGAAGATAGTTTTTTAGTCTGGTGGGAATAAGGAACTGCCAGAGGTGAGTATAGAAAACAAAAGTTTGAGGCAGTGTGAAGAAGTGTGTGTGTGGAACGAAATAAAGATGGAAATGGTAAAAGGCGTTGGGGATAAAGGATAAGGAGGAACAATGCAACAGGCCAACTGGCCCATACTAGGCAAATTTTTCTCAAAACTAACTCATTAACAAAAATATTTGCCCAACTCACTTTTAGTTCCACCAAAGAAATAAATAAGTTAGAAAAGATGGTACTTAAGAATTGGGATCGTTTCTAAGTATACAAGACAAAGCGATAGCGGAGTGTGAAAAAGTCATTGGGAAATAAGCTTGTTGAATATTCAGGATAAAGTGTACATAGAATATTTGTTAAAAGAGAAAGAAGACTGTAATAGAACCAGAAGAATTTAGGAACCATAGTGGCTGAGCATTTCTTTCAAGAAGGATATTGAGTGAATGATGATTAATGTATTTTCTTTCTTAGGACCCCCTACTCTCGTGGTAGGCCGTCGTCACATATAAGGTGAAACAACAGAGAGTTTATCTGGAGAGAGTTTATCTGGAGAGAGTTCCGGAGGTCAACGCCCCCGCGGCCCGGTCTGTGACCAGGCCTCCTTAGGTCAGTGTCCCAGGATGCGACCCACACCAGTCGACTAACACTCAGGTACCCATTTTACTGATGGGGAAGATAGACAACAGGTGGAAAGAAACACGTCCAATGTTTCTACTCTGGCTGGGAATCGAACCCAGGCCCTCACCGTGTGAAGCGAGAGCGTTAACCACCAGGCCACCAGAGCCACCAGAGTAGTGCACAGTTGTCGACAAAATGAGAAAAACTAAATGAAGACAAAAACAATGTAACTGAGTCAAGATGGTTGTGCAACACTAAGCTACGAACAATGAAAAGGCAGAATACCGTGACTGGACAATATAGAAACAACCCGCACACAGGAGAAAAAAACTCAGGTCCACGTTTCGGTCCGACCGGGATCTTTAACGGTAGTTAATGGTCCAAGTCGGACTGAAACGTCGTCAAAAGTTTCTTTCTCCTGCGTTCAGGTTGTTTGTGCAGTTAAGTATCTTATTGACGAAATGTTTACATGCACGTAAAGTTTCTTCAGTCGAATAGAGACGATTATAGCACTGGACACAGTAGAAGTGGAGAAGTAACTTTGAGGTGATCAGTCCCGCGACCGTGACAGAAGATTGTCAGTATCTTTGCCTAAACCAGAGGCATGAGTCTAATGTCTTACCCCAGATATATTTAAAATTTTAAAAAATTTTAAAAAAATATATATTATATATATATATATATAAAAATTTA
>NC_069476.1:19519574-19552074 GCF_026875155.1 Cherax quadricarinatus
AGAAGCAGTGGGGGAAAAAAGTACAGTAGTAAAGCATTAGCAGCAGTATATTTGCGGAGAGCATAGTTTAGCAGTAGAGTAGTAGTAGTAGAAGCAAGTAGAAGCAGTAGTAGTAGTAGCAGTAGTAGTACCCATATTAGTAGCAGTAGTAGTAGCAGTAATAGTAGCAGTAGTAGTAGCAGTAGTAGAAGCAGTAGTTTACCTGTAGAGAGTTCCGGGGGTCAACGCCCCCGCGGCCCGGGTCCTGGGGACCGGGCCTCCTGGTGGGATCAGAGCCTGATCAACCGGGCTGTTGCTGCTGGCTGCACGCAATCTAACGTACGAGCCACAGCCCGGCTGATCAGGAACTGACTTTAGGTGCTTGTCCAGTGCCAGCTTGAAGACTGCCAGGGGTCTGTTGGTAATCCCCCTTATGTGTGCTGGGAGGCAGTTGAACAGTCTGGGGCCCTGACATTTATTGTATGGTCTCTTAACGTGCTATTTGACACCCCTGCTTTTCATTGGGGGATGGTGCATCGTCTGCCAAGTCTTTTGCTTTCATAGTGAGTGATTTTCGTGTGCAACTTCGGTACTAGTCCCTCTTCGATTTTCCTGGTGTATATAATCATGTATCTCTCCCTCATGCTTTCCAGGGAATATAGGTTTAGGAACCTCAAGCGCTCCCAGTAATTGAGGTGTTTTATCTCCGTTATGCGCGCCGGAAAGTTCTCTGACATTTTTCTAGGTCGGCAATTTCACCTGCCTTGAAAGGTGCTGTTAGTGTGCAGCAATATTCCAGCCTAGATTGAACAAGTGACCTGAAGAGTGTCATCATGGGCTTGGCCTCCCTAGTTTTGAAGGTTCTCATTATCCATCCTGTCATTTTTCTAGCAGATGCAATTGATACAATGTTATGGTCCTTGAAGGTGAGATCCTCCGACATGATCACTCCCAGGTCTTTGACGTTGGGTGTTTCGCTCATTTTGTGCCAGAATTTGTTTTGTACTCTGAGAGATTTAATTTCCTCATGTTTACCATATCTGAGTAATTGAAATTTCTCATCGTTGAACTTCATATTGTTTTTCTGCAGCCCACTGAAAGATTTGGTTGATTTTCCGCCTTGGAGCCTTGCAGTGTCTGCAATGGAAGACACTGTCAGGGCAGATTCGGGTGTCCATCTGCAAAGGAAGACAGGGTTTGCTGTGGCGACATCCTTTCTATGTCGATATGAGATGAGGAACAAGATGGGAGCGAGTACTGTGCCTTGGGGAAAACAGAGCTTTTCACCGTAGCTGCCTCGGACTTTACTCTGTTGACGACTACTCTCTGTGTTCTGTTAGTGAGGAAATTATAGATCCATCGACCGGAAATTTCCTCTTTTTCCTTTAGCACGCATTTTGGCGCAATTACCCCCATGGTCACACTTGTCGAAGGCTTTTGTAAGTCTGTATATTACATCTGCATTTTTTTTGTCTTCTAGTCATTTAGGGACCTTGTCGTAGTGATCCAATAGTGAGACAAACAGAGCGACCTGTTCCCAAACCCATGTTGCCCTGGTTGTGTAACTGATGGGGTTTTTTAGATGGTGGTGATCTTGCTTCTTTGGACCCTTTTTAAAGATTTTTTATGATATGTGATGTTAGTGCTATTGGTCTGTAGTTCTTGCAGTTGCTTTACTGCCCCCTTTGGGAGTGGGGCTATGTCTGTTTTTTTAGTAACTGTGGGACGACCCCCGTGTCTATGCTCCCTCTCCATAGGATGGAAAAAGCTCGTGATAGGGGCTTCTTGCAGTTCTTGAAGAAAACAGAGTTCCATGAGTCTGGCCCTGGGGCAGAGTGCATGGCATGTCATTTAACGCCTGTTCGAAGTCATTTGGCGTCAGGATAACATCGGATAGGCTTGTGTTAATCAAATTTTTTGGCTCTCTCATAAAAAAAATCATTTGATCTTCGACTCTCAGTCTGGTTAGCGCTTGCTAAAAATGAGTCATATTGGGACTTGAGTAGCTCACTCATTTCCTTGCTGTCATCTGTGTAGGACCCATCTTGTTTAAGTAGGGGCCCAATACTGGACGTTGTTCTCGATTTTGATTTGGCATAGGGGAAGAAATACTTTGGGTTTCTTTCGATTTCATTTATGGCTTTTAATTCTTCCCGCGATTCCTGACTCCTAAAGGATTTTTTTAGCTTAAGTTCGATGCTTGCTATTTCTCTGACCATGCTCCCACGCATTTCAGATATATGACCTCTTTTAGCCGCTCTGTTATTTTTTTTTCCGTCGCCTTAAAGGGGCGCCGTCTTTTTTCTATTTTACATCTACTCCTTTTTTTAGGGGAATAAGCCTTGTCAACCGAGTGCCCCCAGTTAATCTGTTCTGGCATAATTTGGGGGTCTGTGTTCCCTTAGTATATCCCCCAGCTTATATGGGTTAGGTTTGTTTACTTGGCCCCACTTTTTTTTGTTATTGAATTGAATTGGTGAATGCTCCCTCGTGACTTCTCATTTTGTCGGTCGGGGGCTTCCGCGCATACATGTCTGAACCTCAAAAAGTAGAACCAAGTAGTAGCAGAGTAGAAGAAGTAGTAAAGCATAGAGAAAGCAGTATAGAACAGTAGAGAAGCGTATAGTACAAATAGTACCCATAGTAAAGCTAGTAAACAAGTAGAACTTAAAGCAGTAGTAACATAATAGCAGAGTAGTACAGTAGTAGAAGAAATTTAAGTAGCATAGAAAAAACAGATAGTAGCAGAGTAGAAGCATAAGAAGCAGTATTAAACATATAGTAGATCAATACATATAAAGCAGATAGAAGCAGTAGTAAAGCATAGTAGAAGCGTAGGGAACAGTAGTATAGCGTATAAAAGCAGTAGTAGAAGCAGTAGTAGAGCAGATAGAACAGTAGTAGAATCATAGTAAAAGTATAAAGCAGTGTAGAAGCAGAGTAAAGCAGTAAAAAGCATTTGTAGTAGCATAGAAAAGTACATAGTAGAAGCAGTAGTAAAAGCATAGTAGTACATATTGAAGCGAGTAAAAGCATAGTAGAACAGTAGTAAACAGTAGTAGTACATATAGTACATAGTGTAGTAGTAGTAGCAGTAGTAAAACCCATATATAGCATGTATACAGATAGAAGCATAGAGAGCAGTAGTATAGAGTAGAAAAGAGCATAGAGAACAGTAAGAAGCAGTAGTAGAAGTAGTATTTAAAAAAATAAAAGCAGTATAGAAGATATATAGCGTATATAGCAGTAGTAGAAGCAGTAGTTACAGTAGTAAGCAAAGTAAAGAGTAGTAGTAGCGAAAGTAGAAGCAGTAAAAGAAGAATAAAAATTTAGCATATAGAGCAGTTAGAAGCGTAGTAAAAGCAGTAAAATTAGCATAGTAGAAGCAGTAAAAAAAGAGTAGTAGAAGCAGTAGTAAAGCAGTAAAAAAGCAGTATAGTACCAGTAAGAAGCAGTAAAAAAAGCAGTATAGTAGCATATAAACAATAAAACAGTGTAGTACATAGTAGAAGCGTAGAAAAAGCGTAGAAAAGCAGTAGTAAACATATAGAAGCAGTATAACAATAAGCGTAGTATAGTAGTGTATAGAGTAGTAAACCATAGATGGGAGTATAGTACATAGAAAGCAGTATAGCACGGGTTAGAAAACATATATACAGAAAATAGAAAAGTAGTAGCGTGGGTAGAAACAGTATAGTAAAATTATTTAGCATAGTGTAGCATAGTAGAACAGAGAGAACAGTAGTAGAAGTGTTTTTAAAAGCAGTAAAGAACAGTATAAGCATATAGTAGCAGTAGTAAGCAAAAGTAGAACAGTGTTAGTAGCAGTATAAACAGTATAGTAGCAGTAGTAGTAGCTAGTAGAAGCATAGTATACAGTAGATAAAGCAGTATAAAGCAATATATGCAGTAGTAGAGCAGTAGTAAAAAGGCGTTTTAAAAGCATAGTATAGCAGTATAAACTAGTAAAAGCATTAGTAAAGCAGTAGTAAAGCTAGTAAAAGCAGATATACAGTAGTGAAGCTTAGTAAAAGCATAGAAGTAGCATATAAAGCAGGGTAAAAGCAGTAAGTAGAGTATAGAAGCAGTAGTAAAACGTAGAAAAGCATAGTAAAAGCAGATAGAACAGTAGAGTAGCAGTAGCAGTATTTTGTTGTAGCTGTATTATTATCCTCTATTTTCTGTTAAATAACTAGCCTTTTTTTAAAATACATTTTAAAAATGACCCAATTTGAAAGGGCGAGTGTTGACGGGGGAGGGGGGATCGTGAGTTTCCACTGCCTATCATAACTGTCCCCAAGACAAAATGGGGTGCTTGAAGATGGTTTTTCCCGCTCATCAGTGTCAAACATTCATTACAGAACTAAAACATTCTGAAAAGGGGAAAAAATTTTGGGTTCCTCTCTACTGGTAAATAAATTTTTACACAAAATCATAATCACACATTCCACTCATTAAATGTTAAAATACCTCCTGCATGAATTAAAAATATTTTCCAGGGAAAAAATTTTAAAAAATATTTAACTTTTGGATACACCCTAACCAAAGGCGAAACGTAAACGCGTAATATAAAATACAATCTCCCGACCAATATAAAAAAAAAAATTAACGGGTCGTCACCGTAATTATTTATAACACAGTAACCCCGGCTGCTAATTATTTTTATTATAATCACGGGGGAGCGTTAAACCCGTAGGATTATCCAGCGCACGTGGGGGGGGAGGGCATGGAAGGTATTCAGGCTCAATTCAGGGGAAACCCAGCACTGATCTATTCCCAATCAAAGCCCCCCACCACATCAAAGGGAAACCCTTCCCTTTAGGGGCCCCGGGACTGAGCACATAACTCCGTTAATGCCACTTCCCACCCTACTGAAATTTTTTACATTATTCCAGTTTTTATTAAGTAAAATGTAACAGAGGTATAAAGTAAATACTTTTTTGCATTTTTATCTGTCATTTTCTTTATATTTTTTTCATTTTTTTCTTCTTTTTAAGCAGAAAAAGCAGAATATTCAACAACTTTAAGAAGAAATTTTCAGCATTTTTTTTTTGATTTTTTCTTTGAGGGTCTGGGTCCCCAACCTACCCCATTATTTTTCCCATTTTTTCCCGGGATATAAAGGGGCACTTTTTTCCCACGAAAGGTCTTAGAAAATCACCCTGAGCCATATATGTCCAAGGTCAGGATCAAAGGTAGGTTTGGGTTACTCTTTAGCGTAAAGTATCAGGGTCATTAGCCCTTGAATATGATTACTGATGTAATGTTACGAGACTTTGGTTGTGCGCCTTATATGCCGGTAAACACGGTATTTAAAAATTATAGGCAAATCTTTTAATAACATCAGCGACGAACGTGTGAAATTACGTTTGACTCAGACTGAGGCAGAGATATATCTATATGACATAATATATAGGACCCAGTGGAAGAAGGGTAGGAAGGACTGGCTATTTACAATAAAAAAATCAAATATATATCAGTCGCTGAACGATCCTAGAAAGGTGTCCCTGTATCTCCTAAGCACGATCCCCTGTACATCGATGTTAGCAAAAGGAATAGTGGAGAGTGGTTCAAAATTTCTAATGGAGCAAAATATAAAAACATGCTAGCGTTAGCATATGTACGTAAGTATGAATATATGTATAAAACACTTTGGAGTATGTATATGTATGAGTGTCTTGTGTGCAATAATGTACGTACATAAGTAAGCCTTGATTTTATGTATGACTTTGCGAATATATACTTATGCATGAGTATATGTGTGCATTACACAGACCAGCGCTGTACCACTGATCTATGAGGCTTACAATAAAAAGGTTCCGCTAAGAGTATTTTTGTGACTTGTCTGCGTTAGTGGCCACTATATGTGATTCAGCTGTAATCCGTACACTCTTACACAAACGTTTGCCTACCACGTGCAAACATACTCTCATAAACCACGGTATGGATGGGATTAGAACCCATGGCAAGTGAGACTTAAGTCTTCATGCCATTATTATACATGCATATTGTATTTGACTGTGTAATTTGAAATAATAAAAGGCTATCACTCAGGGTTTTTGTCCCACAATTGTGGCGGAGATAACTAGAACAATAGTATCAGTGATTAGCGTGTCTATTGTTTTCCGTCTTTGCGGGGATTTACTTTCCTTGTATGTCACAGAAACCAATACTGATTTTACTGAAATTCTCTCAAGATGTTCTACTATGAAATAACATAAACATTTCGAAAAAAAGAGAATATTTTTAATTCGTCCTATTTTCCGTACGTTTTACATTGATTTTTTAAAACTGCATTTGTACTGTGTATTAATAAATTTTGCACCTATACATTCTAAATGTTTAAGGTCCTTCAAGACAAATGCATCAACAGCATTGGTCTGAAGCCCGTGAAGAGGCCGTCGTTATTTACTGAATGGATATGAAAATGCAATTTATTAAAATTACCAAATTATGACCCATGTAGCCTCATACCACCACTGATACGGTATTCAGGAAATATACCAGTGCTAAACGTTTCACGTCGATCAGTTGAAGTATTCTCCAATTGTCGTATGGATTCCAATGATAGTACATTGAGAAATTTACACCTACAAATACCAAACTATCTTGTCTATAAGATGTATCAGCTATTGCAGAATGAAGCCTTTAAAAAAAAGATATACTCATTTACAAAAAAATGTGATGTAAAGGGCAAAATTAATTACATTATTTTACATGAAAAATTGGCAAATGTGCGCCCTACGTATTTTATTTACACTCTGGCATTATCGAAGTGGTCTACACCTTAGCTGAATGTTTGAAGCCTAGCAGAAGAGGCTCTTGAAAGTTATTGGGCCCATTCCAGGAAACGTGGAATGGGTTATATAATTTCGATCATGGGCATCTTCACATGCCACTAGTGGTATGGACAGTACCCACGGTACTGTACAGTAAACAACTTGAAACCCCTCGAATAAGGCGTTCTTAAGCCATAAACCAAATTTTGGTTGAAGCGTAAAGGTACCCCTACGGAGATACCTAATTAATAGATGGATAGATTATAATTAATTCCTTATAACTACATTCATTTAATTGTATCAGTCAACGTGTTAATATACTAGTAAAATAAGAAACAAATCTCACAGCAAGATTGAATGTAGAAACTTAATAAAATCTGAGAATTTATTGCTGACTTTATCACCGCAGGGAAAACAAAGTTCATCATACGGATATGCTTCAGAAAATTGTCTTAAAATCCCGAGCATCTTGTCGTATTACTATTAGAGTGAGAGAGAGAGAGAGAGAGAGAGTGTATGTGTGTGTGTGTGCTCACCTAGTTGTACTCACCTAGTTGAGGTTGCAGGGGTCGATTCCAAGCTCCTGGACCAGCCTCTTCACTGGTCGCTACTAGGTCACGCTCCCTGTATGTGTGTGTGTGTGTGTGTGTGTGTGTGTGTGTGTGTGTGTGTGTGTGTGTGTACTCACCTAATTGTACTCACCTAATTGTGGTTGCAGGGGTCGAGACACAGCTCCTGGCCCCACCTCTTCACTGATCGCAACTAGGTCCTCTCTCTGCTTCCAGAGCTTTGTCATGCCTCGTCTTAAAGCTATGTTAGGCTATTCCACTTCCGACGACTCTATGATTTAAGAAATACTTCCTAACATCCCTATGACTCGTCTGAGTCTTCAGCTTCCAGTTGTGACCCCTTGTTTTCTGTTCTCCTCTCTGGAAAAATTTTTCTCTTCAAACCTTATCTATTCCACCAGTATCTTTTTTCTTTATCATGTCTCCCGCCCCGCCTTCCCCAATTGTCATTCCGTTTCCCTCAACCTTTTCTTCGTAGGACATCCCCCTGACTCCGAAACAACCCTTTGTTGCAAAAACCTTTGCATTTTTTCAAATTTTCTTACGTTTCCCCCAGTGGGGTTCCAAACGGAGCTGCATACTCCAGTATGGGCCTGATGACACAGTATACAGGCTCGAACGTTTCCCTTACAAGGTAGGGAACGCTATCCAGTTTGCCAGCGCCCGTATGCGCGCAGTTATCTGGTTATGTGTCCCTCCAAGACATGCTCGGTTTTATGGTCCCCCAAAGATTTTTCCCCTCCTTGAGTGAGTTTGCAGCCCTTGGCCACCTATCTATATCTGTCGGGGTCTTTTTTGCCCTTCCCATCTTCATACTTTGCATTTGGGGCAGGATTAAATTTTCAAAAAGGGCAGTTGCGGGACCAGGTGTCCAGCCGTCAAGGTCCTTTGAACTCCTCCGGGCCCTCTCTTTTTAAATTTCCTCATTAACTTCACACACTGCAAACGGGACACCTCTGATCTATCCCTTCCATCATGTCATTCACATATACCAAAAAATAGAAATGGTCCTGGGGACCGCCCCCGGGGGACCCCCTCGTCACAGGTGCCCACTGTGAAACCTCATCCCGACCATGACTCTTTTTCCTCCCTGTCAGGTTTTCCTATTAATTGCAGGGGGCCCCTTCCTGTTAATCGCCTGATCCTCTATTTTTTTTGCCTAGTCTCTTGGAGGAACTTTTCGAAGGCCTTCTTGCAGTCCAAGAAAATCAATCACCCACCCCTCCCTCCTCGTTCGCATTTCTGTAACTTCCAAGAACCCAGAAGGTTTTTTAACAAAAATTTTCCTTCCAAAACCCCTGCGGGTTATCATTTATAACTTGTTCCTTTTCCAGGTGCTCCCCCCACCTTCTCCTGATAATTTTCTCCATGACTTTACTACATACGGGTCAGTGACAGGGGTCGAAATTTAGTGCCTCTTTTCGTCTCCTTTTTAAAAAAAGGGAACTACTTTTGGGGTCTTCTATCCCTCAGGTATTGTCCAGTTTCAAGGGGTGTTTGAAGATTGTGGGGAATGCACACACATAATCTGCTCCCCCCCAGGACCCACGGGAAGTCCAGTCCCTTCCTTTTATGTACAAGATCACCGCACTTCTTCACCTCCTCATTGTGTGCATATCGTCCACACTTGTTGGGCTATTCTTTGTTGGTGTCCCCCTCGTCCTGTATTTCCCCAAATTTTCCCTTTCCATCTCCACTGGAATCTTCCTTTAAAACCCTGTTGAGCTCTTGCATACCTCTTGATCGATTTTTTGAGTTCCTCACCCTTTTCCCCACCTATCACCTGGGCTTTGGCTTTGTCTTTCTTTTAATGGATAAAAACATTTTTTTGGTCACTTGGGTTTCGTGCTATGTCATTTTCGTACGTCCCCCCTGGGCCTCCCTCCTTACTGTGCATATTCGTTTTTGGGGCCCTTTGACGATCCTTTTTCCGAGTCCTTTTCCTTCTATACCTCCTCCATTTTTCTAATACACTTAGTTTTTGCTTCCCTGCACCTTTGGGTAAACCAAGGACTCGCTTTGGTCTTCCCATTGTTTCTGTTGCCCTTGGGAACAAACCTTTCCTCTGCCTTCTTGCAATTTGTTGTTACATACTCCATCATTTCATTTACTGTCATTCCTACCATTTCTCTGTCCCACTGCACCTCCCGCAGAAAGTTCCTCATACCTGTGTAGTCCCCCCTTTTATAGTTTGGCTTTTCCCATTCAACTCCTGTTACCCTTTCCATCTGTAACTCTACTATGTAATCAAAACTCAGGACTACGTGGTCACTAGCTCCGAGGGGCCTCTCATATGTGATGTCATCAATGTCTGAGCTACTCAGGGTGAAAACAAGGTCCAGTCTTGCTGGTTCATCCTCCCCTCGCTCTTTGGTAGTGTTCCTGATGTGTTGATGCATGAGGTTTTCCAGTACCACATCCATCATCTTGGCTCTCCATGTTTCGGGGCCCCTATGAGGCTCCAGGTATTCCCAATCGATCTCCCTGTGGTTAAAATCACCCATAACCAGTAACTTTGCTCTGCACGTTTGAGCTCTTCCTGCCACCTCAGATAGTGTGTCCACCATCGCTCTGTTGTTCTCATCATATTCCTCTCTTGGTCTCCTGCAGTTCTGTGGTGGGTTATACAACACCATCGGTTTTTTATGAGCAGTGCAACCCCTCCTCCCCCTCTGCTCTTTCTATCTTTCCTCAGGATCTGATATCCCAGTGGAAAGACTGCATCTGTTATTGTATCAGTGAGTTTCGTTTCTGTGACTGCTATGATGTCCGGGAACTTCTCGTTGATTCTTTCCTGCCATTCCTCGTATTTATTTGCTATTCCATCTGCGTTTGTGTACCACACCTTCAGCTTCTTGTCTATCACGGTGGACCTGGGAGAATATTGGGGTTGGGAGGGTGGGAGCCCTGGGGGGGTTATGGGGGTTTGTGGTGTGGGTGGGATTTGTGGTGGGGGGTGAGGGCAGAGTGCCCGGAAGGAGCTGCTGTGGCATTGGGGTTTTGGGTGATGTTGGGGGTGGGGGCAGAGGGAACAGTGTGTGGGTGTTGGTTGAGATTGCTCATCTGCATTAGGTGAGAGGGAAAAGTTCAATAGATAGGGGTAGCGATATAGTAACAATAGTTTCATTGCCGGCTACTTGTTAAGGTAGGGTAAGTCCAGCTCCCGCTATCCCCCCCCCTTTTTCCCCCTCCCCGAAAGTGATAGTTTGCTTGCCGGCTACTTGTTAAGGTAAGGCAAGTCTAGCTCCGGCTATTCCCCGCCATTTTCCCCCCCCCCAACCCGAAAGTGATAGTTTGATTGCCGGCTGCTTGTTAAGGTAGGGTCAGTCTAGCTCCCGCTATCCCTTCCCCTCCTTCCCCCCCCCCCCTGAAAGGTGACGTGTGGGGCTCCGGTCCAAACAGTAATCACTAGACTCACAGCTCCCAGCACTACTGTAAGTACATGCCTGCCTTGTATTCTAGTGGATTTATTGGTTGAAAGCTTCACTTTTGACCAATAATAAACTTAGTCCTTTCAGTCTTGCTCTAAGTTGACTGTTGTAATAATCACCAGAGAGACTGTTCTTAAAATGGCTCATGACCTGCCAGTGACCGGACATTTCTCGCATCTTAAAACCTTAAATAAAATTAGGGAAACCTATTTTTGGCCAAAAATGTCCTCAGATGTCACTACCTATTGTAGATCGTGTAAAGTTTGCCAACTGTCATCCTCCCGAGGTACCAGGCGAGTACCTATGGTCAAAATGCCAATCTTTACGGTACCGTTTGAAAGAGTAGCTATTGACATCGTTGGTCCTTTATCTCCACTTTCATCTGGGGGACATAGATATATAATAACATTAGTTGATTATGCTTCGAGTTTCCCTGAAGCCGTTCCCATAAAGACCATAACTACTACAGAGGTGGCTGAAGCCCTTTTGTCCATCTTCTCCAGAGTGGGCATCCCTAGAGAAATTTTGTCTGACCGTGGGACACAATTCACATCTGACTTAATGCAACATCTATACCAACTTCTGGGAGTGAAGCCTCTCTTCACAACACCCTACCATCCCAGCTGTAATGGGAGGATTGAGCGCCAGCATTCAATTCTCAAGTCCATTTTAAGGAAACTTTGCTTCCTTAAACCTAAGGAGTGGCATCGTTACCTACCCTGTGCTTTGTTTGCCATGAGGGAAGTTCCCAGTGACTCTTTGGGATTTTCACCTTTTGAACTTCTCTATGGTAGACGGGCCAGAGGCCCATTGTCCATCCTTCATGACTCATGGACTGATGAGGAGGTGAGTGCTGAAGTTCAGTCTTCTTACCAGTTTCTCCTTGACCTTAGATCCAAACTTGAGGAGACCTCTGACATAGTTTCGAAAAACCTAAGCTTGTCAATGGACCAGTACAAAACCTATTTTGATTCCAAAAGTCAGAGAAGTTTTAAAGTAGGGGATGAAGTTCTGGTACTTTTGCCTATCAAGTCAAATAAATTATTAGTAGCATGGAAAGGTCCATATAAAGTATTAAAAATTTGTGGGAAAGTTGACTACCTCATAAAAGTCAAGGGGAAACCTAAGCTTTATCATATCAACATCCTTAAGAAATATTACCAAAGAAATTCGGTCAACTGCCTTAATAACTTTCACTTAGTTTTTCCACACGAACTTGATAAGACAACTGAAGAATGTAAGGTGTGTGTAACTGACACCTCTAACTTAGACTATGATGGAGAACTACATGACTTGGTGACTCTTGACCACTCGGACGCAACCAACATTAATATTAATGAATCTTTGGATGACCATAAGAGACATGAACTACTTCAATGTGTGAGTAACTTTTCAGACGTCTTTACTGACATTCCAGGTGTTACCTCCAAGGTAGTCCATAAGATTGACTTAGTGACGGACAATCCTATCTAACGAAAATTATACCCAGTTCCAGTTCACCTTAGGGATGCATTTGACCGAGAGGTAGACAAATTATTGATAAATTAGACACATGTGCAACTCTTGGGTATCTTTATTGAGGAAACGTTTCGTCACACAGTGGCTTCATCAGTCCATACAAAGGAGAATCTTGAAGAACAGGAGGAGAATGAGGTAATCAGTCCCTCAACCTTGAGATCTTAATACGTGGGAATTCTTCGCTTGCCTAATTCTTGGGCACGACCTACTTCAACATTGAACAAATGTTACACGACCTATGACTGCTTCACCTCTCCTGCCAACGGTTTATAAGCTCCTTCTCAGCACGTATGCCGTATTCTATTCAAGATTGATGGACTGACCACATCGACTCAAGGTTGAGGGACTGATTACCTCATTCTCCTCCTGTTCTTCAAGATTCTCCTTTGTATGGACTGATGAAGCCACTGTGTGGCGAAACGTTTCCTCAATAAAGATACCCAAGAGTTGTACATGTGTCTAATTTATCAACATGTCGGTTCTCTGAACCATTCATCTACAAAGAATACGGCATACGTGCTGAGAAGGAGCTTATAAACCGTTGGCAGGAGAGGTGTAGCAGTCATAGGTCGTGTAACATTTGTTCAATGTTGAAGTAGGTCGTGCCCAAGAATTAGGCAAGCGAAGAATTCCCAAGTATTAAGATCCCAAGAAGTTGCAGTGTCTGACAGGTTTGTAGATGAATGGTTCAGAGAACCGACATGTTGATAAATTAGACACATGTGCAACTCTTGGGTATCTTTATTGAGGAAACGTTTCGCCACACAGTGGCTTCATCAGTCCATACAAAGGAGAATCTTGAAGAACAGGAGGAGAATGAGGTAATCAGTCCCTCAATCTTGAGTCGATGTGGTCAGTCCATCAATCTTGAATAGAATACGGCATACGTGCTGAGAAGGAGCTTATAAACCGTTGGCAGGAGAGGTGTAGCAGTCATAGGTCGTGTAACATTTGTTCAATGTTGAAGTAGGTCGTGCCCAAGAATTCGGCAAGCGAAGAATTCCCAAGTATTAAGATCCCAAGAAGTTGCAGTGTCTGACAGGTTTGTAGATGAATGGTTCAGAGAACCGACATGTTGATAAATTAGACACATGTGCAACTCTTGGGTATTCTATTCAAGATTGATGGACTGACCACATCGACTCAAGGTTGAGGGACTGATTACCTCATTCTCCTCCTGTTCAAGATTCTCCTTTGTATGGACTGATGAAGCCACTGTGTGGCGAAACGTTTCCTGAATAAAGATACCCAAGAGTTGCACATGTGTCTAATTTATCAACATGTCGGTTCTCTGAACCATTCATCTACAAAGACAAATTATTAAAACTAAAGATCATTGAACCTTCAATATCTGCATATTGCTCACCAGTAGTCATGGTTAAGAAGGCGGATAATTCATATAGACTTGCTGTTGACTTCAGAAGCCTTAATGCTATAACTCGGTGGGATGCTGAGCCTATGCCCTTAATAGATATCGATCTACACAAATTTTATGACGCTTCCTTCTTTTCAGAGATTGATATTGCGCAGGCATATCATCAAGTAATGTTAGATCCTTCTTCTAAGCAGTACACCGCTTTTCCTACACACCAAGGACTGATGCAATATAGAACTATGCCCTTCGGTTTGGTAACTGCCTGTGCTACCTACGTGAGACTGATGAGAAAGGTCTTGGGTAATATGCCAAATGTTTCAGTTTATTTTGATAACATTTACGTAATGACATCCACGTGGGGCGAGCATATCCAAACATTAACATCAGTTTTACGTAGGTTACGCTCACATAGCCTCACTGCCAAGCCAAAGAAATGCTTCCTTGGGTATAACAAGATTAGATATCTTGGACTTATACTTTCTAATAACTCTCTGCAGCCTCTCCCCAGTAAGATCAAAGCTTTATTAGAATTTAAATTCCCCAAAACCATGCGTAGCTTTCTTGGTTCTGTAAATTTTTATGCACGGTTTATCCCGAACCTTACTGATCTTACAGGCATCTTATCCGACTTCCTTAAAAAGTCTGTGAAGGAACCTCTTGAACTTTCCGACGTAGCTCGGGAAAAGTTTAATGAGATTAAAAGTATCTTTTCGAAAGACCCTATACTTAAGATTCCAGATATTAATAAAACATTTT
Source organism: Cherax quadricarinatus (assembly GCF_026875155.1). Lineage (NCBI taxonomy): Eukaryota > Metazoa > Arthropoda > Malacostraca > Decapoda > Parastacidae > Cherax > Cherax quadricarinatus. The sequence continues at coordinate 19,533,982 of NC_069476.1, forward strand.
GCTTAAGAACTGATGCCTCCAATACTGGCTTAGGTATGGTGTTACTACAATACCATGATGGTACTCCCTTCCCTGTATGCTTCCTAAGCCGGAAACTCCTTCCTGCAGAAACGAGATACTCCACAATAGAAAAGGAATGTTTAGCCCTTGTGTGGGGTATCTCCAAACTTAAATTTTATTTGCTGGGAAAAGAATTCATTTTAGAAATGGACCACAAACCTTTGATATAAATAGAAACTTTTAAGGGAACCAACAGTCGCCTCTTGAGGTGGACATTGGCACTCCAGGCTTTTAAGTTCCATATTGTGTATATCAATGGTTCATCCAATTATTTCTCTGACTGGTTAAGTCATGACAGTCAGTAGAAGATTTGATGCCTTACGCGACTTCCACATGTTAGAACTTTTTCCTAGCCTATTCTTCTTATACTCCTTGACTATAAGTCTTGGTATGGGGGGGTGTGAGGGAAAAGTTCAATAGATAGGAGTAGTGATATAGTAACAATAGTTTCATTGCCAGCTACTTGTTAAGGTAGGGTAAGTCCAGCTCCTGCTATCCCCCCTCCCTTTTTCTCCCTCCCCGAAAGTGATAGTTTGCTTGCCGGCTACTTGTTAAGGTAAGGCAAGTCTAGCTCCTGCTATTCCCGCCTTTTTTTCCCCCCACCCCGAAAGTGATAGTTTGATTGCCAGCTGCTTGTTAAGGTAGGGTCAGTCTAGCTCCCGCTATCCCTTCCCCTCCTTCCCCCCCCCCTGAAAGGTGACGTGTGGAGCTCTGGTCCAAACAGTAATCACTAGACTCACAGCTCCCAGCACTACTGTAAGTACATGCCTGCCTTGTATTCTAATGGATTTATTGGTTGAAAGCTTCACTTTTGACCAATAATAAACTTAGTCCTTTCAGTCTTGCTCTAAGTTGACTGTTGTAATAATCACCAAATCTTTTAGGTATTGTACTTATCATGGAGAGTGATTTCTTAAGCAGTGGGTAACCTGTCTATCTCTCCAGCTTGGATGACAGAGAGGGTCACCTGCCTATCAACGAGTAGAATTGAAGGAGACGGACTAACGTTCTGAGATGTCCCGAATTTTGATCTACTTACCTGTTTGTGTATGCAAGTAGCAGGATATAACCCCTCATCATTGCAGTGGAGAAAACCTGCTTTCCTGTCATCTGGAAGGATTATTGAAAGCTGTTGTCATCAACACCTGCGATTCCCCCCCCCCCCCATCATCAGCAACGGCTAAGATTTCAACAACACGCAGTGTCACCAACACCAGACACCCACGTTTTATATACATTTATATTAGCGTTGAATTCAGTTATCATTTATATTTTTCATTTATCATTTTCTTTAATGTAGGATTAATACTTCATATTTAAGTGTTTTATATTTTATATTTTCTAAATAATAAAGTGTTTATGTTTGCCAGTTTTTATTCTTTTTCTATACATTAATTTTCCTGAGGAGGAGTCAGCCTTAGTAATACTGACTGAAGTTGTTACAGGGCTGAGTAAGCCTTCACATGGGGTTTTCACAGTGTGGGTGGGGTTTGTGGTGGGGGTGGGGGAAGAGGGAACAGTGTGAGGATTTTGGTTGAGGTTGTTCAGTTTATTCGGGGTTTTTGTGGTTGGAGTCCTTCTGTGGGTGTCTCTGTAGGGTGTATTTGTCTTTCCACCTGAGTCTGGGTTCTGCTCGTCCTCATCGATGCCTCCCGTTCCTCCTTTCGTTTTTGTACCCTCTCTTTCAGTCTCCTTTCCTCCTGTGTTCTGTCGCGATTGAGGTACATGCTCTGGTACTCTGATTTGTCCCTCAGTCGTGCTTTCTCCTGCAGGACCCTGGTTAGAGCTGATTCTGCCTTGAAGACTACTTTGACAGGCCATCTCCTTCTGCATGCAAACCACCCAATTCTCCAAAAATTTGCCACCTGCGTCATGTCTCCCTCTCCTATTGTTTTCAAGATATCTTCGATCGCTTTCTTTTTCCCCCTGGATTCTTTCATCATAGGTTTCCGCTTCAACTTCTTGGAGCCCATAGACAAACACTGACCTCTCCCTCTCCTCCTCCCACTGTGTCTTTGTGACCTCTGAGGTGTTTTATGTCCTTCCATCGAGATGTTCCTGCCTTCAACCCCTGCCCTTGCTGCAGCCCTTGTGCTCAGTGGACTGTCTTTCCTGCTCAGCTGTTCCCTGCCACTGTAGTTGACTGTTAGAGTCTCTGCATAAGTCTTGTCTCCTGCATTGACTGCAGGCTTCACGATTGGTATTCCTGTACTCAACTTTTTCCTACAGCCCCCTCGTCTGTGACTGGTATAGAAGTCCCTGATGTCCTTCCTGTGCTGTCATATGTCTCTCTATTCTGTTTCAGGTTTTTTAACTCCTCTTCTAAGCACTTTATCTTATCTTCTGCTGCTAAGACTTGTAGTCCACACTTCCTGCTCTCTTCAGCTATCCTCTCCTCCATTACCTTGCCAAGCTCAGCTAGCTTCCTTCCCCACTCTTCCTCCGTTTTTGTGAGCTCTACCTCCCATTCTTCCCTCCCAGGTTCCTCCCTCCTGGGTTCGACCTCCAGACCCCTGGGTCTCCTCCCTCTTGGGTTGCCACTTTTTTTTTTTACCACGTGTGAGAGAGAGGGAGGGAGAGAGAATGCTGGGAGGGGAGTGGGGAGGGAGGGGAGTTAGGGGATGCCAAGGGAGGGAAGGGAAGATGAACGAAAGGTGTGTGTGAGGAGGGGAGGGGAAAGATGGAAAGAGAGGGAGAGAGAGAAAGGTAGAGAGAGAGTTGCTGTGTGCTTCTCTAAAAGTGTACATGCCCAACACATTGATGTTGCCATCCCTACTCATCTTGAAATGATGTTCTTCAAGCTATACATACACACTAGTGCCTCTGTACTAGCATGTGCAATGTACAGACCTCAGTGGCAACTTGCAGACCCCATCAACTTCCTAATGGAAAATGTGAACTCCCTTCTGCTACAACACAACTGTCAACATGTCATAATTGTTGGTGACCTCAACCAACACCTTATACAGAGAGACTTTGATGACCTTCTTGCAGTATTTGGTATGAGAAACTTTGTTGATTTCCCTACTCACATCTCTGCCTCCTCCCTTGACACAGTAGTGAGTGATCTGGCAGAAGGCATAGTCACTTGTCAACCCCTCGGCTACGTTGGATCATCTGACCACAAGGCTGTTTTTACGACACTTAAGATCCCAACAGAACGATGTGAGGAGTCCACACGCACAACCTGGCTATGGGAAAGAGGTAATTGGCCAGCCCTTTGCTCTGAGCTAGCCACCACCGATTGGAATGCTCTTATCCAAGGGGATGTTGACAACCAAGTGAAAGCCTTTACTGGGCACATCCTTAATCTACAACAAGAACACATTCCTCACTGGAAATATGTGACAAAGCCTACATATCAGCCTTGGTTTGGCTTTCGTTGTAGAGAGGCTGCTACTGCTAAGTACAAGGCATGGCGAAGGTATAAGAGACATCCTACCACCTATAACAGGAACTTGCACAGGCAAGCCTGTAAGCATATGGGTGTCGTTCAAAAGTGGGCCATCGCTAAATGGGAGATGGACACAAGAAGAAAGCTAGCATCAGGTAGGGTAGGCTCCAAAACCCGGTGGTCCCTAGTCAAGGACAGACAAGGTTATCTGCCTGATGAACTCATTCCACCTCTAAATCGACAGGATGGGACCACCTCTACTTGCAGTCAAGAGAAAGCGGACCTCTTTGTCGAACACTTTGCTACCAAAATGCAAGTTCCTGATCCAGCAAGGGACCCTCCTTGGCTAGTTGCAAGAACTGTGTCAAAACTGTCAGTGGTGACAATGAGGCAGGAAGAGGTGCACTTCCTTCTCAAATCGCCTGACCAAGAAAAGGCTGTGGGCCCAGACAAGTTGAGCCCAAGATTGCTGAGAAGATGTGCAGACCAGCTAGCAGCACCTCTAACTCGCATCTTTCAACACTGCCTAGTACAGTGTAAATGGCCCTCTCTGTGGAAAGGCAAATGTAGTTCCTGTTCACAAAAAGAAGAGCAGAGACGAAATCAGCAACTACAGACCAGTGTCACTCCTGTCAATCACTGGCAAGCTCCTTGAGACTTCCACTCACTACTTTGTGACCGTCAATATGGCTTTAAGAAAGGTTACTCTATTGCTGATCTGTTGTTAAACCTCTCTACTAAGTGACACCAGACACTGGATGAATCCAAAGTAAGTTGAGTGGTAGCACTGGACATTGCTGGTGCTTTCGACCGAGTGTGGCACCAGGGCTTCTTAGCAAAACTGCAAGCTCTGGGAATTGCAGGATCTACGCTGTCACCTCAGTGATTACCTTCATGGTAGATCTATAAGGGTAGTTCTCAATGGAACAGAATCAGCAAGACATCCTATTGGGGCAAGTGTTCCACAAGGAAGTGTTCTAGAACCATTGTTATGGAATATCTACTTCAATGACCTTCTTCATCTCATCCCAGAATCACATGCATATGCAGATGACTGTACATTGACATTCCCTTATCCAAGAGAGAAATGCCAGCTGTTCTAAGCTACATCAATCACCAGCTAAGAGCTACATCAGCTTGGGGAAATAGATGGCAAGTAACATTTGCACCTGAGAAAACACAAATGATGATGATCTCTAGGCACCAAGATGGTAATGCCGGTGCAGTAGTAAAGATGAATAGGAGGGTGTTGGCACCTGGAGAAGAAATTGATATCCTTGGGGCGAAATTTGACTCCAAACTGACCATGAAAAACCACGTTGTAAATCTTGCAAACAAGGCAGCCAGGAAGCTTACAGCACTTCGCCGTATCTCGCATCTGCTTGACAGTAGGGGTTGCAAGATTTTGTACGAGGCACAAGTACGCTCGCACCTTGAGTATGCTCCACTTTCTTGGTTCGACTGCCCCCCTTCTCATCTGCGACTACTTGACAGAGTAGAGAACAGAGCAAGACGTCTCATCTCTCGCCTGGACCAATCCTGGATAGATCTGTCATTTCAGCAGAGCCTTCAACACAGAAGGGATGTGGGTGGCCTTACTGTTATGTACAAGGCCAATATTGTCAAAGTATCACACTTGGATCCACTTCGAGGACAGCGTGAAACAAGCTTTTATGCCACAAGACGGGCAGAAAGCAGCAACTTCACTCTGGCTGTACCCTTCTCCAGAACATCACTCCATCTGAGATCATACATACCCAGGATGACTCGAGTATGGAACACATTCGTACAGCATAATGATGTCAACGAGATAAAGTCAGTTGATCAAATAAAAATGCTGGCTCACAGATGGCTCCAACTTCATTCTGTTCCCTACTTGCATGTCTCATAACAATAAAAATGCTTTCAAATGAGCTGATGTAGGTAACAGCTCTTAGTTTGCCAATAAAGATAGGAATCCTTAACCTGTAAATAGCTTGTCAATAAAGCTAGGGATCCTTAACCTTGTCAAACCCTGTGTAAAAAAAAAAAAAAAAAAAAAAAAGAGAAGGAGAGAGAGGGAGAGAGGGAGGTAGAGGAAAAGAGGGAAAGAGAGAGAGAGAGAGAGAGGAGAGAGAGAGAGAGAGAGAGAGGGTGTTACCTGGATTACCTGGAGGTTATTCCGGGGATCAACGCCCCCGCGTCCCGGTCCATGACCAGGCCTCCCGATGGATCAGGGCCTGATCAACCAGGCTGTTACTGCTGGCCGGACGCAGTCCAACGTACGAGCCACAGCCCGGCTGATCCGGCACTGACTTTAGGTATCTGTCCAACTCTCTCTTGAAGGCAGCCAGGGGGTTATTGGCAATTCCCATAATGCTTGATGGGAGGCTGTTGAACAGTCTTGGGCCGCGGATACCAATGGCGACCCTACTTTTAATTAGGGGCATTTTGCATCGCCTGCCCAGTCTTTTACTTTCGTAGGGAGTGATTTCTGTGTGCAGATTTGGGACCATTCCTTCCAAGATTTTCCATGTGTAGATTATGATATATCTCTCCCTCCTGCGTTCCAACGAGTACAAGTCAAGTGCTTCCAAGCGTTCCTAGTAGTTAAGGTGCTTGACAGAACTTATACGTGCAGTAAAGGATCTCTGTACTCTCTCTAGATCTGCAATTTCACCTGCTTTGAATGGAGATGTTAATGTACAGCAGTATTCCAGCCTAGAGAGAACAAATGATTTGAAAAGGATCATCACTGGCTTGGCATCTCTCGTTTTGAACGTTCTCATTATCCATCCTATCATTTTCTTTGCACTTGCGATCGTGGCGCTGTTGTGATCCTTGAAAGTGAGATCCTCAGACATTACTACTCCCTGTGTGTGTGTGTGTGTGTGTGTGTGTGTGTGTGTGTGTGTGTATACTCAGTTGTGGTTGCAAGGGTCGAGACTCAGCTCAAGATGTTTACGGTGACTACATAATTTATGATTCACAGTTAGTACAGTGACTTCTAATTGTTGATGGGATATCGCGTTATTAGAAGATGAATTCAACATCCAGCTGTATAGCACTAAAATGAGATATCATTTTATCAGGTCATAACTCGAAGGTATGGCCATAAACAACTTTATTTAGTAACAGGCTATCTATTACCCGTGTTGAAAACAGCCGTAAATTGTGCCCCACATGTACAAACACCGACACTCCTTTGCGAGTTAATGACGGGTCACTATTTGGAAAAGATCCGTGTCAGGAAAGTGTTCCTGACAAGCGTACTACCTAGAGGAGTCTACCTGAAGGTCGTTCCAAGGGTCAACGCCCCCGCTGCCCAGTCCATGACTAACAGCAGCAACCGATACCAGGGTGTTAGTGGGTCATGTTATGGACATTTTAAACCCCAAATGGTAAGTTTATTATTCTCAGATTTTTAACTTGCTAACATTAACATTTTCTGTAATTTTAATTTCCGAGGGGTCGTTACATAGTTCACGAAGGTAAATAATTGCCCTTAGTAGTGCTGAGGATAAATACGTTTAATGTGTGTTCAACAAGACAATATAAATTGATAAATAATAATTCTTATACGGTCCTCTAGTATTTTATGCATGTCACTATAAATAGAGTCACTTAGTGGTAGAACCAACACTCAACCTGTACTATTCAACTAATATAAGATTAATTCTTATTTGGCCACTTTTTTTTTTTTGTATTAATAAGACACACACTGAGATTATCTGTCTGCAACACCTATAAACACATTATCTCTCACTGACTCTTGCCCAGGCTCCTCTCTATCTCTCATCTTATGTACTGTGTATCTCTCTCTCTCTCTCTCTCTCGCCCCTTATACATGGTAAAATTCTTCTTTTGTTAAGCTGCATGTGACAGTAGTGGGAGTGTGACAATAGCAGGTCTTCCTCACACTGTGCACGTTCATATGGAACAATAGATAGCAGCCTGGCCGTAAATGATCACACACACACACACTATCCCTCCCTCTATTTCCCTCTCTCTCTCTCCTCTCTCTGCAAGAGTAAGTGCTGCTTGCAATAACTTTTCATTTACAAGTAGACGGTTAATGAGTTTTCTTGGTCTTGTTTAAAGATACAAAGGAGTACTGTCGACCATAATGAAGAAAACACACAGGAACTTGTGCATTATCGTGACAATGTTCTGCGCTGTCTAGCTCGCTAAACGAATTTTAAATTCTCCTCAAAACTAGCTTAGCCTTGCTTGCACTCGCTAAAATTAACATAACATAATTTGCATTAATTTTATTTTAACCTAATCAAAATTTAGTTAGAACTATGTATGTCGCATCAATTAAATAAATTAACCCAAGTTTAGCCTGATTTTTAAGAAGATATTACAACCAGGAATTTACATTCTTCTATATGGTAAACTTATCGTTGTTTTATAGCCCAAGATCATGAACTTTGTCTAAGGAGCAGCAAAGAGCAAAATGGGTTGAGTATTTGAATATCTGTATTTTCTGTGTAGAGTTTTTTTTTTATTCGCCGGTATTCTCCCGGCCCGGGTCTTTTCCAAGCAGTGGTGACCCGGCCTTGGCTCCCTATCTGGGGAGTGTCTCGAGACCTAAGTCTCCCATGGGAGGAAGTATAAGTACCCCCTCATCTTTGGGACCAACTGTTCCCAGGCCTAGCCACATTCCCCGCCCTCACGGGGCTCGTAGGGAGAAGCTAGGCCTCTGGTGTAGAGGTCTTGATGAGTTTTATGACTCATTTGCCATGGTTTCTAACCCCAACCGTGCTGTGGTTTGTATTATGAAGGTTCTTCATGTTATATTCACTGCGACACGCAAAATTGTATGGGTCATTCAACGCTAAGGCAATGGGGAAAAATAATCCGGTTTGATCTTCGGGAAAAAAAGACTATCTTAGCCGGGTGGCTAAAGTGCTAGCAATGTTTGCACTTGTAAGTACTATCCTGCTTTATAAACTGAGGCTGGGAAGCTTCTGGCAGTCTTAGGCCAGTTGGTCAACACTGCTTGGATAACGTCTCCGCCGAGGACAGAGAGGATATATATTTCTACTTTGTGATCAAGAGCCCTTCACCAGGATCGAGGATATAAATTTTTACTTTGTGATCAAGAGCCCTTCACCTGCATCGAGGATATAAATTTCTACTTTGTGATCAAGAGCCCTTCACCAGCATCGAGGATATAAATTTCTACTTTGTAATCAAGAGCCCTTCACCAGCATCGAGGATATAAATTTCTACTTTGTAATCAAGAGCCCTTCACCAGCATCGAGGATATAAATTTCTACTTTGTGATCAAGACCCCTTCACCAGGATCGAGGATATAAATTTCTACTTTGTGATCAAGAGCCCTTCACCAGCATCGAGGATATAAATTTCTACTTTGTGATCAAGAGCCCTTCACCAGCATCGAGGATATAAATTTCTACTTTGTGATCAAGAGCCCTTCACCAGCATCGAGGATATAAATTTCTTTGTGATCAAGAGCCCTTCACCAGCATCAAGGGATACTAGCTAGGTGGGGGCTAGATCATCCAGTTCTAGTTGAAGTAGCTAAATGGTACAGAGGATTTATTAGTGTCGGCATAGTAATATTCATATTTATTCTACGATTAGGGGAAAACCAGTTAGCTAGATTTGAATTTTAGAAAGAGGAGGGAGAGAGAGGAAGAATAAGGAGTAGGCCTAGTCCTAGGTAATGAATTATAGCCAAAATTGTGGTTATCCAAATTTTTATGTGTTTTAATGCTGATTCTAGTCTACCTGGAGTCTACCTAGAGGGTATACCGGGGATCAACGCCCCCCCCCCGGCCCGGTCCACGACCAGGCCTCCCGGTGGATCAGGGCCTGATAAACCAGGCTGTTACTGCTAGCCGCACATAATCCAACGTACGAACCACAGCCAGGCTGATCCGGCTACTTTTTTTTTTTATTGCTTCATAAGTTAAATAGCAAATTAGCAGTCTACTTTTTTTCAACGCATCAAGCGTTTAACAAAATAAGAAACACACTAGTGAAAAAGACACAATGGATGACTGTAACCATTTTACAAGTAATGAAATTCTAAATCACTTCGGAAAAACAGTCACAATATATATGAAACAATAGAAACCCAAGAAAATTTTTCAGGTCAGTAATAGATATTTGAACATTACTAAAAGTAATGGTTACAGTCATAATTTTTAAAGGGGTGGAGGGGTAAGCAAGGCCTCGGTCAGATAACCAAAAGCCCCAGCTGTGGGTCATCATATGCCTAAGACTCGTTTCAGGAAACGCTTATCCTGTTTCCTGACAAACTTTGCCTAACTTAACCTATTTTCTATTTTTGTTGTAAAACAGTGTATAATAACTGAAGATGTCTGTCCACAGACGAAAGTCTTATTAAAGTTCTACAATTTCTGTTTTTTTCACTTGTCGGGTTTGCGACATTCGTCGTCACCCTCTGACATTTTCTCGTTTTTTTTTTAAGTTCATTTCGATTGGAACCCCTGATGCAGCATCCAATCATGGCTTCATCTCATCTCCCCTGTTGCCTCTTCTCCATGGCTAGAAAGCCCTGATAACACGCACTCATCTTCACTCTTGTCTACGGATGTCAAATTGCTACTCCAAATAATGTAGTTTCAGGGACATTGTACCGTACAGTTGACTAGAGTGCACAATCAAAATCTTCAACCAACTTGCGGTAGTTTTCATTTTTGTTATTATCCAGAAACTCAGTCACTGCGAGCAGAAATGCTTGCCGGACATTATATTTAACAGCAATCAATTTCTGCAAAATTATCCGCCTAATCTGTCATCCAGGAAGTATGAAAAAATAACATACCACGGGCGAGGATAGAACCCGTGATCAGTCATAAAACTTCAAACCAACACGTTGCCTAGTGGCTAACGCGTCGGTCTGGAGTTTTATGACTGACAATAATAATATGGTTTGTTTGCACTCTTGTCATTACGATTTCGTGAATCATCCAGGATGTATGCTTGTAGATAAATATCGTGAAACTTTTCTCCAGTAAATCTCACAGTTTCAAACTACATTTTGAAACCTCTGCTTTGGATTTGGTAAGGCCTAAGTCCTTGACTAAATCATCTAGTTCTTGCTTGTAAGGAGAAAAATAACTTCTAGCTTGAGCATGCTTCACTGAACGCCATAACATTGTCTTTTTAAGGGTCCCTTTAAACGAAAGCCGACTGGGAACTATCAGTTCTTCACTGTGTCACTGGGGCCAGTCACTCAGGACACCAGTACATGCTAACAGTTCGAATAATTTAGCCCTAGTTACTCTACACCTACGTTGACAATTTGAAGCCGATCTAACGAGGCCTTCTCGTGGTACGAACGAAATAACAACGAAATTTGGAGGTGGGGGGAACATTAAAACGTCTCCTCCTTCCGCTTTGCCAAATGTGCCATAGCTTCGTTTAATCAATGTTTTAATTACATATATGTCATAAAGCATTATGTAACGTAATCACAGAACGGAATCCATTCTGTGATTAGGCCAGTGATAACTTCCCTATAGTGTATTAAACTGTATCGAGTTGGCTAAATAATATTAGAGCCAACTGGCCCAGTGATTAGTGAACTGGTAGTTTCAGGACCCCCCCCCCCATGCCATGGGTTCGAGTCCCACTAGTTCTTTCATTTGTCTGCAATCGTGTTATTACGATTTCGTGAGTCATTATGTAACCTAACGGAACGAGATCTAATAATATAACCGAACCTAGTTTATCATGTGCACAAACACGCACAAAAGTACAATACACACACACACACACACACACACACACTTGAGAGTTTTTTGTACAAAAAAAATGAGATCCAGTGAATTTCAGCTAGGTTCCTTTAGGCTACTGAAGAAGATATCGCAGTTCACATACCACATTTTGCCTAACTCCTAGTCCTTGTATGTGACTGTAATTACTACACTATCAAAACTTGCGACAAGTGTAAGGATAGCTACTACACTACCTACACTTGTGACAAGTGTAACTAACGATAGTTACTACACTACCAACACTTGCGACCATCGATCGACAACTCGCCTCTCTCAGAAAAACAATGTGTGCGTTTTTAACCTTGTGACATAAAGCGGATGGCCTCGGTCAGATGACCAAACACTCCAGCTGCTGGTCATCAAACGGCTACTTTATGACAAACTGTGAGCCCTATGGAAAAATTACAGTGCCTTCATTCCTTGTTATAGGGAGAAAATGAATTCTTTCAGGTTAAGGATATTTGTTTTCAGTAATGTAATCTAGTTTATGAAGCCCATCACATTGGTTTACGACTTGGATACTCACATATTTCACGCAAATAATGGTTCAGCAATATTTTAAATAGTGAATATTCTGTAACATATCAACTTTATTGTATTCATCCAGCCTACCTGGTGGCCTGTAAAGTTCATGTACGTGATCTGAATAATTTATTACATAACATTGAATTATATACTAATAAGTGTGAGTCAAAATGTTCCATTTAATATAATTATTCATGGGTAAATGGAAAATTGGTAAAGGTCATACTGCTCCTGGGGAGTGGAAGGCAATTAGTTTTGATCCAATTAAGGGTAACACAGCACCAGTTGCTTGGACCAAGAGCCCTGCTGCATCTTCCTTGAAAGGATGCTCCATCACTTTGGTCCCTGATATGATAAGCCAAATTGAAATGAGTCAGTATGGCAACCTTTCTCAACTTTCAATTAAGTCACATACACACGTGCTAAAATCAGTTCTTTATTAGACCTGTTACTGGAACACTATTAAAAAATATGACAACAGTAACCAACTGTCCTATTTTTAAAACTCTGTATCAGGGTCTAACAAGTCGCACATCATGTGATGCTTCATCACATAGTGTGATGAAGCATTTTAAACCATGAACACAAATATTGATAAAATTGTTTTTCAGTCTAAATAATCCAGGGATAGCATTCAAAGCATGCTGGGCATAACGTCGAAGGAAGAATCAATAATAATATGCTTGTGAGGAGGTGTAGAACAGCAGCAGAGTGAGGCGGGGGAGACGCCATATTGAATTTAATGTGTGAACACTGGATCGAGTTATGCAATGTGTTCAGGTGTTCTCGAAGGTCAATTGGGGTTTTTGAGATCCCGTTTTTAGGAACCCATGTTAATGTCCCCTGCTGAAGAACTGGAACAAGAAATTTGCGGGACCTCAAAAATTTCATGTGGATCGCGGAAGATATAGGATGCGATTATCACTCACAGGGAAGTGCATCATTAGTCCTTGCATTTAGATCACTAGCTGGCCAGTGTAGGGTCTAGGTGTTAGACAGGTGATGTGGTGTGATCCATCTACAATAATTAAATGTTATGTGTTAATACCAAATATATTTTGTGTACCCAGCAACCCTAATCATATACAGTCCGCATCTTTAATTTACCAGAGTACCTGGTTTTATTATTATAATTATTAATTTAATGTCAAGTCTAGCTTTTGGTGAGAGTGGTGAAGAAGTGGCCATCGAGGGAGTCACAGTTCAGTGACTTGCTGTGACTTAAGTCCCACTTACCTCACCCAAATTACTTGCAGGTAATAATTCAAGTAAAGCCCTGTAAGCCTCCTGCAGGTGATTTGCTCACTGAATAATAATAATAATTCACAATACTCATCGTATGAATTACTGGGAATTAAAACGTTGACGAGATACCAGTCGGCTATATGATTAGATAACGGAAACGTCTGCATGTGTGTGAGACCTAAACTAAAATTGAATCAGGCTGCATTGTTATCTCACATCAATTGTGTTGCAAGATGATGCTGTAGGTTCTCATCTTATTACTAATCTTATTGCTCAACCCCTGCTTCTACAGATAGGACAGTTTAAATAAATAAGAGTTAACAAACACACAAACGTACACACACGCACACCTATCCGTACCAAGAGACAGTAACACACATACACACACACAAAAACAGTCAAGTGTCTATCGAGACACACACACACACACACACACACATACACAAACATACACACACACACACACACACACAACACACACACACACACACACACACACACACACACACACACACACACACACACTTACTTTACAAGTCGTGGACATAATTGTTAGACTTGAAAATCTCATTTTTATCATAAAGAATTACTTGCAATGTAAACCCATATGGAGAGAATAGAATCATGCAAGTGTAGTGGAGCTCTCTGTGTCTCTGAGACCCACTTCACCTGAAGAGGGCCTCTGTATTTTGTGTGCTAGACTTGTGTGTTGTGTGGTTCACTAGTCATTACACTGCTCCCTCGACAAAGGATTATTATTATTATTATTAGCATTGGATAATTGTGGTGCTAGAGGGAGTATATTTCTCCAGAGATGTCCCACACCACTGAATGTCTCTCTCTCTCTCTTTCCTGAGGTGTCCCATACATCTGAATGCTTCTTTCCCAGAAATGTCCTACACCACTGAATGCCTCCCTCTCCTGAGGTGTCCCATACCTCTGAATGCCTCTCCTTCTCGAGATGTCCTACACCACTGAATGCCTCTTCCCCAGAGATGTCCTATACCACTGAATGTATTCAAGACACGTCCCACACCACTAGGTACCTTTCCATCTAGAGATGTCCTACATCACTGGGTACCTCTCCATCTAGTGATCTCCCACACCAACAGGTACTTCTCCATCTACAATGTCCCATCATTGTTAGGTGCCCACCACTCTTAAGATGCTCCACATCTGTGCCTTCCATGACCATAACAAACCTGTGCCACTCTATCCATCCCAGCATCCACATCCATCTCTTGCATGATGCTCCATCACCTTCCGTGGCACTTCATACACACGTATCCACTGCCACGGGCCATTCTTTCTCCCTTTATGAGGGTCGTTCTCTCCATTCAGAGCTTCTTTACTGCAGTGTTTTCAGTGAAGGGTTAGTGGAAGCGGGAGGGACAGAGAGAGAGAGAGAGAGAGAGAGAGAGAGTACGTTCACACCTTGAGTATGCCCCACTTTCTTGGTTTGCCTGCTCCCCCCTCTCATCTGCGACTGCTTGACAGAGAAGAGAACAGAGCAAGACGTCTCATCTCTCGCCTGGACCAATCCTGGATAGATCTGTCATTTCAGCCTTCAACACAGGAGGGATGTGGGTGGCCTTACTGTTATTGTCGAAGTACCACACTTGGATCCACTTAGAAGACAGCGAGAAGCCAGCATCTATACCACAAGACGGGCAGAAAGCAGCAACTTCACTCTGGCTGTACCCTTCTCCAGAACATCACTTCATCTGAGATCATATATACCCAGGATGACTCGAGTCTGGAACACATTCGTACAGCATTATGTCAGCGAGATAACGTCAGTTGATCAAATGAAAATGATGGCACACAGATGGCTCCAACTTCATCCTGTTCCCTACTTGTATGTTTCAAATGAGCTGATGTAGGTAACAGCTCTTAGCTTGTGAATAAAGTTAGGAATCCTTAACCTATCTAAAAAAGAGAGAGAGAGAGAGAGAGAGAGAGAGAGAGAGAGAGAGAGAGAGAGAGAGAGAGAGAGAGAGAGAGAGACAGAGAGAGAGAGAGACAGAGAGAGAGAGAGACAGACAGACAGACAACAGACAGAGGTGTATTTCAATCCTCACTAATCATACTTTCACTCTGTTTTCATACACTAAGTGGTGTACTCCTTACTGTACAGAATGATAATACACCTCAACTAAGGCATACACTATAGTCAGTAACTTCCTGTTTTCATCTTGGTGAACAGCGTTAACAGTACAAAGAGCCTTTTCAACATCCACTGAGCTACCAGATATCAATCTGTTTGAAGCTCCTGAACCAGAAATGGACTCAAGAACACAACAGAATGTGAGGAAAACAAAAATTCAGCTAGCAAAACCCAGAGTAGTGGAAGTCTTCCCAAAATATGTTTCAGAGAGATCCCTCGTCGAGGTCTGAAACTACCTGGAATCCTTCATAATCAGTGTATGAAGTCGTAAGAAAAACACACCAAAGGAGCTGCTGAGCAGACTTACAAAATTCACATTTCACGGAAAATCCTACATTACTACCGACACAAGAGCATTTTATGTTTAAAAAAAGATCTCGTCGTCATTAAATGATTTAGGGCAAGAGCCGACTGCTCGAGAGGGATACAGGAAATAACAATGATTTAATATTCTTTAAACAGGAATAACATGATATTTAATACATTAAGCCGGAGTTTCAACCGAAAAGCATAAACATTGTGAATTGTTTTATATATACATATATTTTTCATTGTTGCATTAACTCTTTTTATTGCATTGCACAAAATGCAAAATATTTTTTTATTCACAGAATATAACATACATTGTAGTAAGCTATCTAGTCATTTTACAAAATGCAGCATTTTGCTGAAATAGACTTTGAAATGTTTAATATTTAGAATTCAGAATTATTTTTGATCCAAAAAGTCTGAGAGTAAAACCTCACAGTGTTGTTTAATGTTTTACTTCCGAGAAAATAATATAGTAAGCTTTGCTAACGTTATATTTTTAATATTATATCTGCCGAATTGTTTATTCTCTTAATTCAATGAAAAATATTTTATAATGAAGTAAATTGTTTCGAAGTAAATTTATAAAAAAAAAATTTTGATGAAAATGGAAACAGTGAAAATTTATGTTAAATTCTATGAAATCAATTAATTTTAATTTGCTGATGCAGAACTGTGGTGTTTAATTGCGACACACAAATAAGCCGCACATAGAAGCTTACGACGGCGTTTCGGTCGGAAGGAAACGTCGTCGTAAGCTCCTAGATGTGGCTTATTTGTGTATTGTTCCAGTCACGGTATTGTGCCTTTTTGTTCTTAAATAGCTATAGTTTATGAGAAAAAAAATAAGATAGAAAATGATGTGACTTAATAACTGATGTTATGTAGCCAAAATCAAGTCGTCCAGACTATAACTTTATAATAACCTGGACAGGCAAGACTGACATCAAAGATTTTAATGAAACTCCTGAAGCAGGATTCGGGAAAATATTCATGCAACACACAGGAACAGACATGTATTATGTTCAACGGTTTAGAGTAGAAAGCTTATTTTTCTATAGTGTGTAATGTGTTTACGTCTGTTTCCTGGTCGGGGTGTTGATGCTGCAGACTTTTTCTGTAGCCTAGGTAAGCTTTAAAGTTAATTGGTTAACTGGGTTTAAAGCCTACTGACTACACGAAGGATATTTTAATGCCAAATTTGGCCCAATAGGGATTATGGTAAAGCATACGAATAAATGCAAAGTAAGCAAGTTGTTTGTTAAATGGGATTTAAAATCTGTCAACTACATAATGATAGGCAGTTCACCACTAAGCAAGACTAACTTAATCCCTAAAGTTTTAATTAAACGTTCATCATACGTACTCAAGGATAGGTATACAACTCACAGTGTATATATCCTATGCTGTAAGTTCTAATTATTATAATTCATTGTTATTCCGGTTTAATTATATTTGATGACTCAATAATCTTCTGTAAATGTATTATATAGTCCACTATTTGTTTGATTTTTTCTTAGTGTTAGTGTATTGTAAGATATTCATGATAATTGAGTATTTCTCGTGTCGAATATCCAGTCAAAAAATAATATTAATCCCCCTGCAAATGTATGAGGATAGAGTGAAGGAAGAGTTAGAGGGATGTAGTTCTTATACCCTCAAATAAATTTTCAGAATTCTTGAAGATTTCAGCTTAGAAATTTCTCTAAGCTTTCCCGGTTGTCTATCTTGCCTTAACTCTACTCTCTCGCGATAATCAGCTCGTCGGACCGTAAGGCCATTCTCACTAAATGAATATCCAAACAAGTGGGGAAGAACAGTAAACTCTTATGACCCTGCTGTTGGAGAAGTTACAATAGCTATCCTTTGGCTCAGAGCAGGCCGCTTCTAAACGATCTGCCTTCCTTTAGGCTCATATTACTTACCATGGGAAATGCTTTTTTTTTTTTTTTTACACAGGGTTTGACAAGGTTAAGGATCCCTAGCTTTATTGACAAGCTATTTACAGGTTAAGGATTCGAGTAGTGTCATGAAACTTTAGTACAAGTGCTTTTCTCATCAGCAGTATCCCATCAATACTTCTGGGATGCATTAGTATACACATCACTGTAGTGAGACAACTGATGATAAGTATTGCTCTTGATATCTGTACAAATGGCATCTTGCTCTGAAATATCACTGGAAGAATTACTGATAATATGTTAGGGAAAAGGACATATACACAACCAATGGGACTTTTCTTGGCGTCAACGTTTCACTTTCCAAGAACTTTGCTTAGCTCGACAAAGCTCCTGGAGAGAGATTCGTTGCCGTAATAAAATGTAGTTGCCCTCGAGTCCTTCTGCCTAATATATTGCTTTTTTCCCTTATCTGTTTTGCACAGATTAAGAGGCGATCTTTGGGAAACAAGACTGTTACGAAAATATTCTGGCGTCCAGGGGGGTAAAAGCCTTGTCAAGGGTTATTTACAAAAATTTTAAAAATATACAACCCTAAACCCACACTTGTAACTTTACAGAAACGCTAGACAGGTAGTCAGTATTTTAGGGTTGATTACCAGGAAGGACAGATAAACTCACCTTCATAAAAATAAACCATATTAATCAGTAACAATGTGTATATAACACAAAATCTGT
>NC_069476.1:19557074-19559574 GCF_026875155.1 Cherax quadricarinatus
AACTGCAGCATTATTTGGTTGATGTGCGCTTCGGGAGATTGCCTGGTGTTATAAAACCACCCCAAGTCTTTTTTCCTTGAGTAGGTTTGTAAGTCTCTAAACCCCCCCCCTAGACTTTTTACTTTTCCGTCTGTTTTTTTGGGGGGGGGGGGGGGGGGGGGGGGGGGGGGGGGGGGGGGGGGGGGGGGGGGGGGGGGGGGGGGGGGGGGGGGGGGGTTTTTTTTTTTTTTTTTTTTTTTTACCATGACCCTGCGTCTTCCGACAAGTATTCCCACCATTTATCCCCTCCCGTTATCCCTGCTTGGTCCTCCTTTTTTTCACTAATCTCTGTGGGAACTGTGTCAAACGCCTTCTTGCATCCAAGAAAATCAATCCACCCACCCCTCTTTTGTCTTGTCTTAAGCTGTCACCTTTTCAAGAATTCAGTGGGTTTGTGACATGGATTTCCTCCTAAAAACCATTTGGCTGCTTTTGGGTGAGATTTTCCTTTTCTAGGTGTTCCACCACCTCTCCTGGGTGGTGTGTGTGTGCACTCACCTCTTTGGGGTTCAGGGTCGATGCAGTTCCTGGCCCCGCCTCTCCAGGGACGCTTTTTGGGTTTTCCTCCTGGCTGCGCGAGCCTTGTAAAACCATTCTTTCTTCTTCCACTCCGCTGTCTAGGGAGTTCCACTTTTTAATCACTTTGCCCATTCCCTCGGAACCAATTCCCCCTCTCAAAAAATTCGCCCCATGCACCATATCAACTTTTCCATATTTTTTTAAAGTCATGATCAATCACCCTCGTCATCCTCCTTGCATTTTCATCAGTTTTCTTTTTTTAATCTCTCCTCTATCTCGGGTAGTCTTTTGGAAACCTTTTTGTTTTTCTAGCTTCTCGACACTATATTAGCTGTGACTTCTTTCAGCGATGCTACTCCAGGGGGCCCAAAATGATCTAATTCTCGTACAGTGAGAAAAAAAAAATAGAAAGAGGCTTTCGAAAGTTTTCAAATTGCCGGCTCCGTTACACAACAGTTATTCAGCTGATGGGGGAAGCAGACACACCCAGGAAAACCCACCTCACCAGAGGTCCTCTTCCAGGGAAAACTGTGTTTTTTTTTCCCCGACCACACATTACATTATTCTAGTTGTTATGCCCCTCCTTTTATTATATTTCTGAGGCAAAAATTTTAAAAGCCTTTTATGACCACTCTTCCAGCTTGTCCAATTTGTTAGAGTCTTAAATGGCTGCTCTGTTTGTATTTTTTTTAGTTTTGCTTCTTGAACAGAAGTGAACAAGTTCGGGACGAGTGTCCACACACGCAACTGGGCCATTCAACCCTTGGGGGCCTCACCACCACTCTCGCCCATTCGAATCTCTTCTTGACAAAAACAGTGATTCCCCTTCCTGTTAATGTTCATTCAATTTTTCCTCTTTTACAGGCGCTCTTCAAGTTTTGGCCCTATCTCTTATATCTATCGGTCACAGTCTAAAAATAAATCATTCGTCTTTTCTCTCTCTCTCTCTCTCTCTCCTCTCTCTCTCTTGCCAACTTTTTACCTTCATAAACTCGAGCAGTTTTGTGAGATGGGATTTACCACTATAAAAAACGCCGCTTTTAAAATCCAATTCACACAGGTCTTGCTTCATCCCCTACACCTTTTTTTCCCTTTGTTTTCAACTCCACCACTTTTTTTTTTGCCCTTGAAAAATTCCATTTTATTTTCTTTTCCCATTTCACCAGTCATACAATAAGATCCCCGCAATTTGCTGTTTTTGCGTTTTAAACCTATGCATAAACCCGGGTTTAATACTACAAAGAAAGGTGGGGGGAGAGATCCCTTGTGTGTGTGTGTGTTGTGTGGGTGTTGGTACGCTGTTTTCACCATTTGTAGTTCCAGGGTCGATTCTTTGCTCTTGGGGGGAAAATTTTCTCCGGGATGGGGTATCACCCCTTCAGCCTTTTTCACCCTTTCAGCCCTGGGGGGCCCAGCCCTCTCAAAAGGGGGAAAATATCTTTTTTACGCTACATGAGTAATTGATCACAGAGAGTACGATATGCAGTGGTCAAGCGACCCTGCCCTTGCACCCCTGTTGCAGAGTGTATTTTAATAAGACAAAAAAACCTTACCTTAGCAGGAAAATTTAAAGGGGAAAATCCTCTCCCACTTTATTCCCATATAAAGATAGTGGACATTTTTTCCTGTTTAAACGCAAGAAAAAACTTTCTGTTTTGCTTCATCGGGGAAGTGGCAAGGAACAAAAGTACTAGGTCAGTTTTTTTCCTTTGTCGGGGGGCAGGACGCGTGGTCGTGGCATCTTCGATTACTTTTTTACTCTACTGAGAGTGACACTGACGCCAGGGAAAAAAAACAAAGAACATCTGTGCTTAGTGAACAAAGTTCTCACAAAACACAATAAACCCTTACAGAAAAGTGTGATCAGCTTTTCATGAATTGTGTAACAATTTTTTGATGAACATTTTAACAACGAGTTTGCGATCCAACAGAGGGATGCGAC
>NC_069476.1:19562074-19577074 GCF_026875155.1 Cherax quadricarinatus
CCCTGTTTTTTTCATGCATGTTAATGCAAAAATTAATAATTTGGTACAAAAAGAACCTTGGAAAACTTACCTAACCTTATTATAACAAGCGCAATTTAGCCTAATCCAGCTAAATATATTTTAGATAAATTTACAATAATTTATTAACAAACAAACACAGTGAAATATATTTTTTGTTAGGTTCAGAATATTTTTTGCGAAATTATTGCATACACATATTTTCGCTTGCCTTATTCGGCAAGAAGAACGCTGTTATTTAAGCCAAAATCGCAAGTTTTACCTTTTCGGCACGATACACACACACACACAAGATATTATAATATATATATTATATATATATATATATATATATATATATATATATTATATATATATATATATATATATATATATATATGCTAAATAACCACTGTGAAAGAGTAGTGTTGTTCCAAGCGCTTTCGGGACTACTCACATTGTCAAGGAACTATGAGTAGTCACGATAGCGCTTGGAATATAACTACTCTTTCACAGTGGTTGTTTTGCATATTTTAAAATCACCTGTTTACTGTGATCTTATTGCATATATATATATAAATATATATATATATATATATATATATATATATATATATATATATATAATATTTTATATATATATATATATATTATTTTTTTTATTATCACACTGGCCAATTCCCACCAAGGCAGGGTGGCCCGAAAAAGAAAAACTTTCACCATCATTCACTCCATCACTGTCTTGCCAGAAGGGTGCTTTACACTACAGTTTTTAAACTGCAACATTAACACCCCTCCTTCAGAGTGCAGGCACTGTACTTCCCATCTCCAGGACTCAAGTCCGGCCTGCCGGTTTCCCTGAATCCCTTCATAAATGTTACTTTGCTCACACTCCAACGCACGTCAAGTATTAAAACCATTTGTCTCCATTCACTCCTATCAAACACGCTCACGCATGCCTGCTGGAAGTCCAAGCCCTCGCACACAAAACCCTTTACCCCCTCCCTCCAACCCTTACCTAGGCCGACCCCTCCCCCGCCTTCCTTCCACTACAGACTGATACATCTTGAAGTTATTCTGTTTCGTCCATTCTCTCTACATGTCCGAACCACCTCAACAACCCTTCCTCAGCCCTCTGGACAACAGTTTTGGTAATCCGCACCCCTCCTAACTTCCAAACTACGAATTATCTGCATTATATTCACACCACACATTGCCCTCAGACATGACATCTCCACTGCCTCCAGCCTTCTCCTCACTGCAACATTCATCACCCATGCTTCACACCCTATATAAGAGCGTTGGTAAAACTATACTCTCATACATTCCCCTCTTTGCCCCCAAGGACAAAGTTCTTTGTCTCCACAGACTCCTAAGTGCACCACTCACTCTTTTTCCCTCATCAATTCTATGATTCACCTCATCTTTTTATAGACCCATCGCTGACACGTCCACTCCCAAATATCTGAATACGTTCACCTCCTCCATTTCTCTCTCCCTCCAAATCTGATATTCAATCTTTCATCACCTAATCTTTTTGTTATCCTCCCTAACCTTACTCTTTTCCTGTATTCACCTTTAATTTTCTTCTTTTGCACACCCTACCAAAATTTATCCACCAATCTCTGCAGCTTCCTTTTAGAATCTCCCAGAGCACAGTGTCATCAGCAAAGAGCAGCTGTGACAACTCCCACCCTGTGTGTGATTCTTTATCTTTTAAAATCCACGCCTCTTGGCCAAGACCCTCGCATTTATTCTTTACAAACCCCATCTATAAATATATTAAACAACACGGTGACATCACACATCCTTGTCTAAGGGCCCACTTTTTTCTGGGAAAAAATTTCCCTCTTTTCTACATACTCTAACTTGAGCCTCACTATCCCCGTAAAAACTCTTCACTGCTTTCAGTAACCTACCTCCTACACCATACACTTGCAACATCTGCCACATTGCCCCCCTATCCACCCTGTCATACGCCTTTTCCAAATCCATAAATGCCACAAAGACCTCTTTAGCCTTATCTTAAAAAACTGTTCACTTATATGTTTCACTGTAAACAACTGGTTTCCCCACACCCCCTACCTTTCCTAAAGCCTCCTTGTTCATCTGCTATCCTATTTCCCTCTTACTCTTAATTCTTTCAATTATAACTCTACCATACACTTTACCAGGTACACTCAACAGACTTTTTCCCCTATAATTTTTGCACTCTCTTTTATCCCCTTTGCCTTTATTACAAAGGAACTATGCATGCTCTCTGCCAATCCCTAGGTACCTTACCCTCTTCCATACATTTATTAAATAATTGCACCAACCACTCCAAAACTATATCCCCACCTGCTTTTAAAAATTTCTATCTTTATCCCATCAATCCCGGCTGCCTTACCCCCTTTCATTTTTCCTACTCCCTTTCTCGAATTCCCCCACACTCACAACTGGCTCTTCCTCACTCCTACAAGATGTTATTCTCCTTGCCCTATACACGAAATCACAGCTTCCTATCTTCATCAACATTTAACAATTCCTCAAATATTCCCTCCATCTTCCCAATACCTTAACTTCCATTTAATACTCCCCTCTCCTATTTTTAAACTGACAAACCCATTTGTTCTCTAGGCTTCCTTAACTTGTTAATCTCCTCAAAACTTTTTTTATTTTCAACAAAATTTGTTGAAAACAAGCTCACCCACTCTCTCATTTGCTCTCTTTTTACATTGCTTCACCACTTCTTAACCTCTCTCTTTTTCTCCTTAACTCTTCCCTCCTTGCTCACTTTACTTGTAAAAACTTCTCATATGCTAACTTTTTCTCCCTTACTACTCTCTTTACATCATTCCACAATCGCTCCTCTTCCTCCCGCACCCACTTTCCTGTAACCCCACACTTCTGCTGAACACTCTAACATACATTTTTAAACCTACCCCATTCCTTTCGACCCCATTGCCTATGCTCTCATTTTGCCCATCTATCCCCCAATAACTGTTTATATCTTACCCTAACTGCCTCCTCTTTTAGTTTATAAACCCCTTCACCTCTCTCTTCCCTGATGCTTCTATTTCCTTGTATCCCCTCTACCTTTTACTCTCAGTGTAGCTACAACTAGAAAGTGATCTGATTATATCTGTGGCCCCTCTATAAACATGTACATCCTGAAGTCTACTCAACAGTCTTTTATCTACCAATACATAATCCAACAAATACTGTCATTTCGCCCTACATCATATCGTGTATACTTATTTATCCTCTTTTTCTTAAAATTGTATTACCTATAACTAAACCCTTTCTATACAAGTTCAATTCAAAGGGCTCCCATTATCATTTACACCTGGCACCCCAAACTTACCTAACACACCCTCTCTAAAAATTTCTCCTACTTTAGCATTCAAGTCCCCTACCACAAATTACTCTCTCACTTGGTTTTAAATGCTCCTTTTACATTCACTTAACATCTCCCAAAATCTCCCCTCTCTCCTCTGCATTCCTCTCTTCTCCCGGTGCAAAACACGCTTATTTGACCCACTTCTCGCATCCAACCTTTACTTTTTAAACCACATAATTCTTGAATTTACACATTCATATTCTCTTTTCTCCTTCCATAACTGATCATTTAACTTACTGCTACCCTTCCTTTGCTCCCAACTCTCTCAGATCTCCAGATTTAATCCCATTTATTTCCCCCCCCTGAAACTCTCCTACCCCCTTAGCTTTGTTTCGCTTAGGGCCAGGGACATCCAACTTCTTTTCATTCATAACATCAGCAAGCATCGGGTTTCTTGTCATCCCCACTAATCCAGCACATTTAAGCAACCAGTTTTATAAAGTTTTTCTTTCTTTCTTTTTTTAGTAATTGTATACAGGAGAAGGGGTTACTGCCATTGCTCCCGGCATTTTAGTCGCCTCATACGACACGCATGGCTTACGGAGGGAAAGATTCTTTTCCACTTCCCATGGACAATAGAAGAAATAAAAAAAGAACAAGAGCTATTTAGAAAAAGGAGAAAACTAGATGTATGTTTTATATATATATGCATGTTTCGTGTCTGTGAAGTGTGACCAAAGTGTAAGTAGGAGTAGCAAGATATCCCTGTTATCTTGCGTGTTTATGAGACAGAAAAAAGAAACCGCAATCCCACCATCATGCAAAACAGTTACAGGTTTTTGTTTCACAGTCATTGGCAGGACGGGTAGTACTTCCCTGGGTGGTTGCTGTCTACCAACCTACTATATATATATGTATATATATATATATATATATATATATACACACACACACACACACACACACATAAACAATAGCGAATGTAGGCTGCAATTTAGTCTAAAATGACACCTCAGTGTAGAACAATTGATGTGACAGCCTATTTTTATAAGAGTAGGCTAGAATTATAATTAATAAAAAGGCTTTCAAATGAGCTGAAGTAGGTAACACCACCTAGCTTGTGAATAAAGTTAGGGACCTTAACCTATCCTTGTAAAACCCTGTACAAAAAAGCGATATATATATACATATATTACTGTGGTAATTGGGAAAGATCTATAAATGTTATAACGAGCTTATTTTAATATTGTTTAATAAAAAAATAAGCAAGGGTTAGGCTGCCATAAGCATTTTGTGTATTAACATTGTGTTCTTTCAAGTTAATGAATAATGTATGTACTTGCCGGGGTCCATGGTATTTAGGGAAGGTTATACATAATCACGAAAGTGGTGGTATAGTTTATAATTATCGTGTATTTAGGTATTTCCTTAGAATGAAAAGAGATGCTTGCATTATATTTTTCGTATATTGAATTTTTTTTTTATAAATAATTTACATAAGGCTGACGATAAATAGACGCAAGATTCGTGAAAAAAGTGAACTTGTATATTTAAATCTGAGAAAATAATGAAAAGTTTGGGTTGTTCTGTCTGGGTTTTGTGGGAAGATAATGACTCATTGGACCGGGAAGGTGAGAGTGATAGGCTGAAGACGATATGAGGAGGGTAGGTTTGGGCACATTTTTAATAATTTATTTGAATTGTTGGCAGATGATTCATGATATCTAGGGAATAATATGTAGGTAAATGTTATTGGTTGTAAAAATTTCTATGAATGTTTAGTGTTTCTTACATACGCTTGTATCCTATGACGTGTTACAGTTACAACACAGTGTCAGATGGGGATTCCCATTTCTTGGTGGCAGCGGTGTGACATTTGTAAGAAACAGGGTCAGTCGCCTTACCCTCGGCTACCAAAAACTTGCTTACTAAATATAAACTGATTTGCTTTTGATAGGGTATTAACGGTGCTGCGTTTTTTATTTTATTTATATTGCGTGATTACATTTTGCTACCCATCTTGTGATATAATTAAGTGTTTTATGTTTGCCCTCGAAGTTGAGATCATTGGCCTAGTACGTAACAGTAAAGCTATCAATATCCCTCCAGCGATGAAAGCTTAGATGAAAGAACGAGGTCTTTTAGTCGGGGACTAACAGAGAAGTGAATCGCTTTGTTCAGTAATTCACGTAGAATCTAGATTCTCTTGTCGAGCAAGTATGTGATTGCGTCTTGGCGCTGGAAGTTTCTTGGCTGCCTTGTTTACAACATTCCAAACACGGATCTCCAGTGGCGTAGCAGAGCCAAGTTTCACCCCTGGAAATTAACTTTAACACTTAGTGCTAAGTCTCTTCCATTCATTCTCACACTAGCTTTTATAGCTTTATTATGCTATTCAGAGACACGTGAAATAAAATATAAGTGAGCAAACACTAAGACGAATTAATTAGAGCATTTCAATTTTAAGAAGTGGTAGAAGAGATTAAGATTCCAGGACCTAAATGTTTTCTAAGTATTTCTTAGTGATTGCTCAAACATGTTTTAATCTACTGCTCAGTATCATTTACGAAGGCTTACATTAAATTACCTTAATAAAAATGATCAAGAATTGTTTGGTCGAGATTGCTGGAGATTGTATGTCGAAGTGTGTATTTTCTCCTTTGCATTAGTAAATGAGAGTACAGTTATCTCCAGTGGCCTGAAATTCAGTGATGTGAAATAGTAGACATTGTATAGCAAGTGAACGAGTGTATTACCTTGAGGCTCACTGGCAATGATTGATGTGATGTAGTGGAGGCAGGATCCATACATAACTTCAGGAAAAGATTCGATGAAGCTCATTGAGCAAGGAGAAAGTGCACCAAGTAGCGACCAGCAAAGAGGCGAGACCAGGAGCTGTGAATCGACACTGCAACTACAAATAGGTGAGTATAAATTATACACAATTTGGAACCTTCCTGAGAGATCGACCTAGAATTAATTCTAATAATTCTCGTAGTTTTATAAAGAGGCACTGGAGTCATTGTCTATCAAATGTGCCAGCTACGTCTAGGGCATCATTTAACTGAGACTGGCTTTCCTCAGTGACTGGTGCCTCACAGTATAAGGATTCAAAATATCTTCAAGGCGACCTTTTCTTAAACCAGTGATACATAAAATTTTGTCTTTAATGATTATCTCTTTTTCTGTCTGTCTGTCTGTCTGTCTCTCTCTCTCTCTCTCTCTCTCTCTCTCTCTCTCTCTCTCTCTCTCTGTTTTAAATCTCTGAGACCCCCCTTTTGCTCTATATCTTTTCAATCCCCAACGATATAAGCAAAAGTCGCAGTTGGAAAACTCTAAATCCTTCTCACAAAAAAAAAATATAAAAATATGACTCCTTTATATCCTCTCAGGCACACTCAATAAAAATACAAAGATGTGTTTACAAACTTCCCTAGAAAAAGACACCCTAAAAAAATTATCTAGTTCAAAATTAATGACAAAAAAGATAGTTTTCAGCATCTTCAACAAGGACAACCTCATCAGGCGAAGGAGAAAGTTAAGCCTCATAGAGTTTTAGAAAGTGGTTGCTTGCAAAGGTGGGAGGTAGGGAGGGAGGAGAGAACTTGGAATTTTGCTGGGCAGTTTGGAAAGGAAGAGAGGGATGAAGATGGGAGGGGAAGAATGGTGTCATGAATATGCTGGACAGGACGGGAAGGAAGACGGGAACCGTGGGTGAGAGGGGATGGAAAGAGATGGGGGTGGGGGGGCCATGGATGTTTGGGAATGGAAGGAAGGCGGTGTGGAAATGGTAGGTTGGAAGTGAGAGAATGAAATATTGGGGACAATAGATGTGTGTGAGGGGTGGGAGAAATCGAAAGAATAGTGTAAACTCTGTAGTGTAAAAATAGAGATAAAGGGAGAAGTTGAAGGCGTCTAGGGAAGGTGAGAGAGAATGTTGGTAAAAGTTAAAACCGTTAAAATAACGCATTCTTCCAGTACAATGTGAGAACCAGTTAGACAAGCCGAGCAAAAATTCTTGCTCAAATTCACTGACCAGATGGCACTGTCTCTCACTTTTAATAGCTCTACATAACAGAAAAAATGACTTCTCTGAGACAGAAAATGTGCACTCCTTTCTATTCCAACAAATCGGCCGTCTCCCACCGAGGTACGTTGACCCAAAAAAGAGAAACACTTTCAAAATCATTAACTCCATCACTGTCCACCAACAATGATGGAGTGAATAATGATGAAAGGGATTTTTTTCTTTTTGGGTAACCCTACTTCGATGGGAGACGGCAGGTTTGTTGAAAAAAAATATCTTTGCAAGACAGGGTTCGCAACAATGGTTTCAAGATGGACAAGTTAAGATTTAGAAAGAACACAGAAAACACTGATTTAGGAATAGAGTTGTGGATGAATAAAATAATCTCCCAGGTAGCATTGCTCAAGTGACGTCTTTGGGTAACTTTAAAAGATGGTTGAATATTTTGTGTGAGTGGGGTTGAGTCAGAGCCAGTGATCCTGCTGCAGTGCTCTTCCTTTCTTATGTTCTTATAGAAATCCTGATGATGTTAACTGAATTTCCACCCAGACATTAATATTTATACGGTGCAATAAATAATTATAGGAGATCGCTAGTGAATCCTGTATTTTGAATTATGAAATGTCACATTTCGACAGATCTAGAAAATATTCTTAGTACCTATGATTCACGCCAGCGTTGTGGTGTTTCTCCCCCAAATTATAATAATCGTTGTTATTTCTGTTATTCTGTCTCGGATAACGTGAATTATTATTATTATAATTAAAGAAAGCGCTAAACCGACAAGGGTCACGGATAACGTGAAAGACCAGTCCTATGTAAGGTATACGTCTATCACCCAGGATGCAACTCATCAAACTCTGCTAACACTCAGGTGAATATTTACTGCTAAGTGAAATGGAGGAGCAAGTACATACGTTTCCACTCGATCCAGATTTAAACCCTTCTTCATTGTTAAGCTTTATTCGGCAAGAAAAGCATTGCTATTTAAGCCAAAAATCGCACGATATATATATGTACATATGCGATTCGATTTTGACTTAAGAAGCAATGCTCTTCTTGCCGAATATTGCAAGCGACAATTTGTGTATGCAATAACTTCGCAAAAGTCATTCTGAACCTAACGAAAAAAATATATTTCATTTTGTCTGTTTATTATTAAATTGTAAACTTATCTAAAATATATTTAGTTGGATTAGGCTAAATTAAATTGCGCTTTTTATAATAAGGTTAGGTAAGTTTTCTAAGGTTCTTTCGGTACATAGTTATTAATTTTTAACATTAACATAAATGAAAAATATATCTTTAAACGTATCAGAGAAAATTTTAGAAAGGTCTTAATTTCAAATGAATTCTTGCTAACTGACCAGATTTACCTATTCACCACAAATATATATATATATATATATATATATATATAATATATATATATATATATATATATATATATATATATATATATATATATATATTATTGTACCCACGAACAAGTGGTATTGATCAATGACAACACTGCGACGACTAGCCAAGGAGTCGAACCCATGCTGCTTTGGCCTGCCTCATGGTGGGCGAAACCTCATGACGCCTTAATCCACGGGACCACACAATCTTTATGAGTATCGCATTCAGCAGAACTGGCTCTGCGGGATCAGAGGAAGATGATCCTGTTAAGGAAAATGGATGGAAGAGCAATGTAAAAGGATGGAACAAGAGTGGTAGAGCATATTAGGTGAGCTTTCTGTAAAAATGGAGAAGAGGATGTAGGCAGAGAAGAAGAAAAGGGAGTTGCAAGCCGAAGCTGCAGAAGCCAGGATACGGGCCCTAGAATATGTGGTAAATATGCTGAATCGAGTTACAGGGCTATTGCCCAGAGGAGACATGGCATCTGTAGCAGGTACCCCCCCCCTACTGAACAAGGAGTCCAATGGAAAAGAAGACAAGACTTATGCTAAGACCCTATCAGTCCACCAAGCAGGGCCGAGGAATGAAGGGGAAGAGCTGCTGGGAGCAGGGATAGCAGTGAGGGGGGAGACAGTGGAGAAGGTGACAGGTCCAATGCAGAGGCACGATCATGCCACCAAGAGTTACAAAAAAATGAGGGAGACAATGGCCATGTACAAATGAGACCCAGAGACACAATAGGAAAGGCAATGGCAGGAGGAGAGGGAGAAGTTAGTGTTTATTCATGCACTTCAAGAGAGCAAGGGGAGGACACACAATGAAAGACAGCAGGGGATTGAAAACAGGAGATTGAAAACATCAGCAAAGAAATAGGCGAGGAGGACATGACTGAGATAGTAAATTTTCAGAGAATAGGGGCACTTGAATGGGAGAGATCAGCCAATCAAACTGATTTTCAAGACAGAAATGGAAGAGAACAGGATCCTGCAAGAGAAACCATGGCTGAAGAAATCATCAGCATACAAGAGGATGTTCCTAGACCATGAAAGAACAAGAACAGAATGACAACAGCTGAGGAAGAGAGCACAGAAACGAAAGGGGCTAGGAAGAGAGACAAGGACAGAGTCAGCAGAGGACAACCAGGGTAGTGCAGAGCAAGAAGGGCAAGCATACACAGAACAACCCCCAGAATCCCACAGCCAAACATGCTATCACAACACAACGCACAATCCACACTTACAGTCCCCACCCCACACAATGCTATAGAATCCCACAGCACACTGCCTAGTCCCCCACCCTCACAGACCCCAGAACACAGTGTTAGAGAGGAAACTGAAGGTATAGTACACCAATGCTGATGGAATAACAAATAAGTGGGAGTGGCACGAAAGAGTCAGAGGCATCACCGGACATCATAGCTCTCACAGAAACCAAGCTCATAGGAATGATAACAGATACCATCTTTCCAATGGAATATCAGAACTTGAGAAAAGGCACAGGGAACACAGAGGTTGGGATTTTTATGAGCTGGAGAGAGGAGACAGAGAAGAAGCAAGAGACTGTATAACAGTAACACTTCATTCAGTCTGGAGGTCCCAAGGTAATAATTGCAGTGCTGTATGACCCACCACAGAACAGGAGGCCAAGGCAAGAGTATGATGGGAGTTATAAAGCGATAGTTGACACACTGCCTGAAGTGCCCAGAAGGGCTCATGCGAGGAGGGCAAAGCTGCTGATAGTGGGTGACTTCAGTCACGAGGAAATCGACTGGGAGAATATGGAGCCACATGGAGGCCAATAAATTTGGAGGGCTAAGATGATGGAGGTGGTGCTGGAAAACCTCATGTACCAACACGAAAGAGACACTACCAGAGATAGGAGAGGAGAGGATGAACCAGCAAGATTGGACATAGTATTCACCTTGAGTACTGCAGATACTGAGGACATCACATATGAAGGACCATTCGGGGCCAGTGACCACATGGTTCTCTGCTTCGAATACACAGTAGAGTTATGAGTGGAGAGGGAAGCAGGAAGACCAGGACAAATGAAGCCAAACTACAAAAGGGGAACTGCACAGGCATGAAGAATTTCCTACACGGGGTTCAGTGGGACAGAGAACTGGCAGAGAAGTCAGTAACTGAAATGATGGAATATGTGACAACAATATGCAAGGAAGCTAAGGAGAGGTTTGTACCCAAGGGTAACTGAAATATGAGAAGGCCAGGATGAGCCCTTGGTTCACGTAAGAGTGTAGATAGGCCTAAACCATGTGTGTTAGAGAATGGAAGAAGTAAAGAAGGCAAGGGACCCAGGAGAATAAGGAAAGCAGTTGTAGAGCCAGAAATGAATATGCACAGGTAAAAATTGAGACCCAACGACAATACGAAAATGACATAGCAGCAAAACACAAATGATCCGAAGCTGTTGTACACACACATCAGGAGGAAAACAGTCAAGGACCAGGTAATCAGGTTGAGGAAGGAGGGGGGATCACAAGAAATGACCGTGAAGTATGTGAAGAGCTCAACATGAGATTCAAAGAAGTGTTCACAGAGGGGACTCAAGAAAGATGGAGAGGTGGGGTACACTATCAAGTGTTGGACACAATACATACAACCGAGGAAGAAGTGAAGAGGCTGCTAAGCTAGCTACACACCTCAAAGGCGATGGGGCAGAATAAGCTCTCCATGGATCCTGAGAGAGGGAGCACAGGCGCTATGTGTACCACTAACAACAATCTTCAACACGTCTATCAAAACAGGGCGACTACCTGAGGTATGGAAGGCAGCTGATGTAGTCTCATTTAAAAAAAGAGACAGACATGAAGCATTAGTCTACAAACCAGCATGGTTTTAGAGACTGAAAAATCCTGTGTTACAAACCTACTGGAGTTCTATGACAGGGTGAGAGCAGTAAGACAAGAGAGAGAGAGGGGTGGGTAGACTGCCTTTTCTTGGACTGTAATAAGGCGTTTGACACAGTTCCACACAAGAGATTAGTGCAAACACTGGAGGATCAGGCAGGGATAACAGGGAAGGCACCACAGTGGATCAGGGAATACCTGTCGGGAAGACAACATTGAGTCATGGTACGAGGCGAGGTGTCAGAGTGGGCGCCTGTGACGAACGGGGTTCCACAGGGGTCAGTCCTAAGACTGGTGCCGTTTCCGGTGTTTGTGAACATGACGGAAGGAATAAACTCCGAAGTTTACAGATGTTGTGAAGTTGATGAGAAGAATTCAATCGGAGGAGGACCAGGCAGAACTACATAGGGATCTGGACAGGCTGCAGGCCTCGTCCAGAAACTGGCTTTTATAGTTCAACCCCACCAAGTGCAAAGTCTTAAAGATTGGGGAAGGGCAGAGAAGACCGCAGACGAAGTATAGTCTAGGAGCCAGAGACTACAAACCTAACTCAATGAAAAGGTTCTTGGGATGAGTATAACACCGCGTATATCTCCTGAGGCGCACATCAACCAAATAACTGCTGCAGCATACGGTTGCCTAGTAAACCTAATTAGAAAAAAGAGCGAGGAAAGGCATAATGAGAATAACTTAAGTAGACGAAGAGAAGCAACTAGCAAGGCAGAATGGCGAGACACAATTATTGCCGAAGCAATTACAGCAGCTGCGTCCACTGCCAGCAAACAGGGAAGCGTTACCGAGAGAGACACAATTAGGCAGAATGTGGGAAGAGGGTGTGGGAAGAGGAAGAAGAGGCAGAGGGAAGAGGCAGAGGGAAGAGGCAGAGGGAAGAGGAAGAAGAAGAAGCAGAGGGAAGAGGAAGAGGCAGTGGAAGAGGATGAAAAGGAATCACTTTTTCTCTTCTCTGGATTATCGATAAATTTTTTACTCATTCCTGACTCTGCTTTAGCTTTTCTTAACCCCCTCCTGCTCCTCCTCCTCATCCTCCTCCTCCTCATTCGTAATCCAAAATCAGCAATATTTAAACTCACGGTCACGTTGAGCCAGGCGAAAATTTGTCGGTTTTCAAACATATATCCAGTTTTTTTATTTTTTTTATTATTATTATTAGAAGTAGTAGTAAATTATTATGATTATTACCAATATTATGTTGTTAATATGAAAAATATTATCTATTATTATTATTAATTTTATTTTTATTACTCCTAACTCTGCCTTGCACTAATTATATTATTTTCTCTTAAGGAATTTTAAGGAATTTTTTAACACCTTTATTAAATAAACCTAACTTCAAATAAAAAAAAATTAAGGACTAAAGCAAGCTAAACATGAAAATAAAATTAATCCTGAACCAGAGGAAGAATACATATGAAGATTTGTCTCTGGGGACATAAATGTCATGGTCAGTTGATGGTATTCTCCACAAAATTATGAACTACAATAAATATACAATTTAGTTAGATAGGTAAGATGATTGTTTCCTGATGCGGGTCTTAATCATATGATAGCTCGCACTGGAGCTTTTGATCATATGACGGAGGCCTTCCGCTGGCTTACTCCTCTAACCCTTCAAAAGGTTATAATTATAGTCATTGTTGTCTAGCCGGATTGTCAAGAGTGTTCCAATGTCTCAGACAGGCCAGTTGTTGAGTTAGTAAAAGTTGATCAGGTGTAAAGAGTAAAGTCGTCCAGACGCCTCCGTGTCACAAGAAGCTCACAGGCAGATCACTGATGAGCTGGTTTTTAAGACTCCAGACCAGTGATGAGCTAAGTGAGGATTGTTAAGACACCAGACCATTGATGAACTAAATGAGATTAAGACACCAGACCATCAATGATCTAAGTGGGATTGTTAAAACACTAGACCATTGATGAACTAAGTGAGGATTGTTAAGGCACCAGCCCACTAATGAACTAAGTGGGATTGTTAAGACACCGGCCCATTGTTGAACTGACTGGACTTGTTAAGACACTGATCAACTAAGTGAGGAGTATTAAGACGCTTCTCGGAAGTCTGATTAGCTTCGTGGAGATCGCTTCAAACAAGGTTATATTCATATTATATTCAAAACTCGTCATTAGACAGGCAGAAAATTTCAAAAATCCCGTTCCATTTCACCTCTCTCTACAAGAAACTAACTCATGAAGTGAAGACTGAGAGAAAACACAATATTGGAACATATAAAGTTGAAAGCTATAAGACACCACTTAACACAGTAAGAAAGTTTGTTAAGAGTCTTCAGAACATAAACTTCCAATAACACTGTAACCTTCACTAACTGTGAAGTCTGTAGGTGAAGCGAGGAGATAAAAGTTGCTTTTCTTGAAAAAAGAGAAAGAAGAAAGGATGAGAAATACACCAGAGTAAAGAGGAAAGGAGAAATTGTGAAATTAAGAAGATTCAGTCCTTAGACGGCGCCATATTTGGCCACTCTCGAGAGCGGACTACACACAAACAATCGGACTAGAATCAAACAACACACTTTCTCTACCTTTTGTCTTTGCAAAGTATCAAGTGAGACATAACGACGTACAAAATATTCAGAGGATTTGATAGACTGCGAGGCGAAAACCAGTATAAGAGGGAACATTTCGAAGTTGATGAAACGAATCAATGACAAGAAATATCCCCTTCATCCTCGGAATGATCGAAAAGTGCCATAAACTTCGTGAATAAACAGTGAAGGTAGGATTCATACATAGTTTTAAGAACAGGTAACAATCTCTGAGAATAGGAAGGAGGGAACCTTCCTATTCTTTGGAAGAGGTAAAGCTATGAGCTGACAGTTGATCCTTGTAAGGAGATGCGAGGTCGAGCTCCTGGTGGAAATAAATGGTATCAAATACCGACTCAGTGGAAATATAAACACACATGCAGTATAATGTGATCCTTTACTGACAACGTTTCACCCACACAGTGGGCTTTTTCAAGTCACACACAGATCCGTGTGTGACTTGAAAAAGCCCACTGTGTGGGTGAAACGTTGTCAATAAAGGATCACATTATACTGCATGTGTGTTTATATTTCCATCGAGCTCCTGGTCAATTCTTTCCACATACTGACCTTGTTCATAGTGTGGTATTATTATTATTATTATAATCAAGGGGAAGCGCTAAACCCGTAGGATTATACAGCTCATAGTGTGGTAAATAATTGTATTTCTCATTGTCTTTATTTCTTTAGTTTATTTACCCCCCTTTTTAGTTTCCATTTTTTTCTTTTTGTTATTTACTATGTTTTTTATACTTTCTCCGTTTTCATTACAATAAGGGAATATATACAATACCGAAAACTTGAGAAATTAGACATATGTGCAACATCTGGT
>NC_069476.1:19582074-19657074 GCF_026875155.1 Cherax quadricarinatus
AGTCACTTTCATGTTCCAGCGCCTCAGCGTCGCCATCCAGAGGGGAAATGCTTGCTGCATACTTGGCTCATGTCCAGCCTCGGAGGAGCTGGAGGAAATTCATGATCTTTGATACATTGTGCCATTGTATTCATGTTTATGTTTTTTTCTGTAAATGTATTTTGTTTATTAATAAATGTTCACATAGAATAAAAAATATATAGGGGGTGGTAGGGGAAGAAAATATTCAAACAGCTCCGGGGAGAACTTTGAGTTTTCCCTAAGGTACGTTTATTGTCTTCTCTGAGGATGAGGGTCCCCATTCCAGCTATAGAGGTGGTACTTTTCAATATATATATATATATATATATATATATATATATATATATATATATATATATATATATATATATATATATATATATATAACTCCTGGTAGGAGAGGAAGAGCGATATCGTCGTGTTGTGATACGTCGTGGGTCTATTAAGTACTGAAGGAGGCTCACTGGATTTGTTTTGAAATAACCTCTGGTTTCTGGAGGAAATTCTCACCCTGTTGCTATACAACTTTCGTGCCAGGCAGTGTCCAAACACAGTTACCAGACAGTGCCCCAACATAGTGGTCCAGTGACCA
Source organism: Cherax quadricarinatus (assembly GCF_026875155.1). Lineage (NCBI taxonomy): Eukaryota > Metazoa > Arthropoda > Malacostraca > Decapoda > Parastacidae > Cherax > Cherax quadricarinatus. Next base: position 19,582,688 of record NC_069476.1, read on the forward strand.
GACAGTATCCCAACATAGTGGTCCAGTGACCAGACAGTATCCCAACATAGTGGTCCAGTGACCAGACAGTGCCCCAACATAGTGGTCAAGTGATCAGAGAGTGTCCTAGTGACCTCCTTCTGCTCCACAGACCCATGATTCATCACACTGCAACATGTTCACTTCACGAAAATAAACTAAAAATTTTGGTGGTGGTCCAAACACGGCACCTTCGCTATAATGCTAGTAAGTAAATAAGTCCAAACATGGTCCAAACATTTCCTTCCATATAATCCAGACAATAAATTTTCCCCTAAACCGAGGAGCGTTATTTTTTATCACCAGTCTTCGATGTGGTACCTTGTCGGAAGTGTTCTTGCATATTTCGATATCTGACGGGACTCACTCGTACATTTTCCGTACATTCATGAACACTTCTAATAAGACTGCCAAGTTTTTGGCCTTTACGAGTGTGTGTGTGAGTGTACTCACCTAATTGTACTCACCTAATTGTGGTTGCAGGGGTCGAGACTCAGCTCCTGGCCCCGCCTCTTCACTGATCGCTACTGGGTACTCTCTCTCTGCTTCCTGAGCTTTGCCATACCTCTTCTTAAAGTGTGTATGTGTGTGTGTGTGTGTGTGTGTGTGTGTGTGTGTGTGTGTGTGTGTGTGTGTGTGTGTGCTCACCTAGTTGTACTCACCTAGTTGAGGTTGCAGGGGTCGATTCCAAGCTCCTGGCCCCGCCTCTTCACTGGTCGCTACTAGGTCACTCTCCCTGAACCTTGAGTTTTATCATACCTCTGCTTAAAACTATGTATGGATCCTGCCTCCACTAGATCGCTTCCCAAACTATTCCACTTACTGACTACTCTGTGGCTGAAGAAATACTTCCTAACATCCCTGTGATTCATCTATGTCTTCAACTTCCAACTGTGTCCCCTTGTTGCTGTGTCCCATCTCTGGAACATCCTGTCTTTGTCCACCTTGTCAATTCCTCTCAGTATTTTGTATGTCGTTATCATGTCCCCCCTATCTCTCCTGTCCTCCAGTGTCGTCAGGTTGACTTCCCTTAACCTCTCCTCGTAGGACATACCTCTTAGCTCTGGGACTAGTCTTGTTGCAAACCTTTGCACTTTCTCTAGTTTCTTTACGTGCTTGGCTAGGGGTGGGTTCCAAACTGGTGCCGCATACTCCAATATGGGCCCAACGTACACGGTGTACAGGATCCTGAACGATTCCTTATTGAGATGTCGGAATGCTGTTCTGAGGTTTGCTAGGCACCCATATGCTGCAGCAGTTATTTGGTTGATGTGCGCTTCAGGAGATGTGCCTGGTGTTATACTCACCCCAAGATCTTTTTCCTTGAGTGAGGTTTGTAGTCTCTGGCCCCCTAGACTGTACTCCCTCTGCATTCTTCTTTGCCCTTCCCCAATCTTCATGACTTTGCACTTGGTGGGATTAAACTCCAGGAGCCAATTGCTGGACCAGGTCTGCAGCCTGTCCAGATCCCTTTGTAGTTCTGCCTGGTCTTCGATCGAATTAATTCTTTCATCAACTTCACGTCATCTGCAAACAGGGACACTTCGGAGTCTATTCCTTCTGTCATGTCGTTCACAAATACCAGAAACAGCACTGGTCCTAGGACTGACCCCTGTGGGACCCCGCTGGTCACAGGCGCCCACTCTGACACCTCGCCACGTACCATGGCTCGCTGCTGTCTTCCTGACAAGTATTCCCTGATCCATTGTAGTGCCTTCCCTGTTATCCCTGCTTGGTCCTCCAGTTTTTGCACTAATCTCTTGTGTGGAACTGTGTCAAACGCCTTCTTGCAGTCCAAGAAAATGCAATCCACCCATCTCTCTCTCTCTCTTGTCTTATTGTTGTCACCATGTCATAGAACTCCTGTAGGTTTTTGACACAGGATTTCCGGTCCCTGAAACCATGTTGGCTGCTGTTGATGAGATCATTCATTTCTAGGTGTTCCACCACTCTTCTCCTGATAATCTTCTCCATGGCTTTGCATACTATACATGTCAGTGACACTGGTCTGTAGTTTAGTGCTTCATGTCTGTCTCCTTTTTTAAAGATTGGGACTACATTTGCTGTCTTCCATGCCTCAGGCAATCTTCCTGTTTCGATAGATGTATTGAATATTGCTGTTAGGGGTACACATAGAGCCTCTGCTCCCTCTCTCAGGACCCATTGAGAGATGTTTTCCGGCCCCATTGCCTTTGAGGTATCTAGCTCACTCAGAAGCCTCCTCACTTCTTCCTCGGTTGTGTGTATTGTGTCCAGCACTTGGTGGTATGCCCCACCTCTCCGTCTTTCTGGAGCCCCTTCTGTCTCCTCTGTGAACACTTCTTTGAATCTCTTGTTGTGTTCCTCACATACTTCACGGTCATTTCTTGTTGTCTCTCCTCCTTCCTTCCTTAGCCTGATTACCTGGTCCTTTACTGTTGTTTTCCTCCTGATGTGGCTGTATAACAGTTTCGGGTCAGATTTGGCTTTCGCTGCTATGTCGTTTTCATATTGTCGTTGGGCCTCCCTTCTTATCTGTGCATATTCATTTCTGGCTCTACGACTGCTCTCCTTATTCTCCTGGGTTCTTTGCCTTCTATATTTCTTCCATTCCCTAGCACACTTGGTTTTTGCCTCCCTGCACCTTTGGGTGAACCATGGGTTCGTCCTGGCTTTTTCATTATTCCTGTTACCCTTGGGTACAAACCTCTCCTCAACCTCCTTGCACATTGTTGCTACATGTTCCATCATCTCATTAACTGGCTTCCCTGCCAGTTCTCTGTCCCACTGAACCCCGTGCAGGAAGTTTCTCATTCCCGTGTAGTCCCCTCTCTTGTAGTTTGGCTTCATTCGTCCTGGCCTTCCTGCTTCTCCCTCCACTTGTAGCTCTACTGAGTATTCGAAGCTAAAAACCGCATGATCGCTTGCCCCAAGGGGTCTTTCATATGTGATGTCCTCAATATCTGCACTACTCAAGGTGAATAGTAAGTCCAGTCTTGCTGGTTCATCCTCTCCTCTCTCTCTTGTAGTGTCCCTTACGTGTTGGTACATGGTACCTCCATCATCTTAGCCCTCCATGTATCTTGGCCCCCATGTGGCTCCAAGTTCTCCCAATCGATCTCCTTGTGGTTAAAGTCACCCATGATCAGGAGCTTTGCCCTGCATGCATGAGCTCTTCTGGCCACTGCAGCCAGTGTGTCAACCATCGCTCTATTGCTCTCTTCATACTCTTGCCTTGGCCTCCTGCTGTTCTGTGGTGGGTTATACATCACTGCAATTACCACCTTGGGACCTCCAGAGTGAAGCGTTCCCACTATGTAATCACTTGCTTCTCCGCTGTCTCCTCTCTCCAGCTCATCAAAATTCCATCGGTTTTTGATCAGCAGTGCCACTCCTCCACCCCCGCTGTTCCCTCTGTCTTTCCTCAGGATCTGGTATCCCGTTGGAAAGATGGCATCTGTTATCATACCTGTAAGCTTGGTTTCTGTGAGAGCTATGATGTCCGGTGATGCCTCTTTTATTCTTTCATGCCACTCCTCCCACTTATTTGTTATTCCATCAGCGTCTGTGTGCCATACCTTGTTTCCTTTCCAACACTGTGGTTTGGGGGGCCTGTGAGGGTGGGAGACCTGGTAGCATACTGTGGGATTCTATAGCTGGGTGTTGGGTGGAAGCTGTGGGTATGGATTGCAGTGTGTGTTGGGATGGTGTGATAGGTTGTAGGGTTCTGAGGATAGTTGTGTGTGTGCTTGCCCTTGCTTGCTCTGTTCTGCTCTGATTGACCTTTACTGGTGCCATCCTTGTGTGTGTGTGTGTGTGTGTGTGTGTGTGTGTGTGTGTGTGTGTGTGTGTGTGTGTGTGTGTGTGTGTGTGTGTGTGTGTGTGTGTGTGTGCGCGCGCCAGCCTGGGAATGAGTAAGTCAGTGTACTAGCAAGTACACACAGCAATAGGAAATATCTTGTAATACCTTGATCAGCTCTGAAAAACTTTAGTAACTCATGGTAACAAAACAAAGTCTTATTAAAAAAAGATAAAGAATTATAAGAAAACCAAAAGGGTCGCTTCGCATTATTTGTTCCCACCAGTAGAGTGAGGGAGATGAGTTAAGAAACGTATTTTCTATCAAAATTATTCCTTTCCAAAGAAGTACTTTACCGCTGGAGAGGGACTCAGGATAGAAGGAAATGGACTTCGTCTCACTTTCCATTAACTGAAATGAAATATTTTGCATTTCTCATGCGATATAGGGCCCCTAAGGGCTTTTGCCGCTCCCAATAACAGTATTTTTAATTAAATACATTTAATACATTAACAGTATACAAAAGGTAGGTATACTTTCCTACCATATTCCATCACACAGAATGGATTTAATACAAGGTATTGAAATATGTTCGCCCAAGCTACGAGACTTTAGTAGTGAAAATGAGGTTATCAATAAGCATTTGGAATCTCATAAATCAATCCCAGAACTTCTTCCTCATAACCAAGACACCCGGGTTTAATTCAAGGCAGAGATGTCCAGGCAAATCTTTCAACGCTGTCTTTGTCTCACCTAGTAGTAAATAGGTATCTGGGTGTTGGGCAACTCTTTCAGGTGTCATTCTGGAAGGTGCAAATATATTTTCCTTCGGGCTGGGCCTCGAAATGAGCTGAAATTTGATAATAGATGTTACACTGTAAATTTTGTGTCATGTAATTCTTTGATATCAAGTTCAAGTGTACAGTTATATTTGTATTGTTTTTTAAAGTGCCGTGGAAGGTGATTTAACATTAAGCTTTAATTGTATACAAATTCAGTTGTACTTATTTCGTCCAGATTTGATGCAGATATTTGACCTTCGACAGAAAATGTAACTTAGAAAATCAAGAAAATTGTGTCTAGGGGTAAGAGATCGGCTTACTGAGGATGAAGTCTATAGGCTGCACAAGGGTCTTAAATTTAAGCTGTATGTCACAAACTTTAACACCAGTCAAGAATGATTTAATCCCAAAATCAAAGATTAAATTAATTTCTCAACATATATATGTACATTCGAACACATACACTCACGGCGTCTATAACCTGTATGGGAAAATGATCATAGTAACGATAGTTATTGTGTATTTGGGAATGGCATATTGGTGGGTTTCTACACAAATTTAGTTGCTACGAGTTGTTTGAGAAACTATTGTGTGAGTGCTCGTAAATCTTTCTTCTATTTCTCCTCGGTGCCTTCCAGAGGTGTGCCTTGGTACTAGTGCAGTGCGCTTGGTATCAGAATACACAGCTACCCTCCGCTTCTCACTTACTCCGTTTAAACATGATTGCCTCTCGTTTCCCAGGCGTTGTGTGATCTTTACTGATTTAGCGTTTTCCCATGAGAATGTTGCTACTACTACTACTACTACTATTAACAATACTACTACTGCTGCTGTCTACGATCACTGCTTCTACTACCAGTGTTAATAAAATAATAATTACTATTATAATTTCTTATTGGCGATAAAAGCAGGAATGTTATATATTGTTTTCATGTTAGTTGGAATAAAGTGAAGGGTGACAATGATGAGACAGACGTGTATATATATATATATATATATATATATATATATATATATATATATATATATATATATATATATATATATATATATATCGTACCGAATAGGTATGTCAATGGAACGCCTTCCGCCTGAACAAGAAGAAGAATAGAAAAATAAATAAATGAGTAACTTGAGGAATTAATAATGAAGATAGTTTTCTAAGGCTTTTAATTAAAATTAATTAAAAATAAAAATTAGCAGTTGTGGTTCTGGTATGATGTTAGGGCAGGTGTATATAATGCCCAGGATGGTCTTCAGATGTTTGAAGAAATGATGTAGGTTATCCTGGGTGGTGATGTTCGTCTGATGTTCTGGAAAGTCCTGTCACCACTTTCTTACAGCACCACACTTCAGATATTTAAGGTGAGGAGCTGTTGTCCAGTAGACAGGGATCTCGCTCCAGTCTACTAGCGTCTACCCTTGTTGACCAGGCCAGCATCAGAGCTGACAAATTATTAATATTATTATTCTTTCTTTAAAGTCTTCTGCTACTTCAGTTACCTTAAACAGTTTTAACCATAAATAGCTTTTGAGTATTTTGAACTATTAAACAATCTATATTAAAACTGTACATAGAATTTTTATTGGAGAATAATTTAACATGTCAACGCTGACATTTTGGGAGCATTCTAGGTGAAGCGCCGTCCAGGGTTGCCAGACTGGAATAAATCCCCATTTGCGGTGAAATCTAAGTTTGGGAAAATAGGGAAAAATTATGCATGAGGTAACATGGGAAACCATTTTTCAAATAGATGTAGGAATATTATGACCTTCCCAACTATCTCTAGTACTTCCCCCATCCAAATCTTATCAAAAATACTAATCATACCATAAGACTGGAGGACAGCAAGCAGTGTATTATTCTATGTAAATCAGATCTGCCTTTATTTACTCCACCTCCTGCACTTTCTGGGTTGATCGACACTATCATTGTCATGTATTTTTATTATTTATTTATTAAAGATTCGCCGGTATTCTCCCGGCCCGGGCCTTTTCCAAGTGGTGGCCCGGCCTTGGCTCCCTCTTTAGGGAGTGTCTGAGACCTAAGTCTCCCATGGGAGGAGGCACAAGTACCTCCTCATCTTTGGGACCAACTGTCCCCAGGCCTAGCCACAAGCTAGGCCTCTCTGGTCTGCCATCCCCGCCCCAAGGGGGCAAATGGGAATGACAGTCTTATGAGCTAAAGGCTCGGGCTCAGGCACCTACCCTACCCTAGAAGGGTTAGGCATGGTGTCGATCATTTTCGTGTATCTATAAGAGGCGAGAAGACCATTGGTGTCCTTTTAAAAATCCATCCCTTTCAAAATTATATTACCGTTTTGTTCAATTAGTATAATGTTCGGTTGTGTATTGCATTCTACATTTTTAGTATTCTATCTCAGTGACTTTAAACCTGGTATAATAATATTCCGGACATTTGAATCCTGTTAGACAGGAGAGTTTGCCATTTAAAAATATGTCATTGTAAACTGCATCATTAAATCTGCAGGACAATCGTCTCCCCTCTTGCAGGGTAAAATGACGTCACTGACAAATAGGATTCCGATGAATCTAATATACTGTGAAAAGCATTCTGATGCTGGAATTTCCCCTGAATATTATATGTTGATATCAGTGATATGAAATCCTTTTGCTAGACATTTGGGCAGTGAGAGCGGATCGTACTCCTGGTTATTCCTCTCTCCTTCCGTCATTATTACTTCTTTATAGATGGATGTACAGAAGAATAGATGGAGACATATTCTAATTAACTCTTCACACGACTCTGCAAACTTACAGTAAAATTCGTCTGCGGTCCTCAGCTAACCAAGTATAATTGATTTCGTTATGCGTCACATCAAAGAGAACGACATCGCCTTAGACCTCTACCACTTACTCAAAGAAGCCATCAGAAGAATTAGGAACGGATCCTCAATCATGAATCTACCGTAAACTCCCAGATCAATACCTCCACTGCCTACTGTAGCACCCTGCTGTACCTCAGTACATGTCTGTTGTCACCATCACCGGCTACCTGGTCTACACTCGTCGGTGCTGCTCTTGTCTGTGCTTCGTACATCTGTGCTGCCCTTGTCTCTTGCTCTTGACACTACGCTGCTGAGGTAAGCACTGGCACTATTTCCACAGCTGAAGACACTCCTCTTAAGTGTTATCCTTCGTCTGACCTCACTTCACAGCTCTCTCCTTACCTCAGAGTCTGTCTGTCTGTCTGACGGGGACTTGAACCGTGGTCCAAGCTTAAAGAAGACCCAACCTAATATTAATTATTTTGTTCCTTTTTGCTTATTCATCGCAAAACGTTCACTGTAACTTATCTTGCACACACACACACACACACACACACACACACACACACACACACACACACACACACACACATACATACATACATACATACATACCTACATATATATATGCAGGACAAGCCACGGGGTGTGGAAATCTTTAGCTCAAGTACTTTCACACTTCTCAGTGCGTCATCAGGAGCTGTGCAATGTTGCAAGGGAGCAACCAAAGCAGGGAGAGAGGTCTCAGATTTGGTAACCGGTCACAGTTACCCTTAGACTGGGTTAGTGGTCGGTGCCAACCCCATCCTACCATCATCCCCCCACTACCCATATGTGGTAGGAGGGTTTCTGAGATGTCAAATAGGAAATTATAAGATATCAAAAGCCAGCCCCAAGCTTTTCCTAATCGTTTAAAACAGGTCACATGGTTTGAGAAAATAAGTTTCTCGTTAGATACTGTAGACATGAATAGCTATTGTTCTGTGTGACCTTTTCAAATAATGAAAGAAAGGAATACAATGTGCTCTTTTTCCGTTTAAATGTCCTGTTCTAAGGGTAACCGAGGCCAGTGACACTTACGCTACTCTGAGACCTCTCTCCCTGCTTTGGTTGCTCCCTTGCAACATTGCACAGCTCCTGATGACGCACTGAGAAGTGTGAAAGTACTTGAGCTAAAGATTTCCACATCCCCACGTGGATTGTCTTGCATAGTTAAGATCGCCCATCTGCGATTGTTAGCAAGGAACTTACAATCCCATTCATTGATAACTGGGACCTTTACTTTGGCAAACATGATATGTATGCAAGGGATGAGGTTCATCTCTCTGGAGCTGGAGTGGTTGCATTAGCCAATTCAATTGAGAGGGTAATTGATGACTTGTCTAGGAATTTAAACTGATAGATTATAGAGGTATGGGTGTTTGTGGGAAACAATCAGGCTGCAGCATTAGGGTTAAAAACAGCAGTTATTACCGGGATACCTCAGGGATATGTTTAAAAGACAATGTTCAAAATAAAGTTGCTAGTAATGGCAAATCAATTGATCGACAAAGAGAGATAATAGAGGGCAACGAGTGACTAGCTCTCTTAAGGTTTACTATACAAATAGTAGGAGTCTAAGAAATAAGATAGATGAGCTAAAATTACTTGCAAGTGTAGGTAATATAGATATTATTGGTATAACAGAGATCTGGTTCAACCTGAAAAATAGAGAAATGCCTTCTGAATGCAACATACAGGGTTATAAACTATTCCACACTGACAGGGTCAACAGGAAGGGTGGTGGTGCGGCGATGTATGTCAGAGAAAATTTAAATTGTTGTCTTATACATGATATAAGATTAGAAACATCGAACACAGAATCGGTTTGGCTACAGTTTCTCGAGGGACGTGACAAATTAATTTTGGGTGTGATTTATAGGCCACCAAACCTTGGTAGGGAGTGCAATAAGCTGCTACGGACGAAATTCATAAGGCATCTAGATATGAAAATGTTGTGATAATGGGAGATTTTAACTTTAGACAAATTGATTGGAACAATATGACAGGAAATCTTGAGTCTAGTGACTTTCTTGATACGGTTCAGGATTGCTTTTTAGAACAGTTTGTGCCAGAACCAACTAGAGGAAACAATCTGCTTGACTTGGTTCTTGCCAACAAAGATTCACTAATTAATAATTTCGAGATTAATGGTGAGCTTGGGGAAAGTGATCACAAATCACTTAGTTTCAATATATCATGGAATTACCCAGATAACTGCAATCAAATCTCTGTCCCAGATTTTCGCTTGGCCGACTTCATGGGACTGAAAAATTACCTGGAGTTTACCTGGAGTTTACCTGGAGAGAGTTCCGGGGGTCAACGCCCCCGCGGCCCGGTCTGTGACCAGGCCTCCTTAGGTCAGTGTCCCAGGATGCGACCCACACCAGTCGACTAACACCCAGGTACCCATTTTACTGATGGGGAACATAGACAACAGGTGGAAAGAAACACGTCCAATGTTTCTACTCTGGCTGGGAATCGAACCCAGACCCTCGCCGTGTGAAGCGAGAGCGTTAACCACCAGGCTAAATTGGGCTAAATTGGGATGTCCTGACTATGGGTCAGGTAGGTGATCTTGGTTGCCAATATGACGTTTTTCAGAGCATAGTTCTAGCTGCCCAGACAACTTTTGTTCCGAGTAGGGAAATTAGATCTAACAAAAATTATCCCAAATGGATGAACAATAGATTAGAACATCTCATTGGTCAAAAGAGAGGCATATATAGGCGTATCAAAAGAGGAGATGGGCAGTTAAGAAATCAATATATTCAATTAAAGAGAGAAATAAAGAAAGGAATAAGAAAAGCAAAAAGGGATTATGAGGCTAAGATCGCAAGGGACTCAAAGACTAACCCAAAAGGGTTCTTTCAGGTATACAGAAGTAAGATTAGGGACAAGATTGGCCCACTTAAGAGTAACTCTGGGCAGATCACTGACAGTGATATGGATATGTGTGAAATTCTAAATACCTACTTCCTTTCAGTTTTCACCCAGGAAAATACTAGCGATATTCCTGAAATAATAGATTACGTAGAACAGGACGATAATAAACTATGTACGATTGCGGTAGCTAGTGACATGGTCCTCAGACAAATAGAGAAACTAAAACCTAACAAATCTCCAGGTCCTGATGAACTGTTTGCAAGGGTGTTAAAGGAATGTAAAGAGGAACTTAGCATACCTTTGGCTAATCTTTTTAACATATCACTACAAACTGGCATAGTACCTGATAAGTGGAAAATGGCAAATGTAATACCTATTTACAAGGCAGGTGGCAGGTCCTTGGCTTCGAACTATAGACCAATAAGCCTTAACTCCATAGTTGGAAAATTTATGGAATCAATAATTGCGGAAGCAATTCGTAGCCATCTTGACAGGCACAGATTGATTAATGATTTTCAACACGGTTTCACAAAGGGGCGTTCCTGTCTTACGAATTTATTAACTTTTTTCACTAAGGTGTTTGAGGGGGTAGATCGTGGTAATGAATATGATATTGTGCATATGGACTTCAGCAAGGCTTTCGATAGAGTTCCACACCAGAGGTTATTGGGGAAACTTAAGGCACACTGAATAGGCGAGAGAAATTTTTTCCTGGGTAGAGGCATGGCTGACAGACAGCAGAGTGTTTGCATAAATGGGGAGAAATCCGAATGGGGGCACGTCACAAGCGGTGTTCCTCAGGGGTCAGTGTTGGGCCCGTTGTTGTTCACAGTTTACATAAACGACATAGATGAGGGAATAAATAGCGACATAAGTAAATTTGCTGATGACACCAAAATAGGCCGTCCAATTCATTCTAATGAGGACATTAGAGCACTCAAGGATGATTTGAATAGACTGACGCAATGGTCGGAGAAGTGGCAGATGCAGTTTAATATTGACAAATGCAAAGTTCTAAATGTTGGACAGTTAAATAACCATGCCACATATAAACTAAATAATGTAGATCTTAATACTACCGATTGCGAAAAGGATTTAGGAGTTCTGGTTAGCAGTAATCTAAAACCAAGACAACAGTGCATTAGTGTTCGCAATAAAGCTAACAGAATTCTTGGCTTCATATCTAGAAGTATGAATAATAGAAGTCCTTAGGTTGTTCTTCAACTCTATATATCCTTGGTTAGGCCTCATTTAGACTATGCTGCTCAGTTCTGGCCACCGTATTACAGAATGGATATAAATGCTCTGGAAAACGTACAAAGGAGGATGACAAAGATGATCCCATGTATCAGAAATCTTCCCTATGAGGATAGATTGAGGGCCATGAATCTGCACTCTCTCGAAAGGCGTAGAATTAGGGGGTACATGATCGAGGTGTATAAATAGAAAACAGGAATAAATAAAAGGGGATGTAAATAGTGTGCTGAAAATTTCCAGCCAAGACAGGACTCGCAGCAATGGTTTCAAGTTGGAAAAATTCCGATTCAGAATGGATATAGGAAAGTACTGGTTTGGTAATAGAGTTGTGGATGAGTGGAACAAGCTCCCGTGTACAGTTATTGAGGCTAAAACGTTGTGTAATTTTAAAAACAGGTTAGATAAATACATGAGTGGGTGTGGGTGGGTGTGAGTTGGACCTGACCAGCTTGTGCTGCTGGGTCTGGTACATTGCTCCATCCTTGAGTGGGGATGACCAGACTGGGTGGGTCATTGGTCTAATCCTGGGGGAACACATGGACCTGCTCCGCATGGGTCAGTAGGCCTGTTGCAGTGTTCCTCTCTTTCTTATGGTTCATATGATATATAATATGTTTATATTATATATATATATATTATGATATATATATATATATATATATATATATATATTATATATATATATATATATATATATATTATTATATATATGTCGTGCCGAATTTGTAAAACTGGTTAATTAGCAAGACTCATTTAAAATTAAGCCCTTTCTGAAATTTTCTCTCATACGTTTAAAGATATATTTTTTTCATTAATGTTAATGCAAAAATTTTTAATTTTGTACCTAACCTTATTATAACAAGAACAATTTATTTTAGCCTAACCCAACTAAATATATTTTAAATACGTTTACAATAATTTAGTACTAAACAAACACAATCAAATATATTTTTTCGTTAGGTTCAGAATGATTTTGGCGAAATTATTGCATACACAAATTTTCACTTGTCCTATATTGCAAGATGAGCGTTGCTATTTAAGCCAAGATAGCAAGTTCTGCCTATTCGCACGACATATATATATATTATATAATATATATATATATATATATATTATATATATATATATATATATATATTATATATATATATATATAATATATATATATATATGTCGTGCCGAATATGTAAAACTGGTCAATTAGCAAGAACTCATTTAAAAGTGTGGTTCACTCTGAGGAGGATGTCAATGAGCTCCAGGACGATTTGGACAAGTTGGTGTCTTGGTCTGAAAAATGGCAGATGGGGTTCGGTGTGGATGGGTGTGGGGTGCTTGCCCTTAGTAATGAAGGTAGCTCTCGAAGCTGTAATCTGGGTGAAGTGGAGCTTGATCGTACAGGGTGTGGGGGGACTTGGGAGTCGTGGTAGGTGGAAATCTGAAGCCGGGACGGCGGTGCCTTGGTGTGCGCAGAAGGGCCAGCGGATTGCTTGGATTTGTCTCGGGAAGTGTGGGTAGCGGAAGTCCAAAGGTTATTTTGCAGCTCTGTGCATCACTGGTGGGGCCTCATTTGGATTGTGCTGCTCAGTTTTGGTCCCCTTGCTGCAGGATGGACGTGGACTCATTAGAGAGCATACAGAGGAGAATGACTGGGGTGATTTGCTGTGTGGGGAATCTCCCGTATGAAGATATACTCGAAGCCTTGGATCTCCACTCTCTGGAGAGGCGTGGGGTGGGGGGAGATGTCGTTGAGGTGTATGAGTGGATGACGGGCATGAACAGGGGAGATATTGGTAGGGTGCTGGGGGTGTCGAACCAGGTGGGAACCAGGAATAATGGATTTGGGTTGGATAAATTTAGATTTGGAGGGGGCATGGGTGGGTGCTGGTTTTCTGGCAGAGTTGTGGATGCGTGGAACAGTCATCCCAGTGGGGTGATAGAGGCTAGGACCTTGGGTAGCTTTAAGAAGAGACTGGACAAATATATGAGTGGGAGGGGCTGGGTTTGATTGGTGTCATGGGGTACGGGAGTTATTTCTTGGGTAGCTTTAGGTAGAGGTCGTTTTGATAAGGACCTGCCTCGTATGGGCCAGTAGGCCTTCTGCAGTGTTCCTACATTCTTATGTTCTTATGTAAAATTAATTCCTTTCTAAAATTTTCTCTTATACGCTTAAAGATATATTTTTTTCATTAATGTTAATGTAAAAATTTTTAATTTTGCACCAAAAGAATCTTAGAAAACTTACCTAACCTTATTATAAAAAAAGCAATTTATTTTAGCCTAACCCAACTAAATATATTTTAGATTTGTTTACAGTAATTTAATACTAAACAAACACAGTGAAATATATTTTTTTCGTTAGGTTTTAGAATGATTTTGGCAAAATATTGATACACGAAATTTTCACTTATCCTTATGGCAAGATGTAGCGTTTGCTATTTAAGCCAGATCGCCAAGTTCTGCCTATTCAGGCACGATCTATAATTATGCGTACGATAGGGTAAAACTTGTCAATTAGCAAGAACTCATTTAAAATAATCAAGACCATGTGCAACATCTGATATCTTTATTGTAGACTCTTCCGCCATCCCAATGGCCCTTTATCATACAGATTCTGGCATAATAGAAGACAGTAGTGACTAATACAAGATGAGGTAATCAGTCCTCAGCCTTAGGAGAAGTGTTCACCGCATCGTGTTTAAGATTCTGGAGCAAAGGCAAGAAGACTGGCGGTTATATAGGCGTCAGTGGATGGGACGTCAGCAGACAGAGGGCAAAGTCACTGGTACGGGATTCCCAGTTGAAGTAGTGTCATTCCAAAGGAGATGGGTTAGTTTGCAGCAGCCGTACGAAAGTCTTGTAATGTCCTCTGAACCAAGATTCCATGATGTTGCAGTGTCTGACAAGATTGTGCAAGAAGGTATAAATACCGACAATTTTCGGTATTTATACCTTCTTGCACATAAAATTTATGATCCTTTCTAAAAATTCTCTTATACGTTTAAAGATATATTTTTTTTTTTTATATGTTAAATTCTTCGGTTCATATAAAAATATTAAGAGCTTGTTATTCCAAGCACTAAAATATAATAAGAATTTTTTTTATTTTTGTCAAGAAATCACATGTTATATATGTGTTCTAAAGATTCCAAGATAAGAACTAGTCAGGAATGTAAGTAAAGACACAATGCAACTAATGTAAATTTATGTGGACGTTTCGCTCTCCAGGAGCTTTATCTAGCCATTACAAACATATACATGACACAGGAGGGTAGAAAAGGCTCAGAGTGAGTGAAACTTTATGAGTACCATTTCGATGATCACTAGTTGTAGTAGTAGTAGTAGTGTAGTGACAAAAGTAATAAATCATGGTAGAGCAATTAATTCGTACATAGTAAAGGATATAAAGCTATTACTTGGTAACATAAAACTAGGTTGGACAAATATAAACTGGAATGAGGCAGCTTGTTTCAGTGTTCACTCTCTATGCTTTGTGTAGTATAACAGGAGAGACTATGTGATGGCAGGGTTTACTGTTTTCAGGAGGATTCTTGCTAAGACTTCGGAGATGGTGAATGCTGCCGTTGTTTTGTTTAATTGTAATTCGAAACAGCGATCAGTGCTGATTCAAGGCACTTGCGTGTGTGGAAATTAGTTTGTAATAAAGTTGGTAGAATTACCGACAATATGTAAAGTAAAAGGACACAAGTGCAACTAATGTGACATTTATTGTGGCAACGTTTCGCTCATCCAGGAGCTTTATCAAGCCATTACAAACAATACATGGACACAGAGGGTATATAAAGGCTCAGAGTGAGGTGAATACTAGTGAGGTACCATTTCGATGTTCACTAGTGGTAGTAGTAGTAGTAGTAGTGGTAGTGACAAAAGCAATTAATTCGTACATGAGTAAAAGGATATAAAAGCTATTACTTGGGTAACATAAAAATAGGTTGGACAAATATAAACTGGAATGAGGCAGTTGTTTCAGTGTTCACTCTCTGTGCTTTGTGTAGTATAACAGGAGAGACTATGTGATGGCAGGGTTTTACTGTTTTCAGGAGGATTCTTGCTAAGACTTCGGAGATGGTGAAGCTGCCGTTGTTTTGTTTTAATTGTATTCGAAACAGCGATCAGTGCTGATTCAAGGCACTTGCGTGTGCGGAAATTAGTTTCTTTTATCACAAGTTGGGTCC
Source organism: Cherax quadricarinatus (assembly GCF_026875155.1). NCBI lineage: Eukaryota > Metazoa > Arthropoda > Malacostraca > Decapoda > Parastacidae > Cherax > Cherax quadricarinatus. Next base: position 19,598,430 of record NC_069476.1, read on the forward strand.
TGAATTTCCAAGATGATGTGAAAGTGGACACAAGTGCAACTTTTAAGTGTCGTTACATCGTTATTGTGGCAGAGCGGTTTCGACTCTGTTTCACAGTGAGACTTTATCAGCCTACACAGTATAGTGTAAACACCGCATGGGTTATAAGGCTAGGTTTGACTGGTTAGAATCCTTTATTGAGGTACATTCGATGTCGACTCTGGTATTGTTGTAGTACTTTGTAGATGTTTAGTGACAATGTGAAGAATTATACTTTGTTAGCTGCGTTGATGCGTAAAAGTGACATAAACAACGCTATTCCATTTATATTGTCAACATAAAATGTTACCCAAGTATACTTTAACCTTTTATCATGAGCAGATTATTGCTTTTGTTCACTACACTCTCTTGCTAGTAGCTACAACAGAGAACATTGAAATGGCAGTTTACTAGTTTTCAGTGATTCTTGCTTATAACCTTCGGGTGTGGTCCATTGTATTTTTTAATGTTGATAAACCTAGCGATAGTTGCCGAATAAGTCACATAGTTGCCTTGGGAAATTAGTTTCTTTTATCACTAATTGGGCGTCTCTGAATTTCATAAGATGATTGGTGGAATTTCGGTGTTGTACACAGGCGTTGTTTAAGTTGTCGTTCCTACATGCGTATATGTGTTCATTGAGGCGGGTGTCGAGGTTTCTTGCTGTTTCACCTACGTAGATCTTGTCACAGCCTCCACAGGGTATAATGTAAACTCCTGCATTGACTGGTTCGTGGTGCTTGGGTTTTGTCCTGGTTAGATCCTTTATTGAAGTGGTAGAAGCGATGGCGACTCTGGTGTTAGCTTTTGAAAGTACTTTTGAGACGTTTAGTGCAACCTGGCTGTTGGGAAGAATTATAACAATGCCTGTGTACAACACCGAAATTCCACCAATCATCTTATGAAATTCAGAGACGCCCAATTAGTGATAAAAGAAACTAATTTCCGCACATGCAAGTGCCTTGAATCAGCACTGATCGCTGTTTCGAATACAATTAAACAAAACAACGGCAGCTTCACCATCTCCGAAGTCTTAGCAAGAATCCTCCTGAAAACAGTAAACCCTGCCATTACATTGTCTCTCCTGTTATACTACACAAAGCATAGAAAGTGAACACTGAAACAAGCTGCCTCATTCCAGTTTATATTTGTCCAACCTATTTTTATGTTACCCAAGTAATAGCTTTTATATCCTTTTACTCATGTACGAATTAATTGCTCTACCATATTGTATTACTTTTGTCACTACCACTACTACTACTACTACTACTACCACTAGTGAACATCGAAATGGTACCTCACTAGTATTCACCTCACTCTGAGCCTTTATATACCCTCTGTGTCCATGTATTGTTTGTAATGGCTTGATAAAGCTCCTGGAGAGCGAAACGTTGCCACAATAAATGTCACATTAGTTGCACTTGTGTCCTTTTACTTTACATATTGTCGGTAATTCTACCAACTTTATTACAATATGTCAGGAATGTTGTGGTCTATAAAGGTGATTGACATATAAAAAGTCTTAGAGTAAAGTTGCCAGCGTTTGTGAAATAATTTTAATGGTACTAGCAATGACGGCTTCTGTTGATGAGTGAGATACCTGGAGTCTACCTGGAAGATATTCCGGGGCTCAATGTCCCCTCGGCCCGGTCCACGACCAGGCCTCCCGGTGGATCATGGCCTGATCAACCAGCCTGTTAATGCTGGCCGCACAAACTCCAGCCACAGCCCTGCACATTTGAGTATTTTTATTGAGAGAGAGAGAGAGAGAGAGAGAGAGAGAGGAGGAGTACCAGTGTCGGAAGAAAAAGGAACTTGACAGACAGGACCACCTGTTTAGAGATCTGTTCTCAGAACAAACCAGCAGGATCTCTGAACTGGTGAACACTCACACGTCACCCACTCAGCTACTCCTATCCCAGTCAATATGGCTTCAGGAAAGGTTACTCTGCTGCTGATCTGTTGTATGTAAAGTAAAAGGACACAAGTGCAACTAATGTGACATTTATTGTGGCAACGTTTCGCTCTCCAGGAGCTTTATCAAGCCATTACAAACAATACATGGACATAGAGGGTATATAAAGGCTCTGAGTGAGGTGCAATACTAGTGAGGTACCATTTCGATGTTCACTAGTGGTAGTAGTAGTAGTAGTAGTAGTAGTAGTAACACAAATAATACAATATGGAAGAGCAGTTAATTCGGACATGAGTAAAAGGATATAAAAGCTATTACTTGGGTAACATAAAAATAGGTTGGACAAATATAGACTGGAAAGAGGCAGGTTTTTTTCAGTGTTCACTCTCTGTAATGTGCTTTGTGTAGTATAACAGGAGAGACTATGTGATGGCAGGGTTTACTGTTTTCAGGAGGATTCTTGCTAAGACTTCGGAGATGGTGAAGCTGCCGTTGTTTTGTTTAATTGTATTCGAAACAGCGATCAGTGCTGATTCAAGGCACTTGCGTCTGCGGAAATTAGTTTCTTTGATCACTAATTGGGCGTCTCTGAATTTTCATGAGATTTTGGGGGAAATTTCGGTGTTGTAAAACGGGCGTTTTTTTAATTTTGTCGTTCCTGCATGCGAAAAATGTTTTTTCATTGAGGGGGGTTTTCGAAGTTTTTTTGCTGTTTCCCCCAACTAAATCTTGTCACAAGCCTCCACAGGTATGGATAAAAGGGTTTTGAAAAACCGACAAGTTGAAGAGTAGACATTTAAACAGCAAATGGAAATCTTTATTCGGGAAAACGTTTCGCCAAAACAGTGCTTCACCCAGTCCAATACAAAGAGGAAGGCGAAAGGGGAAGGAGGAGAATGTTTTTAATCACCCCTCAACCGGGATTTCAAAAGTGTTCGGGCCCCATCAATTTTTAGAATGTACAGCTTTAGGGCTGAGAAGCCACGTTTTGGCAAAAACTTTCCCTGAATAAAGTTTTCCCATATGCTGCATAATTTGCCCCTAAACCCTTAAAACTTTTTCGGTTTTTCAAACCTTTCATCACAATTTGTCGGACACTGCAGCTATGGGTTTCTTGTTACAAAGAACTCTTCAACACTTTTTTAAACCTTTTTGGACAAAGACCTACTTCGACTAGTGATGGTACCACTAACCCCGCCTCCATCTGCTTCAGTCACCTCACTAAAATTAATAAGCCACGCCCTACGGCCCTATGCTGTACATTCAAACAAGATTGAGGGACTAAAAACACATCGCCCCCATTGAGGGACGTTTACCTCATTCCCTCCCCCCCTTACCCTTCCCTTTGTATTGGACTGATAAAGCCCTGTGGGGAAACTTTTCCCCGAAAAAAAGTTTTTCCCATACCCTGCATAAGTGCCCTCAATTTTTCCACGGGGTATAGTGAAACCCGAAATTAAACGGGTTTTCGGGGTGTTTGGGGTTTTTGCCTGGTTAGACCCTTTTTATTAAGTGGTAGAAGCGATGGCGACTCTGGTGTTAGCTTTGAAAGTACTTTTGAGACTTTGTGAAACCCTTTGGCTGTTGGAAAATTTTATAATTTTTTTGGGAGCGGTTTTTGATCCCGGGGGGAAAAAATTGATGATCTGAAAAAAGCCTTTTCTTGCAGTTTTTGATGAAAAAAAAGGGAAAATTTGTAATTTCAGTGAAAAGTTGGTGAATGTAAGTAAAATTCCTCGTCAAAAAAACCGGGAAACAAAAATTTTCGGTATGCTCTTAGGAAAAACCCCCCAAATGATGAGGGCCTCTTTTGGTCGGGTATCTTAAACCGGGAATAGAAGTGTGTGAGATCAATTTTTTTGGGAAGGGTTTTCCGAAAAACTTGAAATCTTAGGTTTTTTCCCTACTTTGTGAATGGGGAGGGTCGGGGAAAGGGTTTAGTTTGCCCTTTGGGACCCCCTTTCCCTATTGTAAACTGAATCGCGGGTTTTTCAACTGCGTTGAGCCTTGCCTGAAGATCCCGTACATAAAAACTTTTGGAGTTATACGAGGACCCGCCCCACGTAAAAAAACCCAAGTGACGCTTAAAAGGGAAAATTTTGGGCGAAGGGGTTCGGACCCTAGGTTTTCCATGAAATGTTGGCTGGGACGGCATTTTTAAATTGGGGGGCCCCCAATTTCCCAGGGCCGTAATTTTTTTTTGTGACTTGTTATTGAAAGAAAAACAGTTAAAATTAAAACACAGATTTTCAATCAAGTCAACAAAATCTCCGGGGGAAAAAGGAAAAATTAAAAGGTTTCCTGGTGATTTTTAACGTCGTAAAACCCTCAATGGTTTTTTTTGGTAGGTACTTTTTTTAAGAGGGAATTAAACACCCAAAAACTGCTTAGTTCTTGTTAGGGGTTTGGAGGGGTTTAGGGAAATGCATTGAAAAGGTCGCCTAAAGTTTTTTAAAAATGAGGGGGGGCTGTGGTCCCCAAAAAGGCAGAAAGATGTTTGGCAAAAAACCCGCTAGTTTGGGGTGGAGCACTGCCTTTTTCCTTTACGTGATTGGTCTGAGAGGAAAAATTGGGTGTTTTGGGTCTTGGGAAAAACCTTTACATTGGGGCTGGTTTGGGTTTTGCTTGGTAACAAAACAAAAGTTTTTTCCCCTTTCTCTATGCTTTTTTGAGTATTTGTCGGGTTTTTTGTATAGAAAGTCTTGGTGAGCGCCCTCCCACTTTTGGGGCTGATGGGTTCGTAGTAAAATTGATCATTCAAAAGGTCCATCTTTTTAAAGTGTTTTTGTCCGGGTGTTGAAAATGACACTCCACCTCCTTTTTTCCGGGGTGACAAAATTTTTGGGGGGCCCCTTTGGGGGAGGCCCTTTAAAAGGGCAGTAAATTTCTTTTTAGGAAGATTAAAAAGAAGGGGGGGTTTCACATAAAGCTGCAGTGGAAGGCCCCCTGTAATAAAACCCCGTTCCAAGTTGCTGTCACTTTCTATGGTTCCGGGTAACAAGTTTGAGTTAAATGTTAGGTTTCCCGTATTTTGGTGGAAAATTTTGACCCCCAACTCAGTGCTTGTTTCTAGTAGTCGGTTAAGGTCGTACGAAAGTTGTTTACGGGCGACATTCTCAATCGCATCCGTAACCTCTCCACCCGGGTAAAAAAGAAACAAAGCATTTTGGGATGTGACTTCCCCTTCACAAAAGTCCCTACCAAAAAACCCCTTGGGGTTCTACGACGTAAAGTGGAACCGGGCCCTTTAATTTTCCCCTTTACCCCCCCGGGGGGATTTTGTTGATTTGATTGAACCTGTTTTAAATTTTCCAACTGTTTTTCTTTCAAAAAAAAAAGCTCAAAACAAAAAAACCTAGGGCAGGGGAATGGGCCCGAAAATAAAAGTCCGTCCTACCAACTTATACGGGGAACACCTAAGTCCGAACACTTCGCCAACATCACCCCTTTAAAGCGTCACTTTTTGTTTCCGTGGACGGTCCCGTAATAACTCCAAAACGTTTTTTATGTACGGGATCTTCGGCAAAAGGGTCAACGCATTGAACCACGATTCAGTTTACAAATAGAAAAGAGTCCAAAGACAACACCTTTCCCCCGGGCGTCCTCCTCAAAAAAGTAGACAACAAACCCAAAAATTTTAATTTTAAACGGAAACCCACCCCAAAAAAAATGTCTCACAAAACCCTTTTTCCGGCAAGAAAACCAAGACCAAAAGAGGCATCATCAATCGGGGTTTTTCCCCAAAGCATACCCCAAAATTTTTAAATCCTGAGTTTCTTGACGAGGAATGGGACAACAATTTACCAAAAAATTTTACCGAGCTACAATTTTTCCCCCCTTTTTTCATCAAAAGACTACAAGAAAAAAAGCTCTTTAGATCATCAATTCTCCACGCATCCCAAAACCGCTCCCCAAAAAAGTTATAATTCCCCTTCCCAAAACCAGGGTTTCACTAAACGTCTCAAAAGTAAATTTTCCCCAAACTAACCCCCAGGGTCGCCATCGCTTTTTACCAATTCAATTTAAAAGGGTCTAACCCCGGGCAAAACCCAAAAACCCGAACCCGTCAATGCAGGATTTACACTAAACCCGTGGGGCTGTGACAAGATTTTACGTAAAGGTTTAAACAGCAAGAAACCTCGAAAAAAACCCTCCCAATGAACCCCATTTAAAGCATGCAGGAACGACAACTTTAAAAAACGCCTGTGTACAACACCGGGAAAAAACCCCCAATCATCTCATGAAAATTTAGAGTGATCAAAGAAACTAATTTTTCCCCAGAAAGGGAAGTGCCTTAATCCGCAAATGACCCCCTGTTTTTGAATACAATTTTAAAAAAAACAACGGGAGCTTCAACCATCTCCGAAAATCTTTGAAAGAATCCTCCTGAAAAAGTAAACCCTTTCCGTCACATAGTCCCCTCCGTTATACTACACAAAGCAAAATTACAGAAGTGAACACTGAAAAAAAAACCCGCCTCTTTTTATCTATATTTTTCCAACCTATTTTTTTTGTTTCCCCCCTAATAACTTTTAATCCTTTTACTCATGTACGAATTAAATGCTCTTCCCTATTGTATTATTTTTGTTCACTATTTCTACTACTCACCACAAATGAAAATCGAAAAGGTACCCCCACTAGAAATTGGGCCCCCCCTCAGAGCCCTTTTTATACCCTCCTATTTCCCCTGTATTTTTTGTAATGGCTTGATAAAACTCCGGAGAGCGAAACGTTCAAAACAAAAAAATGTCACATTTGTTCCCCTTGTGTCCCTTTTTCTTTTCATATTTTTCGGTAATTCTACCAAATTTATTACATGCTTTCTGTTGTTAAACCAACCCCCACTAATTGGGGACAAGTCACTGGGGTAATTTAAATGTAGCTGGGTGGTAGCAAATGGGCATTGGGTGGGCTTTCGACCCGGGCCTCTTACAAAAATTCAAGCACTGGGGAAAATTTCAGGCTCTACGCTGTCTCCTCGTGATTAAACCTTTATGGGAATCCTAAGTGTAGTTTTTTAATGGAACGGGAAACACAAGCACCTTTGGGCAAGCGTTTCACAAGGAAAACGTGCGGGACCTTGTTATGGAATGTCCCACTTTAAACCTTCTCCCTCCCCATCCCCCGAATCACATGCATATTCAGACGACTGTAAAACCCGACATTCACTTCCCAAAGAAAGAAATGCTAGCTGCTCCCCAAGGGTACATCAAATCACCACTGAGGCTATTCAATTGGGGAAATTTTAAAGGGGAAGTAAAAATTTGCACCTGAGAAAACGCAAATGAAGAACGTCCCCTAGGCACCAAGATGGTAATTTTGGGGCAGTAGAAAAGGGGAATAGGAGGGTGTTTGGGACCTGGGGGAAAAGTTGAAATCCTTGGGGGGAAATTTGACTCCAAAAACCAACCATGAAGAACCATTTTGCAAATCTTGCAAAAAAGGCACCAGGAAACTTACAAAAACTTTTCCCCCGTACCTCGCCCTCCCACTTGACAGGAGGGGGGGGCAAGATTCTTACGAGGGACAAGTACCTCACGCCCTTAGAAAAATCCAAATTTCTTGGGGTTTTCCTGCCCCCCCCCCCCCCCCCCCCATCATCTGCGACTTGGGGTTTACAATTTGAGAACAGGGAAGACGTCCCCATCCCCGCCGGGCCCATCCCCGGATGATCGGGCCATTTTAGCAGAGCCTTCAACATAGGAGGGGTGTGAGTGGCCTTACGTTTTTACAAGGGGCCCAAAATTTTCAAAGTACCAAAACTTGGAACCACTTTGAGGACAGGGGGAAATAAAACTTTTAACCACAAGACAGGCAGAAAACGCAACTTCACTTGCCTTTTACCCCTTTTTTTCAGAACATCACTTCCATCTGAGATCATAATTTCCCCGGGTACTCGATTTTGGGAAAACCCTTCCCTACACCTAATGATGTCAACGAGAAAAAAGTCAGTTTATCAAATGAAAATGCTGGCTCACAGATGGGTCCAATTTCGTCCGTTCCCCACTTTAGTCTCATAACAATAAAAATGCTTTTTAAATGAGCTGATGTAGGTAACGCTCTTAGTTTTTCCAATAAAGTTAGGGAAACCTAACCTGTAAATAGCTTGCCCAAAAAAACTAGGAATCCTTAACCTTGGGCAAACCCCGTGTAGTCGTTTATGTAAATTGTGAACAACGGGCCCAACACTGACCCCTGAGGAACACCGCTTGTGACGTGCTCCCATTCTGATTTCTCCCCATTTATGAAAACTCTCTGCTGCCTATTTGTCAGCCATGCCTCTACCCAGGAAAAAATTTCTCCTCCTATTCCGTGTTTCTTCAATAGCCTCTGATGTGGAACTCTATCGAAAGTCTTACTGAAGTCCATATACACAATATCATATTCATTACCATGATCTACCTCCTCAAACACCTTAGTGAAAAAAGTTAGTAAATTCGTAAGACAGGAACGCCCCTTTGTAAAACCGTGTTGAGATTCATTAATCAGTCTGTGCCTATCAAGATGGCTACGAATTGCTTCGGCAATTATTGATTCCATAAATTTTCCCACTATGGAGGTAAGGCTTATTGGTCTATAGTTCGAAGCCAAGGACCTGTCACTTGCCTTGTAAATAGGTATTACATTTGCCATTTTCCACTTATCAGGCAATATGCCAGTTTGTAGTGATATGTTAAAAAGATTAGCCAAAGTTATCCTAAGTTCCTCTTTACTTTCCTTTAACACCCTTGCAAACAGTTCATCAGGGCCTGGGGATTTGTTAGGTTTTAGTTTCTCTATTTGTCTGAGGACCATGTCACTAGATACCGCAATCGTGCATAGTTTATTACCGTCCTGTTCTACATAATCTATTATATCAGGAATATCGCTAGTATTTTCCTGGGTGAAAACTGAGAGGAAGTAGGTATTGAGAATTTCACACACATCCGTATCACTGTCAGTGATCTGACCAGAGTTACTCTTAAGTGGGCCAATCTTGTCCCTAATCTTACTTCTGTATACCTGAAAGAACCCTTTTGGGTTAGTCTTTGAATCCCTTGCGACCTTAGCCTCATAATCCCTTTTTTGCTTTTCTTATTCCTTTCTTTATTTCTCTCTTTAATTGAATATATTGATTTCTTAACTGCTCATCCCCTCTTTTGATACGCCTATATATGCCTCTCTCTTGAGCAATGAGATGTTTTAATCTATTGTTCGTCCATTTGGGATCATTTTTGTTAGATCTAATTTCCCTACTCGGAACAAAAGTTGTCTGGGCAGCTAGAACTATGCTCTGAAAAACGTCATATTGGCAACCAAGATCACCTACCTGACCCTTAGTCAGGACATCCCAATTTAGCCCACTCAGGTAATTTTTTCAGTCCCATGAAGTCGGCCAAGCGAAAATCTGGGACAGAGATTTGAGTGCAGTTATCTGGGTAATTCCATGATATATTGAAACTAAGTGATTTGTGATCACTTTCCCCAAGCTCATCATTAATCTCGAGAATATTAATTAGTGAATCTTTGTTGGCAAGAACCAAGTCAAGCAGACTGTTTCCTCTAGTTGGTTCTGTCACAACCTGTTCTAAAAAGCAATCCTGAGCCATATCAAGAAAGTCACTAGACTCAAGATTTCCTGTCATATTGTTCCAATCAATTTGTATAAAGTTAAAATCTCCTATTATGACAACATTTTCATATCTAGATGCCTTATGAATTTCGTCCCATAACAGCTTACTGCGCTCCCTATCAAGGTTTGGTGGCCTATAAATCACACCCAAAATTAATTTGTCACGTCCCTCGAGAAACTGTAGCCAAACAGATTCTTTGTTCGATGTTTCTAATCTTATATCATGTATAAGACAACAATTTAAATTTTCTGTGACATACATCGCCACTCCACCACCCTTTTTGTTGACCATATCAGTGTGGAATAGTTTATAACCCTGTATGTTGCATTCAGAAGGCATTTCTCTAAATTTCAGGTTGAACCAGATCTCTGTTATACCAATATCTATATTACCTACACTTGCAAGTAATCTTAGCTCATCTATCTTATTTCTTAGACTCCTACTATTTGTACAGTAAACCTTAAGGGAGTTAATCACTCGTTGCCCTCTACTATCTCTCTTTGTTTGTTGATCAATTGATTTGCCATTACTAGCAACTTGTCTTTTAAACATATCCCTGAGGTATCCCGGTAATAACTGCTGTTTTTAACGCTAATGCTGCAGCCTGATTGTTTCCCACAAACACCCATACCTCTATAATCTATCAGTTTAAATTCCTAGACAAGTCATCAATTACCCTCTCAATCGAACTGGCTAATGCAACCACTCCATCCCCAGAGAGATGAACTCCATCCTTGCATACATATCACGTTTGCCAAAGAACAGGTTCCAGTTATCAATGACTGGGATTGCAAGTTCCTTGCAGTACCTGTCTAGCCAGCAATTTATACCAATTGCCCTAGACATCCATTCATTACCCACTCCCTTTCTATGCAAGATGCTACATATGACTGGGATCCCTTCCTTAGACTTAACCACTTCTATGGCTGACCTGTACTTATCCAGCAGCTCCTCTCTCCTGCCCTTCCCAATGGCATTACCCCCAGCACTAAGACAGAGAATGGGTTTGTTCCCATTACCTGCCATAATATTATCCAACCTGCTGACTATGTCACCAACACCAGCTCCAGGAAGACACACTCTCTGTCTGACCTTTCTGTCTCTGTTACAAACTGCAGGATCCATATATCTTACCTGAGAATCTCCTAATATAAAAATATTCTTACCTTGATTAGCAGGGAAATCAGTGGTATCTTCAACCTCACTAACCACTGAAGTACGCTCGTCTTGGAGAACAGAGAATTGATATCCTACCTTCACATCTTCTCTAACTCTCCTCATCTTCCTTAACTGTGAATCACTTGTCACTTAAAGCGGCTGCCACTCTCACTGCTGGTGACCATTTCCTTCTTATCGGCTAAATCCTTCTCACACTCACTCCCAAACTCATTTATGCTAAGCTTCAGCCTCCTATTTTTCTCCTGAAGAAGTAGAATCTCCTTCTTCAACACTTGATCCTGAGATTCTAAAACACTACAACAAGCCATGGTGCTTGGTAACAGCCCACGCTAACTCCCAAGAGCTTAGGCAGGTATGACCACACGTGACCACAGACCCTTAGACCGTCAGTCTAAGGGTAACCATGGACGGTGACACATCTGCACTACGCTACTCTGAGACGTCTCCCTGCTTTGGTTGCTCTCTTATTTATTAACCATAATTATCATGTAGGTTTGATTTCTTCGTAGTGGAGTCAGCGCCATTACTCGCAGCTTGCTAGCGGGTTTGGGTACCTCAAAACATCACACATTTATTAATGCTTCTGTTGAATCGTTTTTTTTTTCTTTAATACTGGTTTTTATAATGAGAAGTTAATTCCATGAATTTACCAGTAGTTTACATTAATATAGTTCTGTTGTGAATTTTAAGCTGCTGTATCCAGAGGCAATTTACTTTCCTAATCTCTTTGAATCTCAGATAAACTCCTTCCATTTCCATTATTTAAGCATAATCAGATTTATTAATAGCTTTAATATTTTTTGAAGGTGGCTTTAGATTGGCGTGTTTGTATAAAGATTCATTCTTCTACGTCCGAGGACACTCTGCCAGAAGGAAAAGCACAAAAAATATTTTACAACTCAATCCAAAATCGTACGAACATTGATAGATATTCGAATCACTCCACTGCAGACAGCATTGTCAGACCTTTATATTTACAGATAAACGATGCTAATTATATAAGGCAAAAAAGCTACTTACTTCATCCAACTATAAGGAAATTCATAAGGCAACATAAAATCTATATCACATTTAAGAAGAAAGTGTATGGATATGTGTTAATCATTATGGAGGCTTGATAAAATTATTGAATCTTCAAAAAATTCGAGTTCAAGCGCATAATTACAATACATATATACCTTATAAACAGAACAATTTTGAATTACGCATGTTATCGCATTCGTAACCTATACCAAGCCTCTTGAAGAAATGAACAGACTAAACTAGCCCTTAAAAAAGGGTGACGAATTCAAGAGAAAGTTAATACCATCATCACAACTTCCAACAGTACTATTTAGTACATAGGGAGTTTTCAATTAGCCAAGAGTCTGGAGACCGAGTTCTTCAGTAAGGTGTATCGTGGCCAACTATCAAATTGGATCTTTCTCTTGCTACTGCGTCTTAACGCCACACTTGACCAATGTTGTTTTTAAAATTGTTCTTTGCGTCTAATACGCTAAAGTTGTTGTTATTTTCCTAATTGTGTCTGCCATGTTTTACAAATTTGTAAAGGTTAATAATTATCTCTTAAAAAATCATAATAAAAAATTTTGGTATTTGGAAAAATATGTGAGGAAGACTCCATCGGTGGGCATGAAGTGATAGGTAAAAATGTGCACTTGAAAATATATATATATTTTTGTTTTTTTTACCACGACAAGGTGTTTCTGGGCCATCTTGTGCCCTTCTTTGGGGGAAACTGTAATAATAATTACAATGTGTGAATATAGGGTGGTGGTTGGTAGTGGTGGTACTTTGGCCGTCAGGAAAGGGAACTAAAAGGCAACTGTGTGCAGAAGCTTGCCAAAAAATATTTTACACTAGTTCAGAGAACTTTAAATATTGATAAATGATTGACGGAGAAGAGAAAGGAGAAATAATCCAATGTACACTGTAGGTTGGTGTCATGGGCTGTTACTAATCAATAGCATCCTTTTTGATGGTTAATGTTCCTTTGTTCAAGAAATTGGTACTACCTTATTGACTCTGACTACTTCACTCTCTCGAGGATTCTACGTCCATTTCGGCGATAGTACGTGCCCTATAATTATAAAAAAAAAAGATTCATTTGAAATCTCCCATAATATCCTAATTATCGTACTCGATAATGTTTAGTCAACAAACATGAAAATCCCTTGCTAAGCAAACTACAAAATCCCTGACGACAATTTTGACAAATGTGCAATATATATATATACTATTATTTATATATATTTATTTTTTTATATATATATTTAGATATTTATATTTATATATATATTTATATATATTATATTTATGTCTGCGAATAGGCTAGAGAACTTGCGATCCTTGGCCCTTAATAGCAACGCTATCTTGCCATATTAGGACAAGCGGAAAAAATTTGATGTGTATGCGTAATAATTTCGCCAAATTCATTTGAACCTAACAGATAAAAAATATAATTTCACTGTGTGGTTTAGTATTAAATTATTGTAAACGTATCTTATATATAATAAACGGTTTCGTATGTGCACCAACTAGCAGGTTATAATAGAAAATATTCAAGAGGGTTGCTAGTAGACATTGCAGGTTAATCAACCATTCAAATCTTTATGAAGCTGTGTGTAGTCTGTGGTTCAATCAACCAAACGGAGCTTCCACATGCATTATATTGTCATGTTCTGTTGGATATTGGTGTCACGCCCCTTGTGCCAGATATCCAAGAAATAGCTACTAAGAGGTATTAAAACAGGGAAGTGTTTTTTGGGTATGGCCCAAATGAGATAATTCTGTGGATTAAAATCACAAGTATTAAACGAGGTCAACTTCAAAGCTGCTTTCATAGAAAACTGAGCTTTCTACAACAGATGGGAAAACATAAAAAGTACGGGCTGAATGGTTCTGCCCTTTGATACTTGGACCTTCTCATGTAGTCAGGGAAAACTGTAAGGATGGTGGATGATAGTCCTTGGTAGTCAGTAAATGGGGGGGCTGATAGGGCTGTACTGGGAGAGACAGTAATGGGGAAGTGGAGGTGCTGTCCTGGGAGACAGTAATGAGTGAATGCTGGGAGGTTGCTGGCTGGGGAGACAGTAATGGTTGAAGTGGAGATGCTGTCCTGGGTAGGGACAGTAATGGGGAAAGCTGAGATGCTGTCCTGAGGAGACAGTAATGGTGAAGTTGGAGATTTTGTCCAGGTAGTCGGGAAATTATACGCAGGAAGGAATACATATGATTGACCTCATAGGGGACTGGAGCCAGAGTAGGGGTAATCAAGTTGTAGTCAAGATAAGTAAAACCAATATTGCAAACTAGAAATACCGCCGGAATTAGAAAAAGAGGACTCCACTAGCATTAGTGAGATATATTACCAAAATACAAATGGTGGGAGCTCCATTGTTGGTGATCTAGGTGAGGATTGTATAAAGTAGACAGGGAAACATGCACAACAGGGAATACTGTCACAAGAATCCCACAAGGCAAACGGAAACCAAGCCTGTGCTCTCATATTATATGCACTCGGTATTGCTGGCAGGGAAATCTGGGAAAAATGAATGCGGGTCGTGCAACCTAGGGACCAACTAGGAATTGCCATGCCCTTATGACCAACAGGAAAATTGCAATATTCCCTTCCTGTAAGCTTTTTCCTCCTTGAAAGGTGTTAATCCATTCAGTACAGGAAAGACTTGCTATACTTAAATTGCCAGGCATACCATCTAAAAGGGGACAAAAATATACAAAATCAGCCAGGCCATGGGGAAAACAGGGGAAGCTCAGCCACTCAAGAGGGAGAGGTTTTTTTCAGTGCCGGGAAGGAAAAAAACAAATAACTGGCAGGGAAAATGGAGAAGAAGAAATCGTACACCAATACAGTCATTCCTGGAGTGTACCACAGTCGATGGCCTCCACTCACAAAACAACAGATACAGAGTACTAATGCCCGGAAAAGAAATTTCCCCCCCCAGTCCAACAAGACCAACCTGTCCGATAACATTCTTCTTTGCAAATATACAGCGGTTCTAAAGCCAGCAACAATCAACAAAATACCTTTCATCCGTGGCATGCTTGCAGAGGCAAAAAAGGATCAATGTTGGGCTTTCACTGAGGACCACATAAAGGATCACTTGGGACAACGCGAAATATGGATCCCTGGTTACAAACTATACAGATGTGAAGAGTCTGAACAGGAAAAAGGGGGGGGTTGGCCTGTACATTGCAGAGTAACTTGTTTGCATACAGAACTGCTAAAGGCCTCAAATGATTGTAGGGGAAGTTTTAGCTGTAAAGGTCGAGAACCAAAACCTAGTATTGTGAAGTCTTCAGCCTCACGGATGCTACATCCCAGCAATTCCTGGATACAGCTGTTTTAAAAATTGCCACTGTATGGAAATCCTTCAGCTCCTGCTAACCAACATCTTGATCCTGGGGGTTTTCAACTTAAGGCACCTAAATGGAGGTTTATAGCAAATAAATATTGTTGCAGTAATAACACCAGGAGGCAGCTTGATGAAAACTACACTCACGCGTGCTATTTAAATCTATGCACAAAAATTCAATTTACAACCAGCTAATAATAGAGCTACGGTAGGGACTGGAGAATACACTAGACCTCTTTCTTCACTAACGATTGATGATTTAGTTAAGAAAATATCACCTATCAAAACAATATACTCAGATTCACTACATTATTGAGGTTCAGTCATGTATGGCAGCGGAGCCCAGACCCGACTTTAAGGAGTTTAGTCACGAGGGAAGCTTCACCAAATTCAACTTCAATAACAAAAACATAAAGTGGGGGGACAAGTTAAACCAAGTCCTAACCGATATAAGCTGGGAAGATAATATAAGCAACACCAGACCCCAACTTATGCTAGAACAGTTCTAACTCGGTGGCACTCGATGTACTTGCACAAGGCTTATTCCTTTAAGAAATATGGAGGAGTAGAGGTAAAACATGAAAAGAGACAGGCGCTCCCTTTACAGCGCGACGGAAAAAAGAATTTACAGAGCGGCTAATAAGGGTCAAATATCTGAAATGCGTTAGGGTGACATCTGGTTATGAGATATAGCTAAGCATCGAACTTAAGCTAAAAGTATCCTTTGGAGTCAGGTATCGCGGGAAGAACTAAACAGCCATAATTGAAATCGAAAAAGAAACCCATAAGTTTTTCTTCTCCAATGCCAAATCAAAAATCGGAGATCAACGTCTCCTGTATTGGGCACCTACTGAACAGATGGGTTCGACACAGATGATCAACAAGGAAATGGAGGTGAGCTCTCAAGTCCCAATATGACTCAGTTTCTTAGCATGCCGCTAACCAGGACTGAGGTTCGAGTTCAAATGAATTTTTTATGAGAGAGCCACAAAATTTGATTAACACACGCCTATCCGATGTAATCCTGCACGCCCAACTGACTTCGAACAGGCGTAAATAAACATGACTTGCCCATGCACTTCTGCCCCTGGGCAAGACTCAATGGAGAACTCTGTGTTCATCAAGAACTGCAAGAAGCCCTATCACGGAGCCGTTTCCATCCTATGGAGAGGGAGCATGGGACACGGGGGTCGTCCCAAGTTACTAAAAACAACAGGAAATAGCCCCACTCACAAGGGGCAGTTAAGCCTCAGGCTAAGAACTAACAGGACCTATAGCACTAAATCCCAATCACCTAAAATATCTTTGTAAGGGTTTGCCTAAGACGCAAGATCACCCGCATCTAGGAAAACCATCAAGTTACGCTTCACAGGGGCAACATGGTTTTTTGAACAGGTCGCCTGTCGGTTAAAACTATTGGACCACTAGACAAGGTGCCTAAATGCTCTAGATGACAAAAAGAATGCATGATGTAATATATTACAGACTTCTGGCAAAAGCCTTCGACAAGTGTGTGACCATGGCCGTAATAGCGCACAAAATGAGATGCTATAAGGAAATTAACAGAAAGTTCGGTCGATGGGATCTATAATTTCCTCACTAAACAGACACAGAGAGTGTCGTCAACAGAGTAAAGTCCGAGGCAGAGCTATCGGTTGGTGAAATATGAAAAGATATGTTCCACAAGGCACAGTACTCGCTCCCGTCTTGTTCCTCATCCTTTATCCGACTTATAGACAAGGATGTCAGCCACAGCAAAGTGGTTCTTCCTCTTGCACTGATGACACCCGATATCATGCATGAAAGTGTCTTCCATTGCAGACACTGCAAAGCTCAGGCAGACATCAACCATATCTCTCTCATCGGGCTGCAGGGAAAACAATATGAAGTTCAACGATGAGAAATTTCAATTACTCAGATATGGTACAAACATGAGGAAATTAAATCTTCTTCAGAGTACAAAACAAATTCTGGCCACAAAATTAGAGGAAAACACCAACGTCAAAGACCTGGGAGTGATCATGTCCGGAGGATATCATTTCAAGGACCATAACATTTATCAATCGCATCTGACCTACAGAATAATGACAGAGATGGATATAAGGAGAACCTTCAAAACTAGGGCAGGCCTAAGACCATGATGACACTTTCTTACAGGTCCACTTGTTCTATCTAGCTTGAATATTGCTGCACACTAACTGCCACTTTCAAGGCAGGTGTGAAAATTGCGACCTAGCAAAATGTACAGAGAACTTTCACGGCGCGCATTAACGGAGAGAAAACACCTCAATTATTGGGGAGCGCTTGAGGTTCCTAATCGCTGTATTCCTGGATAGCAGAGGAGGGAGTGAGAGTAGATACTGATTATATGACATGGAATATCCTAGAGAGAGACTAAGTACCGAACTTGGCACACGATAAATCACCCAATCGTAACGCATAAGACTTGGAGACGATGCACCATCCACCCAATGAAAAGCAGGGGTATCAATTGACGTTTAAGAGACCATACAATAAGATGTCAGGAGGGCCGAGACTGTTCAAACTGGCTCCCATGCATACTTAGAGGGGGGATTGACCAACCAGACCCCTGGTTGTCTTCATGCTGGCACTGGACAAGCACCTTATGTTCAAGTTCCGGATCAAGCCGGCTGTGGCCTCGGATTATAAGGTTGTTGTTGGTTTTTTTGCGTGCAAGCCATGCAGCAACTGACTGGTTGATCAGGCTCGATCCACCAGGAGGCTGGTCTCAGAGACGGGCCGCCGGGGTCGTAGCCCGGAACTCTCTCCAGGTAATATCTCCAGGTATTTAGTTGGTTAGGTAAAATAATAATCTTGTTATTGTTATAATAAGTTAGGTATGGTCTCTAAGGTTACTCTTGGGGAAAAATTAAAATTTTGTACTTTACATTAATGAAAAAAATAATATCTTTAAAAGCGCTATAGAGAAAATTTTAACAAAGGACTTAATTTTAAATGAGTTCTGAGTATAATTGAACAAGTTTTACTTATTTCGGCACGACATATATTTATATTAAGGTCATTAAGAACATAAAGAAAGATAGGGGGAACACTGAAGATGGCCTACTGGCTCCATGCGGGAGGCAGGTCCAAGTCTTCCTACCGGCCTTAAGCCAAATGCACCCTACCTTGTCAGGTCACGGTCACATTGATCTAAAGGGAGGAACACGGCATCCCGACCTGTTAGCTCATGTGCTATCTGGTCTACTCACACCACAACCAATACTTCTCATGTATTTATACAACCTATTTTTATAATGCTTCAAATTAGTTCTGGCATCTTTAACGGGTCTCTGGGGAGTTTGTTCCTCTCATCCATACAAACTATATTACATACCTGTTGTAGTAATTTCCTATATCCTTCTGTAATCTGAAATTTTTCCCATCCGTTATAACCATTGCTGCGAGTTCTGGCTAGGCTTTTTGATGCCCATGATGGAATGGGTTTGGTGAGTAGGAATATGTTCAGTGTTTTCGGTAATAAGGTATAAAGGCGATGGGGTTTTTAGCCTTGGTAACTTTATTTTCTTTAACTAGGAGGGGCTTCCTTGTGGTGTTGGTACGGAATTGTCATCAAACGAATGTGAAGGACTGTATAGATCGTCTCTTTGTACATGGAAAACTATGATATAATTGTTCTCTTGACCCACATCAGTGTAGGGTTGTCACGATAGGCGTGGGATTTTCACTTACTCTTCTCACAGTGGTTGTTTTTGGCATCAATAAATATCCCACTAACTATATATATATTTATATATAGATTTATATTTATTTATATATTTTATATTTATCCCACTATAATATATATATATATATGTAATAAGCCGGTTTTCTGGGTTGAATTAAAAAATCGTTTCTCTCCCGTCCCTAGTACATGTAGTAGATATCCGCTTGAGGGGTTCACATAGGCAGTCCTCGTGTTAAGTCTGATTGACCTTCAGGGGATAACACACCAGTTATTCCTGGCTCTCTTAATGTGATATATGTCAGTGCCATTTTGGAGGCACGCACAGCGCGGAAAGAATGGAACCGGCACATGAGGAAGCTTGTTAATGAAATATCAGAAACAGTGCAGTAGTACGCGAGGAGACTATTAACTGGAGCTATGGGGTATGGGAGCTACGATGATAGGATTAAAGGAACCTAGGGAGAGTAAAAGTGTTTACATTTTTACGAAATACTCAGAGGAAGGAATTACTAGGGGAGACGGAATGGCTGGTTTTTGAGCGGCGATAAAAAGGTTACAGTTGCACACATGAAATATAATGATACAAGAAGGGTGGACAGGCTGTCAAGGAAGACAATTCTACAGTCTCAAATCTGGTCATAAAGAGGAATGATATAGAATAAGAAATCAGTGGTTTGGAGAGATTAGGGACTCACGTATCATTGTTTTTTCAATTAAAATCGAGTACGTTGAGGCAAGATGCTAGGGAGAGAGTGGATCTGGCATCGGCAAGTTTGGAGAAGCGGGGACCTGATAAACTTACACAGAGTGGCGAGCAAGAGTAAATTCTTAAAGTGTTTATACCATTAATTAGAATTTTTTTTTCGCATTTCTCATAACAATTGTTTTTCCTTATGCTGGGACTCTTTTTACCTTACCACTTTACAAGTTTAAAAAAAATTATATACAAAAAGCACTGAATTATTTGAAAATTCATGTATCATTGTGGAATTTAATCTTAATTTTTGCTGATTTTTTCCCCTATTAGTAACAATGATTGTAATGTTAATATTACATGTTTTGGTAGGAAGAGAGAAACCAAAATATATACTGCTTTTCTTGGCAAGAGCAGATTTTGTTTTTTTGGGATGGAGAGACGGAGAGGAAAGACTGTTTTTATTATACGGTTGTGTGTTGTGTGGTGTCACACACACAACCGTATTTATATTTTTATAAATATATTTATATATAATAAAATATATATATATAATATATAATATTTTTATATATTATTTATATGCA
The DNA here is from genome assembly GCF_026875155.1 of Cherax quadricarinatus. NCBI lineage: Eukaryota > Metazoa > Arthropoda > Malacostraca > Decapoda > Parastacidae > Cherax > Cherax quadricarinatus. The sequence goes on from NC_069476.1 coordinate 19,618,521, forward strand.
TCAATCGCAGTCGGGCGACTCTTAGCTATGCAAGACAAGCCACGGTCGCGAGAAGGGGGGGGGGGAGACGGGAGAATCTTTACCTTTGGTACTTTTCACATTTCAGTTGCATCAATCAGGAGCTGTGAAGTGGTGGAAGGAGCATACCTAAGCAGGAATGGGTGAGGTCTCAGAGAGCGTAGTGCGGTTGTGTCATCCGTCACATTGTTAAGTACCATAAGAATAGAAGGATCATACTGCAGGCCTACTCACCCATGCGGAGAGGGCCATGTCCATCCCCCAGATTTGACCAATGACCCACCACGTCATGGTCCACCTCCACTCAAGAAGACGAGAACGTGAAACAGGACCAGCTGCACTAGTAGTAGGTCAACTCACACTTATCCCATACACCCACTCATGTAATTATCTAAAAAATCCTTTTTTTAAAACTACACATCGTTTTAGCTAATAGAACTGTATCTCGGGATGTTTGTTACCATCATCCAACCTCTCTGTTCCAAACCAGTGTTACTTTCCTATTATCCTTCCTGAATATGTAATTTTTTCCAATCTTGAAACAATTGCTGAGAGTCCTGTCTTGGCTGGAAATTTTCAGACACGCTATTTACTTCCACCTTGATTTTATTCCTGTTTCTATTTTTACACCTCAATCAATCCCCTAATTCTCCGCCTTTCGAGGAGGGAGTGCAGATCAGGGCCCTCTGCCTATTCTTCATAGGGGATGAATTTCTCGATAATAGGATCATGTTTGCATCCTCTCTGTCACCGTTATGTAATACGGTGACAGACAAAAACGGAGCAGCATAGTCTAATTGAGGCCTAACCAAGGATATATAGAGTTAGAAGTTACAACCCTGAGGACTTCTATTATTTATTTTTTTCTTACATATGATAGCCAAGATTTCTGTTTAGCTTTATTGTGAACACTAATGCGCCGGTTGTCTTGGTTTTTAGATTCTGCTAACCTGTACGCCTAAATCCTTTTCGCAATCAGTAGTATTTAAAACAAATATTCCGTGCCCATGCTTAAACAACAAGTATAAGGTTATTTACCTTTCCCAATCGATCTTATAAGTTTCTACATTAATTTAGTTTTTATCAGTCGCATGGTTTTTTGACTGGCCAACATTTAGAAACTTTGCAATTTGTCTATATTAAACTGCATCTGCATTCTTCAAACATTGGCATCAGTCTATTCAAAATCATTAGCAGAGAAATTATAGTTATTTAATATTTAATCGTCCAATGTCATTTTATAACCCATTGTGGCATTAGCTTTCCACTATATGTGGATACATACGTTTCACTCTTATAACTAAAAAATATAATAATGTAGGTATCGGTTTGGGCGGAAAACTGGGTTCCTTTCGACGTTTTTTGGAAAAACCCCCCCCCTTTTGTTAAATTTTGGCTTTTTCCTTTTACCCATTTAGTGGGTACAAGAACAAAAGGGAACCCTTTTTGGCCTTTAAAATTTTAAAAGTTATTTTTAGTCCGCCGTGTCCCTAAGTTTTAAAATATTTTTTATTTCCATAAAATTTTTTTTATTAATCAAGCCTTAAATTTCTTGGCTTTTTCAACGGCAAAGTATAAAATTTCGGTGCATTTTTGGTTTTTTTTTCCGGGGTTTCAAAATTGAATTATTTTGATTTTTTTTTGAGAAAAAATTAATTTTTGTTTCTTTTTAATTTTTTTGATTTTAAAATGTGAATTCATTTTTTTTTAAAATTTTTAAATTTCATGGGTTTTTTTTTTAGTTTGCTTTTTCCCTTTCACAACTTACAGTTTTTATTTTTTTTTTGGGGGGGGGGGAAACTTATTAAAATGAAAAAAATACAATTTTTTTTTCTTGGAAAATTCCACGCTCTGTCGAATTTTTTTAATAGATTTCTTATGTAGGAAATTTAAGACCAGAACTCGAATTATTTAGCAGATGGTAAATTTTTCACTCTATTTTTTAAACTTTCCTAAAATGCTTTTTTTTTTTTTATTTTAAAAATTTGTCAGTAAAGGCTATGGTTCAGAGATGTCTGTTTCTATTTTTTTTATTAATTGGCCATTTGTTCTATGTCAATTGTTACCATTTTAACCACCAAAAAAATTTTGGGGTTTTCCGTCGGGTCATGGAATTTTTTTGTCATACCAAAAAGTAACTAATTTTTCTTACGTTTCCGTATCTTTCCTTAATAATCTTTGGAAATTACTCAAAAAAATTGAATATCGCCCCTTTTTCCCCCCAAACTTTACAAAAGGGTCGCATTTATTTTTTGTACTTTGTCAAAAACCATTTTAAAATTTTTTTTTTACAACCCGAGCAAAAGATTTTATTCTTAAAATTTCTCTTGGCTTTATTTTCTTTTTTCTTTTTATCTAATTCTTCTTTTTTTTGGTATTATTTTCCGACTCCTCAAGTTGATACGATTTTATTTTGGCTAATTTCCTCGCGGGTTTCCCTGGTTTTTTTTCATACATTTCCCCTCTCGATGAAGAATTATCATTTGTTTTTATCTCCCTTAAAAAAATAATAATTTAATTTTAATATTGTTAATGAACCTTTTTAAAAATTAATTTTTTTCCTTTGTAATATTTTCCCAGTAAAATTTTCCCCTGGAATTTTACCAAATGAAATCAATTTTCTTAAAATTAGTTTTTTTTGGGTTAGGGTTTTTTTTTCACTTCAAAGGTCATATTTATCAAATTTTTTACCAAAATATCATGATCGATTTTCATGGGGGTTTAAAAAAAAATTTTACCATGGGGGGGGGTTAGAACCCCCGGATCAAGAGTCATAAAATCCAGAAGATGCGTGGTTGGAGTTTATGACTCTGATCGCGGGTTCTAACCCCGCCAGGGAAATGATTTTTTTGGATCGTTGTCTTTACGATATCGTGAATCGTGTTGAGGGAAACGGGAAAATTTGTCCTCTGTTCTATTTATGCTATTTAAATTTGATGATGTTTTTTCCCTCAACGTTTCATTTTACTTACAGGTTGAGCTTAAAAAAACCCTTATTACTTTTTGGAATTATTTTGCATTTTTTTGCAGTTCCAGCATGAAAAGCTGCCCGATAATTTTCCTCTAGCAAATTCCCCAATTCACTAATTTTCCATAGCGATAATCTTTTCAGTTTTATGCAAATGATCGTGAACGATCATGAAAAAACGAGCACTTCACAACACACTTGGGGAACCATCTTAGGGACAGGTCAAAACGCTAATCAAAATTTTTATAAACCCTTTCCTGTTTTAAAAATTTATTCCGGAAACTTCAGGTTTTATAAATTTCCCCTTTATTACGAATGTAATCTCTAAATTTTTTAATAAACTTTTTTTTACACGATTTAAAAAAAAAAAATTTTTTATTCGATTTCTTTTTGTGTTTTGTATCTTATCACTAAAAATTTTAAAAATTTTTTTCCTTTTTCCCTTTTTTCTTTTTTTTTTTTTACCCAAATTGCTACTTCTTTCCCCTTTCTCACTACAACTCATTTTGGGGCCCCTGCATTATAGGGAAGGTCCCTGTTGGGGGGCCCCCACATTTAGGGAAGGTTTTCCCTTTGGGGCCCGCATTTAAAAGGGAAAGGGACCGTGTTCGGACCACCCGCAAATTTTAGGGAAGGTACTGTGTTGGGACCACCCTTATAGGGAAGGTACCGTGTTGGGACCAACATTTTGGGAAAAGGTACCGTATTGGGACCACCAGCATTATAGGGAAGGTACCGTATTGGGACCACCAGCATTATAGGGAAGGTACTGTGTTGGGACCACCAGCATTATAGGGAAGGTACTGTGTTGGGACCACCAGCATTATAGGGAAGGTACCGTATTGGGACCACCAGCATTTGGGGGGGTTTCTGTGTTGGGCCACCAATTATAGGGGGGGTACGTTTGGGAAACCCCCAGCTTATAGGGAAGGTACCCTATTTGGGGCCCCCCAAACATTATAGGGAAGGTACCGTATTGGGCCCCGCTTTTTAGGGAAGGTACTGTGTTGGGGCCACAGCATTTAGGGAAGGGACCGTGTTGGGACCCCCAGCATTATAGGGAAGGTACCCTTTTGGGCCACCAATTAAGGGAAGGTACCGTATTGGGGCCACCACTTTTAGGGAGGTACTGTGTTGGGACCCCCACTTTTAGGGAAGGTCTGTGTTTGGGCCACCCGATTTATGGAAGGTACCGTTTTTGGGACACCAGCATTTAGGGAAAGGGCTGTTTGGGACCACCCCCCATTTTTAGGGAAGGTCGTGTTGGGACCCAAACCCGCATTATAGGAAGGGACGTATTGGGACCACCACATTAAATTTTCCAACCCCCACATTATAGGGAAGGGTACCGATGGGAACCACCACATTAAGGGGGGGGTAAAACCCTATTGGGCCACCAGCTTATGGGGGAAGGTACCGGTTTGGGGCCCCCCCCCCCCCCCCGCATTATAGGGAAGGGACCGTTTGGACCCGCATTTGAAGGGTACTATTGGGCAAGAAAAGGGGGAAGGAAAGGTTGGGAAACAAAACATTAAGGGGGGGAAAGGTACGTTTGGGAAAAAACCCGATTAAGGGAAAAAGACCGTATTGGAACCACCAGCTTTTATAGGGAAGGACGTTTTTGGAAAACCACCCCATTATAGGGGGAAGGTTCTGTGTTGGGGGGCCCCCAGCATTTAAAAAAAAATACCGGTTTACCAACAGTAAAAAAGGGAAAGGTTTTCCGTGTTTTGGGCCACCACCGGGGAAGGGCAGGTTACCAACAGCATATAGGGGAAAGGGACCGTTGGGACCCCCCCAGAAAATGGAAAGGGACTGTGTTGGGACCACCAGATTATAGGGGGGTCCGTGTTGGAAACCAGTTTTTAGGAAGGTTAGGGGGCCGTTTTTTTGGGGGGAACCACCCAAAATTATAGGGGAAAGGTTCCTTGCCCCCGACCACCACTTTAGGGAAGTACCGTGTTGGGACCACCAGCTTATAGGGAAGGTACCGTGTTGGGGCCCCAGCATTTTTGGGGGGTACCGTGTTGGGCCACCGTATTTTAGGGGGGGTACCTTGTTTTGACCCCCACCTTTTAGGGAAAAGGTACCCTGTTGGGGGAAAAAAGCCAAAAATTTTTTAGGGAAAGGTACCTTGTTCAGGGAAAAAAAAAAGTTTTTTTGGGAAGGTTCCCTTTTTCAACCCCAGCATTTTAGGGAAGGTACCTTTTTGACCACCCGCATTTAGGAAAGGTACCCGGGGGGGGCCACCGCATTATGGGGGAAGGGCCTTTTTGACCCCCAATTATGGGAAAGGGCCTTTTTCAACCACCCCCATTAAGGGAAGGTACCGTGTTGAAACCCCCAGCTAAGGGAAGGGGACCGGGCGAAAACCCCCCATTTAGGGAAGGGCCTTTTTTCGGGCCACCCCTTTTTAGGGGAAAGGTACCTTGGGCCACCGCATTTTTGGGAAGGGCCGTGTTGGGCCACCCCATTGGGGGAAAGGGACCTGTTGGGGCCACCAGCATTATGGGGAAGTACCTGTTCGGGCCCCCAGCTTATGGGAAGGGACCGTGTCGGACCATCCATTATAGGGAAGGTACCCCTTTTTTCACCACCAATTTTTAGGAAGGGACCGTGTTCGGACCACCCCATTTAGGGAAGTACCGTTTGGGCCCCCCATTATAGGGGAAAGGACCGTGTTGGCCACCCCATTTAGGGGAAAGGTTTCCGTTGGGACCACCGCATTATGGGGGAAGGTACCGTGTTGGGACCCCCTTTTTAAAAGGGAAGGTACCTTTGCCACCACTTATAGGGGAAAGGGCCGTGTTGGGACCACAAATTTTAAAAGGGAAGGTACCTTTTTCGACCCCGCATTTAGGAAGGTTTGTTAGACCACCAGCATTAAAGGGAAAGGACCTTTTTCGACCACCAGCATTTAGGGAAGGTACCGGTTGGGGGGCCACCAGCATATGGGAAGGTACCTTTTGGGGGCCACCAGATTTTTGGGGAAAGGTACCTTGTTCAGACCCCCAGCTTATGGGGGGGTACCGTGTTGGGCCCGCATTTTAAAGGGGAAAGGACCTTGTTCGACCCCCAGTTTTTGGGGGAAAGGTCTTTTCGGCCCCAGCTTAGGGAAGGTACCTTTTCAGAACCCCCAGCTTATAGGGAAGGTACCGTGTTTGGGACCACCACATTTTGGGAAGGGACCTTGTTTAGACCACCGAATTTTTGGGGAAAGGGCCTTTTTCAGACCACCAGATTATGGGGAAGGGACCGTGTTGGGGGCCACAAGCCTTTTAGGGAAGGGACCTGTTTGGACACCAACTTATGGAAAAGGGGGGGCCCCCCCGGGAAATGTCTGGTCCACCGCATTTTTGGGAAGGTACCCTTTGGGAACCCCCGCATTTAGGGAGGACCTGTTCGGCCACCAGCATTATAGGGAAGTTCCTTTGGGGCCCCAGCTTATGGAAAGGGACCGTGTTGGGCCCCAGCTTTTTGGGAGGTCCCGGGTTGGACCACCCCATTAAGGAAAGTACCTTTTCGGCCACCACATTTAAAGGGGGTACCCTTTGGGCCCCCGCATTTTGGAGGTACCGTGTTCGGACCACCGCATTATAGGGAAGGTACCGTTTGGGGCAACCCCTTTTTGGGAAGGGACCTGTTGGGACCCCAGATTTTTGGAAGGTACCATTGGGGCCCCAAGCTTTTAGGGAAGGTACCTTTCGGACAACGAAATTTAGGGAAGGTCCTGTTCGGACACCCATTATAGGGAAGGACCTTTTCGGACCCCAAACATTTAGGGGGGGTACCCTGTTTGGACACCCGATTTTAGGGAAGGTACCTGTTCGGACACCACATTATGGGAAGGTACCTTTTGGACCCCAGATTATAGGGAAGGACCGTGTTCGGAAACCAATTTAAAAGGGAAGGACCATGTTCGGACCCCACATTATAGGGAAGGTCCTTTCGGACCACCCGCTTATAGGAAGTACCTTTTTGGGGCCACCCTTTTTTTGGGAATACCCTGTTGGGACCACCACATTAAAGGGAAGGTTTGGTTGGAAACCCCCTTATGGGAAGGTACCGTGTTGGAAAACCCCCCCGGGTTTAGGGAAGGTACCGGGTGGCCAAAAGCATTTTAAAAGGAAGGGACCGTTTGGGGCCCCCGCATTATGGAAGGTACCGTGTTGGGACCACAAACCTTAGGAAGGTACGTGTTGGACCCCCAATTTTAGGGAAAAAGGACCGTGTTGTTACCACCTATTTTGGAAGGTACGGTTGGGCCAACAGCATTTTAGGGAAGGTACGGGTTTTGGGGCCCCCGCTTTTAGGGGAAGGGACCGGTTTGGGGCACCACTTATAGGGAAGGTCTGTGTTTGGGGACCACCGATTTAGGGAAGGTACTGTGTTGGGGAAAAGCATTATAGGGAAGGACCGTTTGGGACCACCAGCATTTAGGGGGGGTACCGTATTGGGACCACCAGATTATGGGAAATACTGTGTTTTGGGGCCCCAGCATTTTAGGGAAGGTACCGGTGTTGGGACCACCCATTTAGGGGAAAGGGACCGTATTTTGGGGGCCCCGCATTTTTGGGAAAAAAGGGACCCGTATTGGGACCCCAGCTTTTAGGGAAGGTACTGTGTTTGGGGCCACCAGCATTATGGGAAGGACTTGTTGGGACCACCGCATTTTTGGAAGGACCGTATTGGGGCCACCAGCATTTAGGGAAGGTACGTTTGGGACCCCCAGATTTAGGGAAGGTACTGTGTTGGGACCCCAGCATTATGGGAAGGACCGTTTGGGACCCCCAGCATTAAGGGGGAAAGGGACCCATTGGGGGCCACCACATTATAGGGAGGTCCCCGAAAATATTGGGACCCCCACATTATAGGGAAGGTACCCTTTGGGGGGCCCCCGATTATAGGGAAGGTCCCCTTTGGGGCCACCAGCATTTTGGGAAGGTCCTATTGGGACCCCAGCATTTTGGGAAGGGACTTTTTGGGCCCCCGCTTTTTAGGGAAAGGGACGTTTGGGGACCACGCATTATGGGGGGGTACCGTATTGGGGCCCCCGCATTATAGGGAAGGTACTGTTTGGGAAACCAGCAATTTTTAGGAAAGGACTGTGTTGGGGACCCCCAGATTATGGGAAGGTACCGTTTGGCCACAGATTATGGAAGGTACCGTGTTGGGGGCCACCCCAATTTAGGGAAGTACGTGTTTGGGACCAAAGATAAAAGGGGAAAGGGCCCTGTTGGGCCCCCCGTTTTTAAAAGGGGGGGTCCCTGTTTTGGGGCCACCCAAATTTAGGGAAGGACCTGTTGGGGAAACCCCCAGAAATAGGGAAGGACCGTTTGGGGACCAGATTTTAGGGAAGGTACCTGTTTGACCACCGATTATAGGGAAGGGCCTTGCCAACCACCCGCATTATAGGGAAAGGGCCGTGTTTTTGGCCACCAGATTATGGGAAGGTACCGTGTTGGGCCAAACAGCTTTAGGGGGAAAGGGACCGTTTTTGGGGGCCCCCTTTATAGGGAAGGACCTTTTTGACCACCCCTTAGGGGAAGGACCGTGTTGGACACCAATATAGGGGAAAGGGCCTTGTTCAGCACAACAATGGGGAAGGTTTTGTTGACCACCGCATTATAGGGGAAGGGGACCCTTTTTCGCACAAGCTTTTGGGAAGGTCCCTGTTGGGGCCACCGCTTATGGGGAAGGGACCTTGTTCAGACCACCAGCATTATGGGAAGGTACCTTTTTAAACCCCCAGCATTATGGGGAAGGTACCTGTTCGCCCCCGCCAAGGGGGAATACCTGTTCGAACCCCCCAGCATTTGGGGGGGGTACGGTTTTGGAAAACCCCCAACATTAGGGGAAAGGTCCGTTGGGGGCCACCAGCATTATGGGAAGGTACCCTGTTTGGGCCACCAACATTAAAGGGAAGGTACCCTGTTTGGGGCCACCAGCATTTGGGGAACGTACCGTGTTCGGCCACCCATTAGGGAAGGTACCGGTGGGGGGCCATCAACATTTATGGGAAAGGTACCGTTTCGACCCCAATTTAAGGAAGGTACCGGTTTGGGCCAAATTGTAGGGAAGGTTCCGTTTGGGACCACCAGCATTTAGGGAAGGTCCGGTTTGGGACCCCCCAGCATTATAGGGAAAGGTAAGTATTGGGGCCCCACATTAAGGGAGGTACCCTGTTGGGACCCAGTATTATAGGGAAGGTACCCTTTTTCAGACCACCCCATTATGGGAAAGGTACCTGTTGGGACCCCGCATTTTTGGGAAGGTACCTTGCCAGACCCCCGCATTATGGGGGAAGGGGACCTTTTTTCAGACCACCCATTTGGGGAAGGGACCGTGTTGGGTCCACAAGATTTTTAGGGAAGGTACCTTTTTCGGCCACCCCCTTTTTGGGGGGAAAGGGACCTTTTTCGGACCACCAGCATTTTGGGGAAGGTACCTTGTTTAACCAAGCATTATAGGGGAAAGGGACCGTGTTGGGACCCCCAGCATTATAGGAAGGGACCTTGTTTGACCACCAGCATTATAGGGGGAAAGGGTTTCCCTTGTTCAGAACCCCAGCATTAGGGGGGAAAGTACCGTGTGGGTCCCCCAAGCCTTTTAATTGAAGGACCCCTGTTCGGACCCCCAAATTATAGAGAAGGTACCCTGTCTGGGCCCCCCACATTGAGGGAAGGTACCCTATTGGGACACCGCATTTTGGGAAGGTACCGGTTTTGGACCACGCATTATAGGGAAGGTACCGTATTGGGACCACCCATTTTTGGGAAGGGGACCCTGTTTTGGCCCCCCAGCTTTTAGGGAAGGGACCGAGTTGGCCACCAGCATTAAGGGAAAAAAACTCTATTCGGACCCCAGCATTTTAGGGAAGGGGCCGTGTTTGGCCACCACTTTAGGGAAGGTACCGTGTTCGGACCACCCGATTATAGGGAAGGTACCCTGTTCGGAAACCCAAAATGGGGGGGTACCGTTCGGGCCACAGCATTTTAAAGGGGGGGTACTCTATTCGGATACCAGCATTATAGGGAAGGACCTGTTCGGACCCCACATTTGGGAAGGTACCCGGTTCGGACCACCCGCATTAAGGGAAGGTACCGTGTTCGGGCCACCAGATTAAGGGAAAGGGCCCCGGTTCGGGCAACCAGATTAAATGGAAGGTACCCTGTTCGGACCACCACATTATAGGGAAGGGACCATGTTCGGACCCCCCAAATTATAGGGAATGTACCGTGTTGGGACCAGATTTTAGTAAGGTACCGTATTGGGACCACAAGCCCTTTTAGGGAAGGACCGGTTCGGACCCCCAGATTTTGGGAAAGGACCGTGTTGGGACCACCGTATTATGGGGAAAGGACCGTGTTGGAACCACCACATTATAGGGAAGGACCGTGTTGGAACCACCACATTATAGGGAGGACCCTGTTGGGACCACCGTAATAGGGGAAGGTACCCTGTTTTGGGACCACCAGTATTATAGGGAAGGTACCGTGTTGGGAAACCCCCAGCATTATGGGAAGACCCTGTTGGAACCACCAGATTAAGGGAAGGTCCGTGTTGGGGCCACCATTTTTATAGGGAAGGTACCCTGTTGGGAACCCGTATTATAGGGAAGGACCGTGTTGGAACCCCAGATTATAGGGAAGGACCGTTTTTGGGCCACCAGCCAAAAAAGGAAGAAAACTGTTAGGACCATCAACATAAAGGGGGTGAAAAATTTAAAAGACATCAGCCTTATAAAAGAGAAGAATTTTTTTTGGGCCCCAAGAATTTTAAGCAAGAAAAGTTCTCGGGACACCTGCATTATTTTCTATTTAATCTCTAAGGTTAAATTTTTATTTTGAAGTGTTCTGATCACCATTTTGTACGAAAACTCCTTTCATTTTTTAATAATAAATTATAAAGAAAGTTTTAAGGTCTTTTTCACTAGTGTTTTTTTTTTCACTCTGAACACTTTATAAGGTGCCTTAATCTAAGGCTCCATTGTGCCTTTTCCTGAAGCTCTAATGTACCTTGTCCTGGGAGTTTAATGTGCCTTGTCCTGGGGCTCTAATGTGCCTTGTCCTGGGAGTTTAATGTGCCTTGTTCTGAGAGTTTAATGTGCCTTGTCCTGGGAGTCTAATATGCCTTGTCCTGGGAGTTTAATGTGCCTTGTCCTGGGAGTCTAATGTGCCTTGTCCTGGAAGTCTAATATGCCTTGTCCTGGGAGTTTAATGTGCCTTGTCCAGGGAGTCTAATGTGCCTTGTCCTGGAAGTCTAATATGCCTTGTCCTGGGAGTCTAATGTGCCCTTTTCCTGGGTCTAAATGCCTTGTCCCGGGAGTTTTTGTGCCCTTTTCCGGGAGTCAATATGCCTTGTCCTGGGAGTTTAATGTGCCTTGTCCTGGGAGCCTAAGTGCCGTCCTGGAAAGCTAATTGCCCTTTTCCCCGGGGAGTTTAAAGTTTGTCCTGGGGGGTCTAATATGCTTGTCCTGGGGTTTAATTTTCCTTGTCCCGGGGCTTGATTTGGGTGGTCCTCTATAGGCAGCGCATTTTCCCACAAAAGGGAAGATGGTTTCTTGTTGGCAAAAGCATAGTGTTAATCATGATATTACCTCCTCATTAGGAGTGTAAAATGTTCGGAAAAAAAAAAAAAAGTAAATGAACGCCTTGGAGTAATCAAAAGCGCACCTAAATTTTTTGTGTTAATCTGCCCGAGTAAGGCAGTTAACAAAATACACAAAAAACCGTACAGGGGAAACTAAAAATTTGATACTTTTTTTCCTACTTGGACTTTAGTTGAAACACAGTTAATTTCACAACCGGGCCGAAACGTCATGTTTTGTTCCTATGTGCGGGGTTTTTTTTGAATGTTCCAGTCACAGTTGTGCCCCTTTATTCTTCGAGGAGCAAACTTCGAGTAAAAAAACACCCAAAAAAATTTTTGATTTTGACATGTTTTGAACATTCTGTAAAAGCCTTTCTCCTTACGTTAAATAAAATTAAAAAAAAAATTAGACTGGAGAGAACATAGAGAAAGCAAGCTCCTACCTTTACTAAGAAACAACTTAGAAGGATACATTACACAAATAACCCACACATAGAAGAGAGGAGCTTACGACAACGTTTCGGTCCGACTTGAACCGTTCTTTCCAAGACAAAGACTGCTAGATCGCATTCAAACCTTAAACGATACTCCATTCCTTCGATACACCAAAACATGATGAACTCTTTGAAGTGCAAAGCGAATCAGTGATTCGAAAAACAATAGAACGAAAATCCGAGGCGACTGATGCAGCACAATCATATTAAGAAACTAGTGGAATAATTACCTACTATGGAATAAACTAGCAGAAGTAAATAGCAAAAACATATTTAATACAAAAGTTATTCTATGCATAAGTACAATCGTGTTAAAAAAACATAAGCAGAATAATTACCTACTGGAATAAACAATCAGCCGTATGTACCCAAAACATAGTCACTGTTGACAGTGAGTACCTGAGGTTAATGTAGGAACTATGTCAAGATAATTAGTTGACAATAGATCACCTATGGCATAATACTAGCAGTGATAAAAGTAGAGATTATGTGTGTATTAATGTTGGTAGAATTACCAACAATATGTTAGGTAAAAGGACACACGTGCAACTATTGTGACGTTTCGCTCTCCAGGAACTTTATCAATGGCTTGATAAAGCTCCTGGAGAGCGAAACACTACCACAATAAAATGTCATATAAGTTGCACTTGTGTCCTTATACCTAACATCATAGTTGTAGGAGTACTAGCAGTAATCATTAAATTCTGTTTCCTCATTTTCCACAATTATCTTTGCACATTTTTATGTGCGTTACGAAATCATTTCGTCCATCTTTTACCTGCCGGCAAGTTTGTCGGATGAAGCGGAGGACAGGGAGAGAGCCTTCTGCTTTGGTTTAACTGGTAAGGGCTTGACAAAGCTCCTGGAGAGCAAAACGTTGCCACAATAAAATGTCCCGTTAGTTACACTTGTATCGTTGTACCTAACATATTTGTCGGTAATCCTACCAACATTATTACAGCTACTGGTATGGTGATACCGACAAGTTGTAGGTACAGGACATTCACACACTGATCATAACATTTTACGCTTACTACCTGGAGTTTACCTGGAGAGAGTTCCGGGGGTCAACGCCCCCACGGCCCGGTCTGTGACCAGGCCTCCTTAGGTCAGTGTCCCAGGATGCGACTCACACCAGTCGACTAACACCCAGGTACCCATTTTACTGATGGGGAACATAGACAACAGGTGGAAAGAAACACGTCCAATGTTTCTACTCTGGCTGGGAATCGAACCCAGGCCCTCACCGTGTGAAGCGAGAGCGTTAACCACCAGGCCACCAGGAAACGTTTCGGCCAAAAGAAGTCACTGTGGCGAAACGTTTCCCTAATACATGTTTATCAGAGCAAATGTGTCTTTTCTCTACCATCTATATTGCTACCTTAATCTCAATTCTCTAGACAGAATTACTGGGACCCAGAACGAGCCTTATTTCTCTGAGGAGATAGTCTTGATATGATCAGTGGACGAGGTCTTGTACTCCTCACTCTCTGTGTCTCTGAGTCTGTCTCTCTGTCTCTGTCTGTCTGTCTCTCTCTCTCTCTCTGTCTCTCTCTCTCCTTGGTATGCTGGTGAACTAAATGGGTCACAGCCCTGGTACTCCTTTAATGATCACCACCAAACTTTTACAGCCAGCTCAGGTCCTAATGAACGCGCATTTTTTTTTTTTAAATTTTTCACAAGATGCATTTCGTGGAGCTGAGCAATTCTGTAATGAGGATATTATGCCAAGAGAATTTTGTGGCGTCTTTCATTCCATTCAGATTCTGCTCCTGCATGCACTTCATTATGTGAATGTTGGAATTCTTCCTGCTTGAAACTGGGAGAAATTTAGCTCTTCTCCGGCTCTGAGAAATGTTGTGACAATTACCTTCATGCTTACTGTCTTTACATTGGCACTCTTACTGATTAACTCCAGGAGCTACTGTGCATTACTGCTTTCTTGATTATTATTATTATTATTATTATTATTATTAATTATTATTATTATTATGGGTATTTTTTACTGCTCTTGTTATGATAATTACTATTATTTTAATTTCTGTTATTATTTACATTATTATTAATAATATTATAATTGCATTGATCTTGTATACTTCGTATCTTATATCGTAAGTTGTAAATGTAAATGAGTTAATGAAAAATTTTTATTTAGATGTTCATCCAATGGTTTGAAACACTTTCTTCCTTTCACCTGCCTTGTCAGGAGGCAGGTGTGGGGGACTCATGCCCCTACATCTGGCTTGTTAGAAGGTAGGTGTGAGGGACTCATGCCCCCACACTTGCCCTGTCAGGAGGCAGGTGTGGGGGGACTCATGCCCCCGCACTTGCCCTGTCAGGAGGCAGATGTGGGGGACTCAGACTCCCAGACCCACCTTGTTAAGAAGCTGGTGTGGTTGGAGACTATTGTAATCATACCTGCCTTGTCAGGAGGCAGGTGTGGGGGACTCATGCCCCTACATCTGGCTTGTTAGAAGGTAGATGTGAGGGACTCATGCCCCCACACTTGCCCTGTCAGGAGGCAGGTGTGGGGGACTCATGCCCCCGCACTTGCCCTGTCAGGAGGCAGATGTGGGGGACTCATGCCCCCACACTTGCCCTGTCAGGAGGCAGATGAGGGGGACTCATGCCCCTACACTTGCCGAGTGAAGAGACGGGTGTGAGGGAATCACACCTCATTATCAGCCTTATCAGGAGGCAGTATACATATCTTAATTTTTAATTCTAAAATATACAACGAAACGAGAAAAATGTTTCTGAGGGGCGCCGCCCCCAAAATTAGCCGAACGTCATACATGTTTTGACAGCATTAAAGGTTTGGTTACCATTTTTATATTTTTGAAAAACAGAAAGCAAACCCTCAAACTCATATTTACAAATACATCATTATTTTGTCTGTCTCTAATTCTTGTTACCTCTACAGGTCTCTATCTTTATTATTTGTGTGATATGAGAGAGGATTTCAAGCACGTTAATGAGTTTTTTTAATACTAGAAATTCAGATATATTCTCGTATATAGTTTAAAAACTCATATTATGGTAAAATATGCTTACAGCATTTTTATGAGCTTTTAACTGAAAATTTCACATACAGGTTCAGCTGTTCTTTGATACTGATCAAGAATTGCACATTCTTTGCTTGAGTTAATTGACGAACCGCCTCGGGTGTGATCCAGAAGCTGCCAGTGAGGCACTGACAGGTTCAGTTACCGTAACAAATTCCTCTTCTTCTGTTCCAGTTAACTGCATTGCCAACCTTTCATTAGTTCCAAGTGCCGTCCTTGAGGTCCGTTCTCAGGTCTAGTTACAAGTGCTGACTACCACTTCGTCCATCGAGTTGGCTACAATGCCCTCCTTCTCTTCGTTCCAACCAATGCCTCTTGGGTCCATTCAATGGTCTAGTTTCCACAGAAGACTGCCCATTATCCGTGCCATTGGGGAAAACATTTTTCGTACCAACTCCTGGGCCACGCCATTAATATACCTTTAGTGTGTCATATCTTAAAAAAAAACTGTGTAGAATATCCTCAGTGCTGTGATATCCGCGTCCAATATTTGTTTTCCAGGAAGTTTAAAGATCCTCCACAACGCCATCTCTTGGTTATATTTTTTCCTAACAGCTTGTCACCTTTTCTTTAGATTTTTGTCAGAAAAAAATTCTCATCTTTTCCTTCCTACGCTCGTTATATTTTTAGTAGAAGCAACACGAAGACTATAAAAGTTTTTCCCATCAGCTCCCCCGTTCCTCGTTTTTACGGAGAGGTGTTTTACTGTGTGTGTGTGTGTGTGTGTGTGTGTGTGTGTGTGTGTGTGTGTGTGTGTGTGTGTGTGTGTGTGTGTGCGCCTCGCGTTCGCTCGCTCGCATATGTGCGTTTGTGTATATGAGATTGTGTGTTTGTGTGTGTGTGTGTGTGTGTACTCACCAAGTTGAACTCACTTAGTTGTGGTTGCAGGGGTCGATTCACAGCTCCTGGCCCCGCCTCTTCACTGGCCGCTACAAGGTCACTCTTCCTGCTCCATGAGATTTATTATACCTCTTCTTTAAGCAATGTATGGATTCTCCCTCCACAACATCACTTCCCAGACTAGTCCACTTCCTGACAACTCTGTGACTGAAGAAATACTTCCTAACATCCTTGTTATTCATTTGAGTCTTTAACTTCCAACTGTGACCCCTTCTTGCTGTGTCCCATCTCTGGAACATCCTGTTTCTGTCCACCTTGTCGATTCCTGTCAGTATTTTACACGTCATTATCATATCCCCCCTATCTCTCCTGTCGTTCAGTGTCGTGAGGTCAATTTCCCTTAACCTCTCCTCGTACGACATACCCCTTAGCTCCAGGACTAGTCTTGTTGCAAACCTGTGCACTTTCACTACCTTCCTTACATTCTTGGCTAGGTGTGGGTTCTAAACTGGTGCTGCATACTCCAGTATGGGCCTAACGTACACAGTGTACAGGGTCCTGAACGATTCCTTATTAAGATGTCGGAATGCTGTTCTTAGGTTTGCCAGGCGCCCATATGCTGCAGCAGTTATTTGGTTGATGTGCACTTCAGGAGATGTGCCTGGTGTTATACTAACCCCAAGATCTTTTTCCTTGAGTGAATTTTGTAGTCTTTGGTCCCCCTAGACTGTACTCCGTCAGCGGTCTTCTTTGCCCTTCCCCAATCTTCATGACTTTGCATTTGGTGGGGTTGGACTCCAGGAGCCAGTTGCTGGACCACGCCTGCAGCCTGTCCAGATCCCTTTGTAGTTCTGTCTGGTCGTCGTCCGACTGAATTTTTCTCATCAACTTCACATCATCTGCAAACAGGGACACTTCGGAGTTTATTCCTTCCGTCATATCGTCCACAAATACCAGAAACAGTACCGGTCCTAAGACAGACCCCTGTGGAACCCAGTTAGTTATAGGTTCCCACTCTGACACCTCTCCACGCACATGACTCACTGTTGTCTTCCTAACAGGCATTACCTGATCCATTGTAGTGGCTTCCCAGTTATCCCTGTCTGGTCCTCCAGTTTTTGCACTAATCTCTTGTGTGGAACTGTGTCAAACGCCATCTTACAGTCCAAGAAAATGTAGTCTACCCACCCATCTCTCTCTCTTGTTTTACTGCTGTCACCCTGTCCTACAACTCCAGTAGGTTTGTGATACAGGATATCCCCTCTCTGAACCCGTGCTGGCTGTTGTTGATAAGCTTGTGCCTTTCTAGGTGCTCCATTACTCTTCTCCTCTGTGTGTGTGTGTGTGTGTGTGTGTGTGTGTGTGTGTGTGTGTGTGTGTACTCACCTATTTGTACTCACCTATTTGTGGTTGCAGGGGTCGACTCATAGCTACTGGCCCCGCCTCTTCGCTGATTGCTACTAGGTCCTCTCTCTCCCTGCTCCATGAGCTTTATCATACCTCGCCTTAAAACTATGTATGGTTCCCGCCTCCACTACGTCACTTTCTAGGCTATTCCACGGCCTGACTTCTCTATGACTGAAGAAATACTTCCTAACATCCCTTTGATTCATCTGAGTCTTCAGCTTCCAATTGTGACCTCTTGTGTCTGTGTCCCTTCTCTGGAACATCCCGTCTTTGTCCACCTTGTCTATTCCGCGCAGTATTTTATATGTCGTTATCATGTCTCCCCTGACCCTCCTGTCCTCCAGTGTCGTCAGGCCGATTTCCCTCAACCTTTCTTCGTATGACAATCCCCGTAGCTCTGGGACTAGTCTTGTTGCAAACCTTTGCACGTTCTCAAATTTCTTGACGTGCTTGACTAGGTGTGGATTCCAAACTGGTGCTGCATACTCCAGTATGGGCCTGACGTAAATGGTATACAGAGTCTTGAACGAATCCTTACTGAGGTATCGGAACGCTATCCGTAGGTTTGCCAGGCGCCCGTATGCTGCAGCAGTTATCTGATTGATGTGCGCCTCAGGAGATATGCTCGGTGTTATACTCACCCCCAGATCTTTTTCCTTGAGTGAGGTTTGCAGTCTTTGGTCCTCTAAACTATATTGTGTCTGCGGTCTTTTTTGCCTTTTCCCAATCTTCATGACTTTTCATTTGGCAGGGTTAAACTCAAGGAGCCATTTGCTGGACCAGGCTTGTAGCCTGTCCAGGTCTCTTTGTAGTCCTGCCTGATCCTCATCCGATTTGATTCTTATCATTAACTTCACATCATCTGCAAACAAGGACACTTCTGAGTCTATCCCTTCCGTTATGTCGTTCACATACACCAAGAACAGCACAGGTCCTAGGACTGACCCCTGTGGAACCCCGCTTGTCACAGGCGCCCACTCTGACACCTCGTCACGTACCATGACTCGTTGTTGCCTCCCTGTCAGGTATTCTCTGATCCATTGCAGTGCCTTTCCTGTTATGTGTGCCTGATTCTCTAGCTTTTGCAGTAACCTCTTGTGAGGAACTGTGTCAAAGGTCTTCTTGCAGTCCAAAGAAATGCAGCCGATCCGCCCCTCTCTCTCTTGTCTTACTTCTGTCACCTTGTCATAAAACTCTAGTAGGTTTGTGACTCAGGATTTTCCTTCCCTGAAACCGTGCTGGTTGTCAATTATACACTTGTTTCTTTCCAGGTGCTCCACCACTCTTCTCCTGATGATCTTCTCCATGACCTTGCATACTATACACGTTAGTGATACAGGTCTGTAGTTTAGTGCCTCATGTCTGTCTCCCTTTTTAAAAACTGGGACTACATTTGCCATCTTCCATACCTCAGGGAGTTGCCCCGTTTCAAATGATATGTTGAAGATCTTTGTTAATGGCACACACAATATCTCTGCTCCCTCTTTAAGGACCCATGGAGAGATGTTGTCTGGTTCAACTGCCTTTGAGGTGTCAAGTTCGCATAGCAGCTTCTTCACCTCCTCCTTGGTTATATGTACCTCATCCAGCACTTGCTGGTGTACCCCACTGTTCTGATTTCCTGGAGTCCTACTGGTTTCCACTGTAAATACTTCTTTAAATCTCGTGTTGAGCTCCTCACATACCTCTCGGTCGTTTCTTGTGAATTCCCCATCACCCTTCCTCAGTCTGATTACCTGGTCCTTGACTGTTGTTTTCCTCCTGATGTGGCTGTGCAACAGCTTCGGGTCAGTCTTGAGTTTCGATGCTATGTCATTTTCATATTGTCGATGAGCCTCCCTTCTTATCTGTGCATATTCGGTTCTGGCTCTTCGGCTAATCTCTTTATTTTCCTGAGTTCTCTGTCTTCTGTGCCTTTTCCATTCTCTAGTACACCTAGTTTTTGCCTCCCTACACCTTTGGGTGAACCAAGGACTCGTTCTGTTCTTCCCATTATTTCTGTTTCACTTGGGAACAAACCTCTCCTCTGCCTCCTTGCATTTTGTTGCCACATAGTCCATCATTTCTTGTACTGGTTTTCCTGTCAGTTCCCTCTCCCACTGAATGTCTTGAAGGAAGTTCCTCATGCCTGAGTAGTTCCCCCTTTTGTAGTTTGGTTTTTCCCAGCCTATTCCTGCTACTCTCTCCACTTGGAGCTCAACTATGTAGTTGAAGCACAGAACCACATGATCACTAGCTCCCAGGGCCTTTTCATACATGATATCCTCGATGTCTGAACTACTCAAGGTGAATACAAGGTCCAGTCTTGCTGTTTCATCCTCTCCTCTCTCTCTGATAGTGTCTCTAACATGTTGATGCATGAGGTTTTCCAGTACCACATCCATCATCTTGGCTCTCCATGTTTCGGGACCCCCATGGGGCTCCAGGTTTTCCCAGTCAATCTCCTTGTGATTGAAATCACCCATAACTAGTAACTTTGCTCACCCCATGTGTGCTCTCCTGGCCACCTCGGCTAGTGTGTCGACCATTGCTCTGTTGCTCTCATCGTATTCTTCTCTTGGCCTCCTGTAGTTCTGTGGTGGGTTGTACATTACTGCAATTATCACCTTATGTCCCTCGGACTGGATTGTTCCTACTAAGTAGTCCTTTTCGCCCGTGCCATCCATTCCTTCCATTTTCTCAAAACTCCACTGGTTTTTAATGAGCAGTGCAACTCCTCCTCCCCCTCTCCTCCCTCTGTCTTTCCTGAGGATTTGATATCCGGATGGAAAGATTGAATCTGTTATTATTCTGGTGAGTTTTGTTTCTGTGAGTGCTATTATGTCTGTGGATGTCTCCTTGATTTTTTCGTGCTACTCCTCATACTTATTTGTTATTCCATCTGCATTTGTATACCACACCTTCAACTTCTTTTCTAAGACTGTGATCTGGGAGGTGCATTGGGGTTGGGGAAGTGGGAGATCTGATAAGGAACTATGGGTGGTTGCTGTGGGGGTGGAGTTTGTAATGCAGTGGGTGGGGCATTGGATGTGGCATGGGTGTTTTGGTTTAGAGTGTTTGGTTGCACTGGGGTTGACCTGGTTGGGAGGCTTCTATAGGAAGTTGTGAGGGAGGCTGTATTTGATCTTCCTGTGTCTGGGATCTCCTGTCTGTCTTCTCCATCCCCTCTCTTTCCTCCTTTCGCCTTTGTACCATCTCTCTCAGTTTCTGCCTTTCTTCTTGTGTTCTGTCGCGGTCGAGATACACCTTCCTGTATGCCGGCATGTCCCTTAATCGTGCTTTCTCCTGCAGGATGCTGTTCCGAGTCGATTCTGCCTTGAAGGTCACTTTTACTGACCAGGTTCTTTTTTTTACAAACCCCCCTATTCTCCGAAAATTTTCCAGCTGGGTCATGTCGTCTTCTATTGCTTTCATGATGCTTTCAATTGCTTTTTTTCCCCTTGTTTTCTTGCTTCATGTTTCCCCTTCAACTTCCTGGAGCCCATACACAAAGACTGACCTCACCCTTTCATTCTCCCACTGCATATCCCTGTGCATCCCCTCATTCAATTTGATTTCCTCCATTGCAGCTTTCCTTTCTTCAGTTTCACTAGCTAATGTACTTGGGCTCAGTGGCCTGTCATTTTCCCTTCTCGACTTTCCCTGGGCTCTGTTGTGGTCTGTTAGGGCCTCCACATATAGCTTAGCTCTTTCATTTACTACAGTATCCACTGATAGAGCTTCTACATGCAGTTTTGCTCGTTCTTTCCCTACAGTCCCCTTATTTGTGACAGAGGCAGCAGTCTCTGTTGTCACTCCCAAAATGTTCTTTAGTTCTTTAGGCTATTACAGATTTTTCAGTTCCTCTTCTAAACTCTGTATCCTAGCCTCTGCTGCTTTGACTTGCACCTCCCACTTCCTGCTTTCCATATCTATCCTCTCTTCCATTCTCATGCTAAGTTCTTCTAGTTTCTTTTCCCATTCATGTTCCCTTTATATGAGCTCTTCTGCCCAATCTTCCTTTGCAGCTTCCTCCTCCTGTCCCTTGGTTTTTCTTGCTCTCTGGCAACACATTTTTGTTTTATCCTGATTGCCTCAGAGTGGGAAACCTATGAAATTCTGTGTGTTAGGTTAGTAGTGTGTATGTCAGAGTGTGGGGGGGGAGAGGTAGAGGAGGAACTGTGGCTATGTGGGAGAGGAGTGGGGAGGGGGATTTCGGGGGGAATATGGAGAGTGGGAAGGAGGGAGAAGCAAGTGGGTGAGTGGGAGAGGGAGAGGGGGAAGGAGGGAGAGGGGTGGGGAGGGGAAGGGTGAAAGAGGGAGGGGAGGGATCAGGGGAAGGAGTGAGATGTCGGTGGGGAGGGGGGAGTGTATGTGTGAGTCTGGATATGTGTGTGTGTGTGTGTGTGTGTGTGTGTGTGTGTGTGTGTGTGTACTCATCTAGTTGTACTCACCTAGTTGAGGTTGCAGGGGTCGAGTCCAAGCTCCTGGTCCCGCCTCTTCACTGGTCGCTACTAGGTCACTCTCCCTGAACCATGAGCTTTATCGTACCTCTGCTTAAAGCTATGTATGGATCCTGACTCCACTACATCGCTTCCCAAACTATTCCACTTCCTGACTACTCTGTGGCTGAAGAAATACTTCCTAACATCCCTTTGATTCATCTGTGTCTTCAACTTCCAACTGTGTCCCCTTGTTACTGTGTCCAGTCTCTGGAACATCCTGTCTTTGTCCACCTTGTCAATTCCTCTCAGTATTTTGTAAGTCGTTATCATGTCCCCCCTATCTCTCCTGTCCTCCAGTGTCGTCAGGTTGATTTCCCTTAACCTCTCCTCATAGGACATACCTCTTAGCTCTGGGACTAGTCTTGTTGCAAACCTTTGCAGTTTCTCTAGTTTCTTTACATGCTTGGCTAGGTGTGGGTTCCAAACTGGTGCCGCATACTCCAATATGGGCCTAACGTACATGGTGTATAGGGTCCTGAACGATTCCTTATTAAGATGTCGGAATGCTGTTCTGAGGTTTGCCAGGCGCCCATATGCTGCAGCAGTTATTTGGTTGATGTGCGCTTCAGGAGATGTGCCTGGTGTTATATTCACCCCAAGATCTTTTTCCTTGAGTGATGTTTGTAGTCTCTGACCCCCTAGACTGTACTCCATCTGCGGTCTTCTTTGCCCTTCCCAATCCTCATGACTTTGCACTTGGTGGGATTGAACTCCAGGAGCCAGTTGCTGGACCAGGTCTGCAGCCTGTCCAGATCCCTTTGTATTTCTGCCTGGTCTTCGATCGAATGAACTCTTCTCATCAACTTCACGTCATCTGCAAACAGTGACACCTCGGAGTTTATTCCTTCCGTCATGTCGTTCACAAATACCAGAAACAGCACTGGTCCTAGGACTGACCCCTGTGGGACCCCACTGGTCACAGGTGGCCACTCTGACACCTCGCCTCTTACCATTACTCTCTGCTGTCTTCCTGACAAGTATTCCCTGATCCATTGCAGTGCCTTCCCTGTTATTCCTGCTTGGTCCTCCAGTTTTTGCACTAATCTCTTGTGTGTGTGTGTGTGTGTGTGTGTGTGAGTGTGTGTGTGTGTGTGTGTGTGTGTGTGTGTGTGTGTGTGTGTGTGTGTGTGTGTGTGTGTGTGTGAGGTAGGTGGCTTGTGCGGTGTAATGTGAGTCTCAGTGGTCCTTGACTGACCACAACTTCTTGTGACCTGACCCCCACCCTCCTGGGACTTGACCCACACCTGCTTACAATGTTGCCCTTAAAAGCTTGTCCTGCCATCTAGCTTATAGTAAGTTACTTGCCTTGTTCATTGAATTACCAATTGCTATTCCCTATTGAATACTTGAGTGCCTATTCTTTATCGTGCTATGAGAGACCATTCACAATCAGCTTGGCGGTTAATTGGAACCTGTAGCCCTGGAACACCCACACAACCACTCATAGGTGAGTACAGTACTTGCAATGCAGCTGTAGCAGCCTGTATATTGTCCAGCTCGATGTGACGTCCTGGCGTAGATCCACCTTAATTTCTTCTCGTTAATAATGTACCCTGTTCACTGTATTTCTCTCGCTGGACACACGATTGTTTCACTTTATTAGCTTCCTTGGGTGACACGTGACAACGTCGCCTTACCACCCACACTAACCTGCCCGCTCTGACTGCGCCACCACGGTTTACTTTCTAGATCACTTACAAAATTGTGGCTCTCCCCACACTTATGTGGCTCAGGCAGATTGTAAATCGCTTCAAGGATTGTTCACTACCCTAAAACACTTTGCAACAATTGCAGAAACACTTGGGTAGCCCTCAAAAATACTTATATTCGTGGAACACCACAGAAGGCGTGACTCGCACGCTCGGTGTCCCTACTGTGTGTGTGTGTGTGTGTGTGTGTGTGTGTGTGTGTGTGAGTGTGTGTGTGTGTGTGTGTGTGTGTGTGTGTGTGTGTGTGTGTGTGTGAGGTAGGTGACTTGTGCGGTGTTATGTGAGTCTCAGTGGTCCTTGACTGACCACAACTTCTTGTGACCTGACCCCCACCCTCCTGGGACTTGACCCACACCTGCTTACAATGTTGCCCTTAAAAGCTTGTCCTGCCATCTAGCTTATAGTAAGTTACTTGCCTTGTTCATTGAATTACCAATTGCTATTCCTTATTGAATACTTGAGTGCCTATTCTTTATCGTGCTATGAGAGACCATTCAAAATCAGCTTGGCGGTTAATTGGAACCTGTAGCCCTGGAACACCCACACAACCACTCATAGGTGAGTACAGTACTTGCAATGCAGCTGTAGCAGCCTGTATATTGTCCAGCTCGATGTGACGTCCTGGCGTAGATCCACCTTAATTTCTTCTCGTTAATAATGTACCCTGTTCACTGTATTTCTCTCACTGGACACACGATTGTTTCACTTTATTAGCTTCCTTGGGTGACACGTGACAACGTCGCCTTACCACCCACACTAACCTGCCCGCTCTGACTGCGCCACCACGGTTTACTTTCTAGATCACTTACAAAATTGTGGCTCAGGCAGATTGTAAATCGCTTCAAGGATTGTTCACTACCCTAAAACACTGCAACAATTGCAGAAACACTTGGGTAGCCCTCAAAAATACTTATATTCGCGGAGCACCACAGAAGGCGTGACTCGCACGCTCGGTGTCCCTACTGTGTGTGTGTGTGTGTGTGTGTGTGTGTGTGTGTGTGTGTGTGTGTGTGTGTGTGTGTGTGTGTGTGTGTGTGTGTATGCATGTGTGTGTGTGCATGCGCACGCGCTCTCTTTCTCTCTCTCACACATTTTTGTAGTAGCAGAGCTCGAGCTTCAGGTCCTGGCATTACCTCTTAACTTGCTTCGAACCTTTTTGGGTCCTGTTGTACCTGTTCTTAAAACTACTTATAGAGCCTGCCTCAATTACCTATTCGTTTCCCGTCATTCCACTTCCTGACAATCGTGAGGCTGAAAAAATGTTCCTAACATCCCTGTAAATCATCTGAGTACTTATCACCCTACTGTGTCCTCTAACAGTGTCCCTCTGACAGTCTTTGTCTCTCTGACAGTCTGTCCCTTTGTACCTTATCAAGACTTATGAGTATTTTATGTCTAAATTGTCTCCCCTGGTTCTTCTATCCTCTAATGTAGTCAGATTCATTTCTTTTATGCTCTCATTTCTAATTCTCCTTAGCTCTGGCATTAGTCCCGTTGCATATTTCTGTACTTCATCAGGTGCGGGTTCCATGCTGGTGCTGTGTACTCCAAGATGAGCCTTGCATATTTTTTGTTTAGTGCGGTGAATGACTCTTTGTTGAGACTCCTGAAAGACATATTTAGATTTGCCTAACAAGCTTCCGCTGCAGCGATATGCAATATCTGGCTTGGAATTCAGATCGCCATTTTTCCAGAAATTCGTTGTTTTTTATTATTAATTTAACAATATCTTTAAAGATGGATACATTTTAAGTATATCTTTAGAATGTTATTCAGATATACCAGAAACTGCTCTAGTCCTGCAACTAATGCTTGTGAAACTCTACTTGTCACACTTTCCCATTCAGACAACACTTCTGAGACAATTCTTTTTCTTCTTCTTCTTATGACATTTTTGATTCATTATTGACCATTTCCAGATGTTCTTGCCAGCTCCACAAGATTTTGTCATCGTTTTTTTTTTTTTTTGCGTGAAATATTATTAAATGCTTTCTTGCAGTTCAAGAATATGCAAACCATCTATCCTACTCTCTCTCGTGCGTCACTTCTGTTACCTTCTCTCAGTACTCGAGCAGGTTGGTGAGATGCGATTTTCAATTTCTTAACTCATTCTGATTATTGCTTATGTAACCACGTCTCACCAGGTACTTCATCACTCTTTCTGCCTTGGCCTTATGCTAACTTGGTCTCCTACTATTTAGTGACGGTTTATAAATTACTGTTACTACAACAATGCTTTGAGTGCCATTGTCTTGAATTGGCTTCTTATAGGCAGTGCAACTCCCCTCCCCCCTCTCACGTTTCCTCTTTCTTTCCTTAATTTTCAGTATTTTGTTGCGAACATCTGTTTTGACTGTGATTGCTATGATGTCTAGGGATGCCTTTGTATTTATTCATTCGGTTCATCATTCTTGTTTGATAAACCATCTGCTCTGGTTAATATCGTCCAGGTTTTCTGTTTGCTGCTCCTCTGTGGAAAGCGGAAGTGAGGCTGGGACTGGTGTGTGCACTATTACAGGAAGAGGAGTCAGGGATACATATGTAGACAAAATATATGAGGGGAAGTCATTTGGAGGTTATTGTCAGTGCTTGGCAAGTGAAAACTGAGTGTGATGTGCATGGGGAGAACCTTGAAAGAGTTCTGGAGACTGGAGACGTGGTGTTCCCTCTTCTCGTCATACTCTGCTTTTTATATCTAATGTTTTTCATTTGCCATCATGAATGTTTCCTCTCTCTTTCCATTCTGCATCGAATCGTGTATACACAAGGAAATCTTGTAATCTTCCTGAACGCTTTTCGTCTCAAGATCCTCTTTCGAGCTTCTTGTGACTAGTTGGTTAATTTGATCAGGTAGTGTTTGCCCTGCAAGAACATAGCAATCCTCTGAAAAATTTCTATCTTCCCTACTTCTTCATTTCCTCCTACACAGTGCGTGTGCGTGTGCGTGTGTGTGTGTGGTGTGTGTGTGTGTGTGTGTGTGTGTGTGTGTGTGTGTGTGTGTAAATATGCGTGTGTCAGTCAGCACCTAGATGTGACAGAGTTGATATTTGCTGATCCCTCTAATCAGTTATCCACAAAATATCAAATTCTGAATTCCCAACATCATCGGCCATCTCATACCGACTTTTAAAGCTGTAATGTGTTTCCACCGCCTCCTCATCTAGATTCCTCCACTTCTAGCTACCTTTATACTGAAGAGGTGCTTCCAGATGTTACTGTGATTCACTAGTATCACCAGCTTCCATCTACGACCCTTTTCCTCGAAGCCTTCACGTCAGTTTTGTCTGGTTGGTCATAACTTTTGAGTATCTTTGGATGAAGAGGTTGAAGGTTTATGTTAGGGAAAGGGAGAAAGGGGAGGGGAGTAGATTTTAAGTCGGGAAATATTACGAGGCGGTAATTAGTGTCTGGGGTTAAGAAGTTGCCGCAGTTATGGGGTTGGGTCAAGGCCATATGATAAATGGGAGGCGTTATATTGTCTAATCTACTTGTAAAGTTTCATACCTGTATGTAAACAAAATCCATGCTGCTATTATAAGTGCTATAGATATAATGAAAGCATTAAGTGGATAACCAAGCTATATTTTACTTTATATCATCTATGCTCTTGTGGGGAAAGCTTCTCCATAAAGACGTCTAGGTGTTGCACATGCGTTCTATTTTTCATCTGGTTGGTAATATATACCTTTGATAGGAAGATATAAATAATTTACCAGGATTAATATACGTTATGAATATTTTGCGGATTAAAAAAACCTCAGGTATAAAAAATCAAGGTTATCATAGATCTCTGCAGGATCATTTTAATAAACTGAGCAAAAAGGATAATACTTCTTGGTATTTATTGCATAAAAATACAATGTAATGGAGGAAGTAGGTCATACTAAAGAGTCGTTAGCAAAAAGAGTTGCTTAAGACATCTCTTGTTCCCAGATTCTATCAAGCTGCAGTGTCAGGTATCATATATACAAGTTGAAGAGTAGGACACTGCTGCATTCATCGTGTCGATATTTTTTCCCACTTATATGATACCTGTCTGACACTGCAACGTGATGGAATCTTGTAATGGAAGTCGGAGAAAGAGTATTTAGGCCACACGAAGAATACAAGCTGAACGTATTACACAGAGACGAGGGCGTAGAAATTATTTAAAAATAAAAAGTAGATCATGTAAAGGAAATTGTGGGAAATTCTTATGCTACATTGGCGAATTAAAAAAAATTGTTTTTAAATATATGTGTAGAGAAATTCTTAACATATCTGTTTATAACATATTTTAGGCGAAATTTGAATTTTCAACGGATTTTGACGCCAAAAAAAGGTTTCAAGGGGAAATTAAAAAAAAAATAACATATTTAAAATTAAGATCATGATGAATAGCTGAAAAGAAAAACGAAAAATTCCCACGAGGACAAACCAGAAGGAAAAGAAAACAAGATTTCTGACTTTCTGAAACAGGAATAACAAGAGGCTACAACTGTAAACTGAGGAAAACGTGGAACTGTAAATTTTATTTCGCAAGTTGTTGACCAGTGGAATGATTTAGAAGAGACAGCTGAGCTACGGAACAACTAAAAATATAAAATAAACTATATGATCGTCATTTTATAAAAGACAGGGTGATACCCCGAGCCTCGTCATGCTAGTGAAGTTACACAAAAGTAACTAGATATATCTCGCTTTTTTTCAAAAAAATATATGGCAAAAGGGGGAACTATATATATATATATATATATATATATATATATATATATATATATATATATATATTATATATATATATATATATATATATATATATATATATATATAATATGCTAAGTGTTCCTAGAATCTGTTCCTCGTTACCATACAGAAGCGTTCAAAATTTTATTTCAATAGGATGAGGGATTCTCGAATTAGGAGCGAGAGGAAATCGAAAGTTGACGGAAAGAAACAAATTCAAGCAACCACATAAAGGTCCTTATTAGAGGATACCTAATTACACACACACACACGCGACACTAGAGGACAGAAGAGTTAGGGGAGTCATGATAACGACATACAAAATACTGCGTGGAATAAACAAGGTGGACAGAGACAGGATGTTCTAGAGATGGGACACAGCAACAAGGAATCACACTTGGAAGTTGAAGACTCAGATGAGTCACAGGGCTGTTAGGAAGTATTTCTTCAGTCATAGAGTAGTCAGGAAGTGGAACAGTTTTGCGAGTGATATAGTGGAGGCAGGAACCATACATAGTTTTAAGAAGAGGTATGACAAAGCTCAGGAAGCAGAGAGAGAGAGGACCCAGTAGCGATCAGTGAAGAGGCGGGGCCAGGAGCTGAGTCTCGACCCCTGCAACCACAATTAGGTGAGTACACACACACACACACACACACAAAGCCTCGGTATGTACAAAGAAATTTCATATTTCTCTGTACACACAAACAGAGACATACATATTTTTCTGTTTATATATAAAACATGCTACTTTGAATACTCTTACATACATTTCTCTGTATATATATACAGTGGCATACACTTTGCGATGCATTTACACTGAGAAATACACACATCTCTAGATGCACATGCACTGAGAAATACACACATCTCTAGGTGCACATGCACTAAGAAATACACACATCTCTAGGTGCACATGCACTGAGAAATACACACATTTGTGCGCGTGCGGAGAAAGTTACAAACCTCTTGTTGTTTATACTTTTTCTAACTACGATTGACATGCAGAAAAAAAGAAAAACTAACTCTTATTCCGTTAAAAGTCTTGCGAACAGATAACCATTCAACTCTTCCTCCCCTCCCAAGCAATCGCAGAGTCATAACGCTGTTAAATGGTGCGGAGTAACTCAGCATCGCACCGTGTACACCGGTGCGATAGTGCCTGCCCCGGTGGCGGATATTACCCTCAGTATATTCGGCAATATTATACCTGCTCCATTTGGCCAAAGTTTCGAAATAGGAAAAGAAAAAGAAGACAAATGCAGTTGCTGCTAACGCCATCAGTGAAGCAGACCTTTGAGGGGCCAATATTATATATATATATATATATATATATATATATATTATATATATATATATATATATATATATATATATATATATATATATATATATATGCAAAACAACCACTCTGAAAGAATAGAGAAATTCCAAGCGCTTTCGTGACTACTCACATTATCAAGTTCCTTGATAATGTGAGTAGTCACGAAAGCGCTTGGAATTTCTCTATTCTTTCAGAGTGGTTGTTTTGCATATTTTGAAAATCACCTGTTTACTGTGATCTTATTGCATATATATATATATATATCGTACCGGATAGGTCCGTTCTAAAACTTTCTCTTGTACATTTAAAAATATATTTTTTTAATTTATGATAATATAAAAATTAATGATTTTGTACCAAAAGCACCTTAGGAAACTTACCTAACCTTATTATAACAAGCGCAATTTAATTTAGCCTAATCCAACTAAATATATTTTATATAACTTTACAATAATTTAATAATAAACACAATGAAATATATTTTTTCGTTAGATTCAGAGTGATTTTTGCGAAATTATTGCATACACAAATTTTCGCTTGTCTTATTCGGCAAGAAGAGCGTTGCTTTTTAAGCCAAAATCGCAAATTTTACTTATTCGTCACGATATATATATATAATATATATATATATATATATATATATATATATATATATATATATATATATATATATATATATATATATGGAAGATCAATACAATATTTAAACAAGCAATGTTAATTATTTCATTGACTGACGGCTTGTAATAATTCATAGAATCCTGATAATCTGTTCAGTTGGAGAAAAACTACACATTACTTAGACAAAATTAAATATTCATTGATTGGTTTAAACCGTATAACAACAATTTATCATCAGTTTAACTACCTCGGATAATTTTTTTAAGTAATATGTCTATTTGTTTTTTTAAAAAATAAGTAAAACATT
The DNA here is from genome assembly GCF_026875155.1 of Cherax quadricarinatus. Taxonomy (NCBI): domain Eukaryota; kingdom Metazoa; phylum Arthropoda; class Malacostraca; order Decapoda; family Parastacidae; genus Cherax; species Cherax quadricarinatus. The sequence continues at coordinate 19,649,073 of NC_069476.1, forward strand.
AAAAATTCAGAAAAATCAACTAAAATGGTATTTTGTTGTATATATCAACGATTTACAGCGGTATGAAGCGTTTTTTGACATACCTCATGAAATGAAATTGTTAAGAATGACTAAAGGTTAAATAATGATAAGAGTCTAGTTTAAGGTAAACAGTGAAGTGTGGCTTTGATTACCTTGTCTTTCATATTTGTTTAATATGGTGTAACTTTCTTGCAACCACATTAACTTAAAATTTAATTTTCTACAACTTTTTTCTTCAGACTTTGGAATGTCTCTTATTTCCTCTATAGGAAGAAAAACATTCTCTGAAAATTAATGATTTGTCTGCATTATTCTTTTAAATTTTTATCTTTGGCCATAATATCTTACCCCTTCAAAACTTTTATTAACATATTTAAACTAATATGCATTTTTTCAAACTATGAGACTTTTATGCAGAGTATATTTTCGGACCTCCATCATCAAGACCCAGGAGAAACCACTTACACATTCTAAGCCGGTATTCCTAAATTATGCGATGACTGGAGATCGAAGGAAATTCTTCAGCTTTCGTTTAGTGATGTCGATTTCAACACAGTCAGAGAGCGTCAATACTAGGACCGTATTCTTCAGAGACCTAAAATAGTTTACTAAGTCTGACTCAGGAATATCTTACTTTTACTGTGGTCTCACTCTCAGTCTACGTTTCATGTTTATAAGTAGTGGAATATATATTATACGAAAGTGCTGTGAGTGAGCAATGGCCTAATGTGCATAATTGAGTTTCCTGCTGTTGACCTCCAAGGTCTAGGACCCCCATTCTTAACACACTGTTAAACAAAGTAATATACATGTTCTCTTCACTTATAAACTCGTGAAAGATTTAACATCTACTCTCTCTCTCTCTCTCTCTCTCTCACTCACTCTTACTCTCTCACGCACACACAAACACACAAACGCATTTTATCCACAACTCTCAAAATGGAGGAATACTTCCTGACATCTCAGACTCCCTTCAGCTTCCCTCGGCGTTCCATTATACTTCTCTCTCTCCTGCTGAATAACATCTTTATGTATATTGTTTATGGTTCCAGGTATTTTGCATGCCTTAAACTTGTCTCCTCTTGCTGTAAACTCTCAGAAATGTGAGGTCATGTTCGCTCAGCCTCTCAGGCACCAACCTGGTAAAGAATCTCTGTATTTTTACTAGTTTATTTCATGATTCTGATAGAAGGACGTTCTAAGCTGGGACTGCAGACTCAAGAATCTGTCTAATACATACGATAAATTTTGCTCTAAACAGTTCTTTGATTAAAAGTTTAGAGGTTATTCTTACTTTCGTTAATGGTTAGTTGGTTAATGGGATTTACAATGCATCGACTACACGAAGATCATTACGGCTATAGAAGAAGAATTTAATCCCAAAAATATAAATTATTAGTAAACTCTGAGCATGTGTGCGCTGTAAGACATACACCTCTGTGTGTATACATCCTGTGCGTTTTGCTAATGTGTCGTACGCTTAGTGTTTCGGTAGACAGAACAGACATATTGTTTACTCAAAAACCCTTTTTCGTTGTAATTTTCTGTTATTTGTTCTTCACTATAATGAGAGTAAGTGAGCCTACAGTTTCTAGCTTCAGCTCACAATTTCTAATTGTATCTGAAAAGGCATCAAAGCCAGGTTTTGTGAAGTAATGTGATGGAGTATGGTAAGACAACATAGATAGGTTTTGCGACGTAGTATAGTGGAATATGAGAGCCCAGCAAAGATTGTTTTTCTTCCCTCTATATAACTCTCATTTTCAATATGGCAGCCACATTCTGTCGATGTTCGCAAATTTGTTTGCGCAAAAAAATCTTCCCCTTCTCACTCCCTCCCCCTCTATTACTCTGGCATCTCCCTTCATTCCCACCCCCTTCTGTTCTCTCCTCCCATCCCTCTACTATCCCTGTCATCGCTTCTCAATATCCTTTCCTCTCCTGTCTCCTATCTGTCCTCCCTTCCCCATTTCTCCCTGTCCTCTTTGTCCTGTCATTCTCTCTTTTCCACATCCTCTCTCTCTCTCTCTCTCTATCCCCTCCTCTCCTCCCTTTCTGCACTCACTTCCCAGTCTTCCCACAAACAAACACTGACGACCAAACTTGAACGAAGGACACTTGAAAAGCCAACGAGTGGAATAAAACGAAACGTATGCATGAATGTAAATAAAGTCAATATATTTGCCTCACAACAAAGTAAAAGAGCAGAGGAACACAGCAGCCCTTGGCAGGGGACACCATTTTTTGGAAGTATTTTGGGTACCACACCTTGCATGCAGAGGATATAGGGACGTGAGGCAAGAACTAAAAGATGCTATGAGTGAGTGAGAGAGAGAGAGAGAGAGAGAGAGAGAGAGAGAGAGAGAGAGAGAGAGAGAGAGAGAGAGAGAGAGAGAGAGAGAGAGTATGCATGGGTGCGGGCATGTTTTTAGTGTTTGTTGGGTGGGTGTATGCATGTGTGCTTGTGTACCTCTGAGAGCCCTATGTTTCTAGCCTTTCTGCAGACATACCCACAAAGATACAAGGTAGAGATTGCACCAACCTCTTCAGCTGTAACAACCAGCAGTGTTAGACAGTGACCTTCACCTACAACCTCTGTAAACAAAGAACACCACCCTGTGTGAGCTGACCACAGTGTTCTTAGTGCAATCTCGCCCCTGAACGGTATTATATATAGACTCTGATGAGCTGAAAGTGTCGTAGCGCTGGACTCTCTCGCGAAGGTGAGAGGAATGGTTGCAAGTGTGCACCTTACGTGTATATAAGAGGTATCTAGTCTTGATGTACATAGCAGAAGTGTACAGCAGGTGCTTTCGACACATTCACACAGGAACTGTTGCAGTAAAAATATGCTGTCAAAATCTTACTATGGAGAACACTGGCGTGATAAGGAATGATTAGGCAAGGTTGACATTGTCTGAAAAACTGTAGATGTAGTTTAATGAGCACAAATATGAAGCTATATTTCTGAGAAAGAAAATAGACAGGAACTTATGATCTTAATAATATTAATTTTATTTATACCGAATTCGAGGCAGTCAAGGATACAGTGCATAAGTGTTCCCAATAAAGTTAACAAAATTGTTCCTTCATGTTAAGAAATGTAAACAACAGAAGGCACCATATTATACCTAAACTGTAAATATCGCTGGTAATGCGATATTTACCAGTTCTGGTCTCTATTACAGAAATCATAAACGTGCTGGTAAACATGAAAAAAAAAATTACAAAATTAATCCCTGGAATCAAAATTTGTTTCTATTGAGCTCGGAAAAAGGCACCGAATTTGCACTCTGTGGAAAGGCATAAAATAAAGAGGACATGATTGAAATGTATAAATGGCAAATCGTAATAAATTAAGGTGATACAATAAATACAGGTAATACTAATAGCTCAGAAAAATGTTTAACCAAATACAAGACTAGCAGGAAGACTTTCGCATCGATAACTGTGTTTTATAGAACTGGCCTGTAAACCCAGGTTCTGTGCAGTGTGTCTCCGGCTGGGTATCTGTGCAACCAACAATCAAGGGCTGGCAAATGATCTAGAGCTGGTGACCGTTCCGTAGCTGCTCGAGGGAACTAAGCAGGTTACTTGAGGTTGGATATTGAAAGCACCAAGGGCTATCAGTGTCTGGCACACCCAGGCCGCCTACCCTTGTCACGAGTATCCGGCCTTGGCGTCAGCTAGTTCTGTATCAACCCTTTTGGAGAACGTGCTAGCCACTATAAACACGACGAGCGTCCTTATAGACGGGAATATAGCTGACGACTAATCTCAGACTTGTCCTGAAGGTAGACGCAAATTCTTTGGATATAAGAGCAGGTGATTTCAATGAGATCCAGTGATTTTGACTGCTGACCCTAAGACTAGATGGACCGATAAGGTGGCAAAGGAGAAGCCATGTTTACCTGCGCTGGTCCCTGGTGACCAAAGCGGCATAAACTGTGTATATTCCTTATAGGCACTTTCTACAAGCCTGATATCTTGGCTTTAAATCACAAAGAAGCCTGTATTCTAGACACACAAGTCTCGGAGGACAGGTTTCCACTCTCGCACATAAACACAAATGCGTACTGCACGGTACCCTTACCACTCTTGAGTGGATTCAGAAAAAAATCCGGAATGACCTGCGTTTTCCCTCCTATTTCGCTGAAATGGCAGGGTAGGTGAGTCAAAGAGCGTACGTGTTCTTTAAATTCTGCGACTCTCGACTGGGAATATGGAAATATGCTCAGTGAAGGCGTTAACCTAGACGCATTCCCTTTACAGAATGTAATCTATGAGAACAGAGGCAGTTGATCGTTTGATGTGATCAAGGAGGCTGTCGATGCACTTCGGCAGGCGAAGGGGGAGGTTGGAATCCATCATCCTCATTATTGGGATACCTCTCTTCCAAAGGGTGGGCTAATCCTGGGACGCCTTGGTATGGTTTAGAAAGACACCAGGACATATTTATTAGAAAACATTTCGGTCCTTGGACCTTGATCACTTTTAACATACAGAGGCTAAAAAGACAGTATATATAGACGGAGAGTGAGGTGTGAGCGACACATGGTGACCTGAAGAAACAGATGAAGACAGAAAATAGGATCAAGTGTTCCTCTGTTACTAGGTAAATGGTGTTTTGTCTGGTTGACTATCATGTATCCTAGTGTTTTAATTTTTTTAAACTTTATAGTTTCCATTATTATGTTCTATAGTGTTGGTAACGACGATTAGCAAGGCTATCAGACATCGTCGGTGTCTAATGTCTTGTTTGGTGAGAATGAGCTGTGTCTCACCTCAATTCATCAAATGTACCGAGGACAAAGATGCATACAGAGGACATAGATGCATACCGACGACATAGATGCATACCGACGACATAGATGCATACGGAGGACATAGATGCATACCGAGGACATAGATGCATACCGACGACATAGATGCATACGGAGGACATAGATGCATACCGAGGACATAGATGCATACCGACGACATAGATGCATACGGAGGACATAGATGCATACCGAGGACATAGATGCATAGAGCGTACCTCATGTCATCTTTGTTGCTGGCGTTTCGATGTTCATTGAATCAGACCGAGAGATTTCTGTTTCCCTTTCACGGTCTGAGACCAGGCCTAATGGTGGATTAGGGCCTGATCAACGAGGCTGTTACTGCTGGCAGCACGTATACCTACGTAAGAGCCACAGCCTATGTGGCAATAACGTTGAAAATTAGTGGAACTAATATGTAGGGTTACAGAAGACTGTACTCTGAGTAACAATTAAAACAGACTGGAAAGGGAAACGAGTGGGAGTGACTGGGTGAGATCAGCACCTGTCTAACATCAGTCAGTAGGTCTACTACCAGAACTCACGGGTAATGAAGGATCAGAACAATATATCACAGTTAATCCATGAACAATAAATGAAAGGAGACTACACTTTGATTCATCCTGGATTATTATTAATAATTATTATTAATTATTATTAATTTACACCTTGATAATTGTTTGATCTCCAGTTTATGGATTATATAATACAGCCAGAAACTTGCTTCCGGTTCTTAGATTAAATGCAATAATGTGAATAGAAGAGGTGACAGCAGCATCATAGAAGTGGTAAAGAGAATATCAGCAGTCACAACAGCCACAAAAGCATTTTGAGTGATAATTGCACTGGTCGCTGTTGCCCAGCGGTGAGAGTAGCGACTCTCATTGCTGAGGTCCAGGTAATAAACCCTGGGCATTAACCTAAAAAAATTCGTGAGAGAGATGATGATGTTACCCTACAGCCGGAGGGCCCAAGAAAGAAGACAGAAGAAAGAAGAAGATGAACGACACCCCCAACCCTGGGGCCACCGCCGGGTCGCCATCTGGAGAAGACCCGGGCCGGAAGTACCGGCAAATCCCTAATGAATGAATGAGTGATAATTTCAATAGTAACAGCAACACTTGCAACCTTTGTATTAACAGCAGTTGCAGTAACAGCAGCTACAACAGGTACAACAAGCTGCTTGGTAACTTTACTCACTACGACATATTCCTTGGAAACGATGATTCTTGGCGTGTAGTCTTTCAGGATGCTTGACCTGCCGTGAACTTTCAACCTGAGTAAGTTGGAAATTTTGCAAATTAAGATGACTTATGGGAGGATGTTGTTACCTTCCAAGGTAAATCGAATAGAAAGTTCTGCCTCACTGACGTTTCTTTTGAGAAAAGTAAGATGACATGTTCGTGATGCTGAACATGTCATCGATACCTTATCCAAGAAACGCCATCTGGAATTATATGTTTGAATCTCTCAGCCTCCACGAACTCAAAATATATTTTAGCGGTGACTCTGCAAACAGAGGATACCATCGGCATTCTGAATTGTTGCACAGTTGTGGCACAAGGAGGACAACAGCTACAACAGTGGTGCAAAATAAAATAAGAGATGATATTAACAGAATCTGCAACAGCACTGGTGCAAATGACAGCTGCTATGAAAATTATTAAATTAATAATTGGTAAAGCGTATGTTGAGAGAGGGAGAGAGAAGTGGAGAGGAAGTGTTTGTGTGGGTACTCACCTAATTGTACTCGCCTAATTGTGGCTGCAGGGGTCGAGACTCAGCTCCTGTCCCAGCCTATTCACTGGCCGCTACTACGTCCTCTCTCTCCCTGCTCCATAAGCTTTATCATACCTCGTTTAAAGACTACATATCGTTCCTGCCTCCGTTACATCACTTGCAAGACTATTCCACTTCATGACAACTTTATGATTGAAGAAATACTTCCTAACATCCATTTGACTCATCTGAGTCTTCAACTTCCAATTGTGACCCCTTGTTTCTGTGTCCCCTCTCTGGAACATCCTGTCTCTGTCCACCTTATCTATTCCTAGCAGTATTTTGTATGTCGTTATCATGTCTTCCCTAACCCTCCTGTCCTCTAGTTTCGTCAGGACTATTTCCCTTAACCTTTCTTCGTAGGACATTCCCCTTAGCTCTGGAACTAACCTTGTTGCAAACCTTTGCACTTTTTCTAATTTCTTGACGTGCTTGACCAGGTGTGGGTTCCAGACTGGTGCTGCGTACTCCAGTATGGTCCTGACGTACACAGTATACAAAGTCTTGAACGATTCCTTACTGAGGTATCGGAATGCTATTCTCAGGTTTGCCAGGCGCCCTTGTGCTGCAGCAGTTCTGGTTGATGTGTGGTTCCGGAGACGTGTTCGGTATTATACTCACGCCAAGATCTTTCTCCTCTTGCAATTTTTGGCCGCCTAGCCTATACTCTGTCTGCGGTCTTTTTTGCCCTTCCCTGATCTTCTTGACTTTGTATTTGGCGGGGTTAAATTCGAGGAGCCAGTTGCTGGCCCACGCATCCAGCTGTCCAGGTCTCTTTGTAGTCCTGCCTGATCCTCTTCTGATTTAATTCTCCTCATTAGCTTCACATCATCTGCGAGCAGGGACACTTCTGAGTCTATCCCTTCCATCATGTCATTCACATATACCAAAAGTATCACTGGCCCTAGGACTGGCCCCTGTGGGATACCGTTCGTCACAGGCGCCCGCTGTGATACCTCATCACTTACCATGACCCGTTGTTGCCTCCCTGTCAGGTATTCTGTGATCCATTGCAGTGTCCTTCCTGTTATGCGTGCCTGATACTCTAGCTTCTGCACTAATCTCTTGTGAGGAACTGTGTTGAAGGCCTTCTTTCTGTCCAAGAAAATGCAATCAATCCACTCCTCTCTCTCGTGTCTTACTTCATTTACCTTGTCATAAAACTCCAGTAGGTTTTTGACACAAGATTTGCATTCCATGAATCCGTGTTGGTTGTCGTTTATAATCTTGTTCCGTTCCAGGTGCTCCACCACTCTCCTCCCTCCTGATAATCTTCTCCGTGACTTTGCATACTATATACGTCAGTGACACTGGTCTATAGTTTAGTGCCTCGTTTCTGTCTCCTTTCTGTGTGTGTGTGTGTGTGTGTGTTTATGTGTGTG
>NC_069476.1:19659574-19684717 GCF_026875155.1 Cherax quadricarinatus
TCAGGCACGAACCCTGCCTATACCTCCAGATACTTTCTTAAAAGGCCTTCCATTATCTCATGGGCTGTCTGTCTTGTCATTTTCCTGTCTCACTGGATTCCATTTAGAAAATCTCTCATAGTCTCCTCTTCTATTATCTGGTTTGCTATTTGTTCCTGTTTTCTCCATTCCTATCGCTGCCAGGTTTTCAAAACTGAGCACCATGTGGTCACTAGCTTCTAGTTGTAACCCATATCCAGTTTCATTTTTGTTAGACTCACCTAAGGTGAAAATCAGATCCATTCGAGCTGGTTTATCCCCTTCCCTCACACTTGCGACTTGTTTGACAAGTTAATGAAAATTTTCATAGCTGTCGCCATCAATTTTCCTCTCCATGTTTCTAGTCCTCCATGCGTGTCCAGGTTCTTACAGTCTAATTCATTGTGATCAAAATCACCAACAACTAGAAAGTTTGTTTTGGTCTTAGTCTCTGTTCCACCTTTACAAGAATTTGTATTATGGGTCTGTTGCTCTCATCATATTGCAGGTGCGGTCTTCTGGTGTTCAGTTTGAGTTATAAACAAATGTTACTATTACCCTGGGTCTTCTATATTTCCCATCTCAAAACTCTACTGATTCTATTCCAGTAGTGCGACTCCATCCCCCTTCCACATATTTTCTTCTGTGTGTGTGTGTGTGTGTGTGTGTGTGTGTGTGTGTGGTGTGTGTGTGTGTGTGTGTGTGTGTGATATACCGTTTCTCTGATAGCTATATCTGGATGTTACTCTGCTACTCTGTCTTACAGGTTACCACTTTTCGTTTGTGATGCTATCAGCATTCATATTCCACGCTCTGATTCTTTCATTATTCGCATTTTGCTATAATCTCTAGTTCTGGGATTGGTTTCTGCAACGTTGTAGTGGGTGAGAGAGGATTAGTGATCGCAGAATGAGGAGAGGAATACGAAACGTTATCATTAGAGTTGTTATGAAGAAGAAAAAAGAAGAGGAATACAAGCTAGAATGGGAGTAGGAGAAATAATAGGTTAATAGGTAAAGGAGCTGGACCAATAGGTTAATTTAGATTAGAGAAGTTAGGGGACGAAGGCAAAAGAGGTTGCTTGTTTCTGCACCTGGTTGGTGGCTGGTGTTGATTCTCTGGGTGTCCTGACTCTTGTACCTCCGCATCTGCTTCTGTGATTCACTTTCTTTGCTATCGTCTCCTGTCTCAAGTTCGCAGCTTTTCTCTGCTTGAATTCTCCTCTGTGTGTGTGTGTGTGTGTGTGTGTGTGTGTGTGTGTGTGTGTGTGTGTGTGTGTGTGTGTGTACTCACCAATATGTGGATCTAGGGATCGAGTCAGTTCCTGGCCCCGACTCTTCACTAATCGCTACTAGGCCACTCCGTCCCCGTTCCAAGAGCTTTCTTATACTTCTTCCTGAAGCTATGTCTGGATCTTCCCTCCACTACTTCACTCTCCAGATTATTCCACTCCCTGACAACTGTAAGGCTAAAGAAATACTAACATCCCTAGGGCTCATCTGAGTATTCAGCTTCCAGTTATGGCCCCTTATTCTTGTGTCCGATGCATCTCTGAAGCATTCTAGCCCTGTCCATCTTGTCATTTCCTCACAGTATTTTATACATCGTTACTATATCCGACCTATTTTCTATTGTCATCAGGCTGAGTTCCTTTAACGTTTCCTTGTTAGACATACCCCGTAGCTCCGGGACTAGTCTTGTTGCCAACTTTTTCACTTTCTCTAATTTCTTGACTTGTTTGACCAGGTGTGGCTTCCATACTGGTGCTGAATACTCCAATATGGGCCTGACGTACACAGTGTACAGAGTTGTGAATGTCTACTTACTTGGATGTCAAAATGCTTTTCTCAGGTTTGCCAGGCGCCCATATGCTGCAGCTGTTGAGTGATGTGCGCCTCAGGGGAAGTGCTAGGTATAATGCTCATCCCAAGATACTTTTCCTTAAGTGGGTTTGCAGCCTTTGATCCTCTAGACTGTACTCAGTCTTTGGTTTTCTTTGTCCTTCCCCAAGATTCATAACTTTGTACTTACCGGGGTTAAACTCCAGGAGCCAATTTTCAGACCAGGCCTGTCCGGATACCCTTGTAATCTTACCTGATCCTCGTCCGCTTGTATTCTCAATAATTTCACATTATCAGCAAACAGGGACACCTTTGACTCTATCTCTTCGGTCATATCATTCACATATACAAGAATCAGCACTGGACCTAAGACTGATCCTTGCGGAACCACACTCGACACTTCGCAACACACTGAGAGCTTATCACGTCATGTATTCCCTGGTCTATTGCAGTGCGTTTTCTACTATTCCTATCTTCTTTTCTAGTGTCTGAACAAATCTCTTGTATGGTAATGTGTCGAAAGTCTTCTTACAGTCCAAAAAGATGCAATCTACTTATTCTTCTCTCTCCTGTCTTACTTCTGTTACATTGTCGTAGAACTCAAGTAGATTTGCAATACAGGATTTCCCATTCCTAAAGCCATGTTGAGTGTCATGAGCCAAATTCTTTCTCTGTGCTCCACCACTCTTCTCCTAATAATCTTCTCCATGAATTTACATATTATATAATTCCACCAGAAAAATGCACTAGTTAAAAACAAAATTCCGATTTTAATATAAAAAGTGAAAACTGACATTTTGTGACAGCAAAAATGCTAAACTCAGCTTAATATCTAATTGAACGAAAATACGTAAAACAAATTTCTTCTCACGTAACTGAAATCCTTTGGATAAATTTTCAACAAGATTACCATCAAGCCTGTCATAGTAATCAAGGACAATAATTATACTCAAGGAGACTATAATTATTGTCAGTCAATAAGGTAATTATCGTTATTGTCAATTATAATGTCATGGACAACAAGGACATCATAACTGTTCTATTCAACAAGGTCATCATTATTGTCATGGTCAACAAGGTCATCATTATTGTCATGGTCAACAGGGTCATCATTATTGTCATGGTCAACAAGGTCATCATTATTGTCATGGTCAACAAGGTCATCATTATTGTCATGGTCAACAAGGTCATCATTATTGTCATGGTCACCAAGGTCATCATTATTGTCATGGACAGCAAGGTCATCATTATTGTCATGGACAACAAGGTCATCATTATTGTCATGGTCAACGAGGTCATCATTATTGTCATGGTCAACCCAAAGGTCATCATTATTGTCATGGTCACCAAGTCATCATTTTGTCATGGACAGCAAGGTCATCATTATTGTCATGGACAACAAGGTCATCATTATTGTCATGGTCAACGAGGTCATCATTATTGTCATGGTCAACAAAGTCAATATTGTTGTCATGGTCAACAAGGTCGTTATTGCTGTCATGGTAAACAAGGTCATCTCTTTATTGTCATGGATAGTAAAGTTATTATTGTCATTGTCAGCAAGGTCATCATTATTGTCATGGTCATCAGGGTCATCATTATTGTCATGGTCAACAAGGTCATCAATATTTAGTCATGGTCAACAAGGTCATCATTATTTAGTCATGATCAACAAGGTCATCATTACTGTCATGGTTAACAAGGTCATCATTATTGTCATGGTCAACAAGGTCATCATTATTGTCATGGTCACCTAGGTCATCATTACTCTGCTGCCACACTGGCACTAGCTGTACCAAGTGCCACACTGGCACTAGCTGTAGCTAGTGTTTCCAAAGTCAGGAAACAAGGCAAGTATCACCTGACACCAGTCTTACTCCAGTAACATCCAGTGTCTTAGATTATCTTAATTTTTAAAGGGGTGGATAGGTAAGCCAGTGGAAGGCGTCGATCAGATGACCACAAGCTCCAGTGGTGGGTCATCATATCACTAAGGATACACTTGCCCCTTTTTCCTGACGAACTTCATCTAACCTAACCTAACCAGTAACTAGTTAACATACCTTTATTAAAATTATTATAATAAAAAGAAGCGCTAAACCTACAAGGGTCATACAACAGTTAATATACCAGAAGCTGGTTTTATAACCTTAAAAAATAGTATCATTAGGGAAGATTGACCCCTTTTTTACAGTTGAATATTTTATTTGTTACATTATTTTAGTTTTGCTCATTAGTTTATATAGTGATTTACAATTTTAACTTGGATTTTGTGATTATATTTTTGTAGCTTAATATAAGAGTAGTTAAGAGCATCAGATTCTCCTTCTTTTAAAAGTTCAGAGTCTAAATGTAAAAGAGCTAAGCTTGGATTTTAAAGAGTTTTAGATTCTAACGATGGATGAAGATGCATCCTCAACGGAAGGGGCCACAGCGTGAAAAAACTGATTTTTACAGATGTTTTTCTCTTTCAAACAAAAGAACAAATTTCAAGAAATATTTTGGTGTTTACGTTTTGTTTCTATTTTTTTTTCTGCGCCGAATGATCAAAAAAATACGATGTTCACCAGAAAAAAAATTTGCGCCAATGTTGTGTATTTTATGTTCCGTTATTTTTTTTTTTTTTTAGGTCTCGATTTCTCATGTTTTTGTTTAAATGTATGAAAAACATTACTAAGCAACTGAGGCTAAAATGGATGGATAGAAAACTTATAGACAACTGAAGACAAACTCATTATTAATTCATCCGCGATTATCTTAGAATTTATTTGGAAATATTCAAGTATATCATTATTTATCGAGAAATCATAAAAAAAATCTGATATTATATGGTATGGTATAATATTTGTCGGGAAACAGGACAAGTGTTTCCTGACTCGGGTCTTAGTCATATGATAACCCACAGCTAGAGCTTTCGGCCATCTGAGAGAGGACTTCCACAGGCTTACCGGTCCACCCCTTTCAAAATCATACTTATCTCATGCGAGAAGTCATTGCTTTTGATTTCCAGTTTGAGATTTTTATCACTCAGTTATTTTTATTGAAAATATTTTTATACTTTTTCTAAATTTAAAAAAAATAAAAAAGGCATATTTTAATAATTTTGAAAACCTAGGTAATTAAATTAACCCCTTGTTAATCCTGTGCATTCATCTGCAACACTTTTTATATCCAATTTTCCTGCACATATGAACGATAGTTGCCACACAATAAAAAAATTATTTTAGTCTTTTTTTTAAGGGCTATCACCATGATACCTCTACAGTATTTTATTCGTATATAGACATTTTTCAGCAACTCACCCACAGTAACAATTATTATTGTTGCTATGGATCAACACTCATTTTCTGGGCAATGATATTACGCCGATTTTAGGGTTAATTTGTTTTGCTGATTTCGAATACGTCATCAGTTTTGCTTGATTGTCTAAAGTTTTTGATAAATTTGGTTTCGCATCGAAAAATATACAAGTTGTGAAAAAATATTGATCAGGCTGAATTAGCTTACCACATTGAAATTATTTTTTAGAACATGCAAAAGTCAAATTATGTAATACATACTCGCACTTCATTCTAAATAAAAATATATTAACATAGTAAGATAATTCAGATACTAATTACTGCATTTGAAAACGTTGTTTGTACGATTTTCTTTTATATTAGTAATCAGCAGTCCCATTGGCTCCAGCAATAGTCTGCCATCATGTGTGTCATCTGCCTTGATACCTTTCCTCCATCACCTTTATATCTTGCTGGAACCTCTCACCTTGTTCCTCACTAACCTCACCAAGATTATGTGGAAATCTGTCTAGGTGGCTATGGAGAAAGTGTATCTTTATGCTCATAATAGTACCTAAATTCAGAAAGCTTGTCAGCATGTTTTGCACCAGTTCTTCATAATTGTCTGCTTTGTGATTACCCAAGAAGCTCTTGACAACTGACACATAACTGCACCAGCAGGAACTTCAACGCGATTTACACATTTTGTGAAATTAGAATACTTGATAAGCTTTCGAATTTGAGGCCCATCAAAGATTCCAGCTTTCAGTTTCTACGTGCTTAGTCCCGGGAACGATCTACAAATGTATTTAAAGCAATTGCCATCTTTGTCCAAGGCCTTAACGAACTGCTTCAGTAGCCTAAACTTAATGTGGGGTGATAGCAGAATAATGTTATCCCTGTCAACCAATGGCTCGTTAATCATGTTTGCTGCACCTACAGTCATATTTTCTCTTGAAAGCCATATCACTTTTGTCCAATGATCCGGCTTTACCCTTTTGTTCCACAAACAGATGGAACAAATGTACTTTATATATCCACTGTGTTGCCCAAGCAAGAAGTTTACCATCCTCAAATCAACACAAATAGACATACTGAGCTCATGATAACAAAACATCTGCGATAACATTTTGATAATTTCGTATTCTTCTTTCGGGTTTGTTGAGTGAGCAGTTGGAAGAGATGCATATTGGTTACCATCGTGCAATAAGACACATTTCAAACTTCTAATGGAGCTGTTTACAAACAGCCGTCAATCTCCTGGTCGATATTCAAGTCCCATTCGATGAAGTCCAGGGATGTTATTGAGTATACAAGTTCTTCATCTTGGCTGAAGTAAGGAAGGAGTTCAATCTCTCTTGTCCGACAAGCTGTTATTTCAACTTCTTGTTGGATGCTGTAACTCCTTGTCTAGATGCTATAAGTTCAGATGCTTGCTCTGACAAACTGAGGTCACGTATCAGATTATTGAGTTCATTTCAGAAGAACTCCTGGGGTGTTGAATTGCTTGCTTCATATTCACTTCCACTGCTATCACTTGTGTTACATCCTACACCCTGAGTTTCTTCAACATCTGCCAATAGAAGGTCAGGCAGTGTTGTAAATACTAGTATGGGAACGTCTTCCCTGTGTGGCACAGGTTTCCTTGCTGATTCCAAGTCAGGATATTCCCACATGACTTTCTTGTACCAATTGAAACCTTTTACATTCACCATACGGAAATAATCGTCGTGGTGGTTTTTTGGCTCTCTACACACCATACACACACACCAAAGTTTAAACTTTGTCTATTTTTTACACTGTCGTAAGCATTCTACATAGATTTTGCAAACCTTAAGGAGAGCATAAGGCTTGTCTTATTTTCCATGCATCACTCCAAAATTAGCAAGAGAAGCGTGTTTTGCAAAATCTGTGATGTTTTTTCTTGGTTTTTGCAAAGAGTATTCGCCACAAATGTAGCAAAAGGTATTGGGATTGTTTAAACAGATTCTTCGTGAAGAACTTATGTTTTTCTGGAAAAAATAACAAAATAAAGGTCACAATATTATATATATATATATATATATATATATATATATATATATATATATATATATATATATATATATATATATATATATATATAAGAGTGTTGTACCAACATTCTTGTATGGGTGTGAAGCCTGGGTGATGAATGTTGCAACGAGGAGAAGGCTGGAGGCAGTGGAGGTGTCATGTCTGAGGGAAAAGTGTGGTGTGAGTATAATGCAGAGAATTCTTAGTTTGGAAATTAGGAGAAGGTGTGGGATTCCCAAAAGTATTGTCCAGGGGGCTGAGGAGGGGTTGTTGAGGTGGTTCGGACATGTAGAGAGAATGGAACAAAACAGAATGACTTCGAGAGTATATAAATCTGTAGTGGAGGGAAGGTGGGGGTAGGGGTCGGCCTAGGAAGGGTTGGAGGGAGGAGGTAAAAGAGGTTTTGTGTGCGAGGGGCTTTGACTTCAGCAAGAATGCATAAGCGTATTTGACAAGAGTGAATGAAGACAAATGGTTAATACTTGACGTGCTGTTGAAGTGTGAGCAAAGTAACATTTATGAAGGGGTTCAGGGAAACCGGCAGACCGGACTTGAGTCCTGGAGATGGGAAGTACAGTGTCTGCTACAGTTTTATAACTGTAGTGTAAAGTACCCCTCTGGCAAGACAGTGATGGAGTGAATGATGAAAGTTTTTCTTTTTCTGGCCACCCTGCCTTGGTGGGAATCGGCCGATGTGTTAATAAAAAAATAAATAACTCCTTTCGTTAAATATTAAATAATATAAATTAAGTTCTAATATTTATTAAAACTATCTATATATACAAATTTTCATACGTGTACACGCTTTTTGGCTAAGTTCTCTATTAACCGAGGGTAGGTATGCAATATTTCACAAACTAGAGCCAATTTGAAAAGCCTACTGCCATTTTCGAATTCAACAACCCCATAAGTCCCTAAATACCTTCAAATATCTTTGACAACAAAATGTTTTTTCTTGTTGACCCATGAATGAGGATAAATGAAGGGCTAACGAGGATTATTATCATCATTATTATTATTAGTAGTAGTTTACCTGGAGAGAGTTTCGGGGGTCAACGCCCCCGCGGCCCGGTCTGTGACCAGGCCTCCTGGTGGATCAGCGCCTGATCAACCAGGCTGTTGCTGCTGGCTGCACGCAAACCAACGTACGAGCCACAGCCCGGCTGATCAGGAACTGACTTTAGGTGCTTGTCCAGTGCCAGCTTGAAGACTGCCAGGGGTCTGTTGGTAATCCCCCTTATGTGTGCTGGGAGGCAGTTGAACAGTCTCGGGCCCCTGACACTTATTGTATGGTCTCTTAACGTGCTAGTGACACCCCTGCTTTTCATTGATTTTCGTGTGCAAGTTCGGTACTAGTCCCTCTAGGATTTTCCAGGTGTATATAATCATGTATCTCTCCCTCCTGCGTTCCAGGGAATACAGGTTTAGAAACCTCAAGCGCTCCCAGTAATTGAGGTGTTTTATCTCCGTTATGCGCGCCGTGAAAGTTCTCTGTACATTTTCTAGGTCGGCAATTTCACCTGCCTTGAAAGGTGCTGTTAGAGTGCAGCAATATTCCAGCCTAGATAGAACAAGTGACCTGAAGAGTGTCATCATGGGCTTGGCCTCCCTAGTTTTGAAGGTTCTCATTATCCATCCTGTCATTTTTCTAGCAGATGCGATTGATACAATGTTATGGTCCTTGAAGGTGAGATCCTCCGACATAATCACTCCCAGGTCTTTGACGTTGGTGTTTCGCTCTATTTTGTGGCCAGAATTTGTTTTGTACTCTGATGAAGATTTAATTTCCTCATGTTTACCATATCTGAGTAATTGAAATTTCTCATCGTTGAACTTCATATTGTTTTTCTGCAGCCCACTGAAAGATTTGGTTGATGTCCGCCTGGAGCCTTGCAGTGTCTGCAATGGAAGACACTGTCATGCAGATTCGGGTGTCATCTGCAAAGGAAGACACGGTGCTGTGGCTGACATCCTTGTCTATGTCGGATATGAGGATGAGGAACAAGATGGGAGCTAGTACTGTGCCTTGTGGAACAGAGCTTTTCACCGTAGCTGCCTCGGACTTTACTCTGTTGACGACTACTCTCTGTGTTCTGTTAGTGAGGAAATTATAGATCCATCGACCGACTTTTCCTGTTATTCCTTTAGCGCGCATTTTGTGCGCTATTACGCCATGGTCACACTTGTCGAAGGCTTTTGCAAAGTCTGTATATATTACATCTGCATTCTTTTTGTCTTCTAGTGCATTTAGGACCTTGTCGTAGTGATCCAGTAGTTGAGACAGACAGGAGCGACCTGTTCTAAACCCATGTTGCCCTGGGTTGTGTAACTGATGGGTTTCTAGATGGGTGGTGATCTTGCTTCTTAGGACCCTTTCAAAGATTTTTATGATATGGGATGTTAGTGCTATTGGTCTGTAGTTCTTTGCTGTTGCTTTACTGCCCCCTTTGTGGAGTGGGGCTATGTCTGTTGTTTTTAGTAACTGAGGGACGACCCCCGTGTCCATGCTCCCTCTCCATAGGATGGAAAAGGCTCGTGATAGGGGCTTCTTGCAGTTCTTGATGAACACAGAGTTCCATGAGTCTGGCCCTGGGGCAGAGTGCATGGGCATGTCATTTATCGCCTGTTCGAAGTCATTTGGCGTCAGGATAACATCGGATAGGCTTGTGTTAATCAAATTTTGTGGCTCTCTCATAAAAAATTCATTTTGATCTTCGACTCTCAGTCTGGTTAGCGGCTTGCTAAAAACTGAGTCATATTGGGACTTGAGTAGCTCACTCATTTCCTTGTTGTCATCTGTGTAGGACCCATCTTGTTTAAGTAGGGGCCCAATACTGGACGTTGTTCTCGATTTTGATTTGGCATAGGAGAAGAAATACTTTGGGTTTCTTTCGATTTCATTTATGGCTTTTAGTTCTTCCCGCGATTCCTGACTCCTAAAGGATTCTTTTAGCTTAAGTTCGATGCTTGCTATTTCTCTGACCAGTGTCTCCCTACGCATTTCAGATATATTGACCTCTTTTAGCCGCTCTGTTATTCTTTTCCGTCGCCTGTAAAGGGAGCGCCTGTCTCTTTCTATTTTACATCTACTCCTCCTTTTTCTTAGAGGAATAAGCCTTGTGCATACATCGAGTGCCACCGAGTTAATCTGTAGTAATTTATTTTTGTTTTTATTGTTATTATTATTATTATATGTTAATACTACTAATACTACCACCACCACCCACCAACTACCAACCACCGCCACCACCACCACCATCACCACCACTAGTGAAAATGCTGCGACGATAACGGAGGGAGGCAGTATCCCTGATTATCTCAGGTCGCTAATAACCAAAATAATGTGAGATAATTCGTTTACGTGTATTAGAGACTTGTTATGCTGCGTAATATTCACTGAGAGGAAGATGAGAGGCGCGATTACGGGAATGTATGTCCAGGAACATTACGAGACAATGAGGTCGAGATTAAAGCAGTTAGGGATAAAAAATAATGAAGCAAGATGAACTAGATCCTGGAAGTGATGTGGAAGAATGGAAGTGTAATTGTTGCAGGAAAGAGCATGCATGTATACACACTAGCACGTACATACACACACATACACACACACTTTGCATGTGTGCGTGCTACTAACCACAATCTTCAATACATCTCTTGAAACTGAGTAACTACCTGAGGTATGGAAGAAAGGAGACACCTGGTAAAGCACGTCAAGAAATTAGAGAAAGTACAACGGTTTGCAACAAGATTAGTTCAGGGGAATGTCCTACGAAGAAAGGTTAAGGGAAATCGGACTGACGACACTGGAAGACAGGAATGTCAGGGGAGACATTATAACAACATACAAAATATTGCGTGGAATAGATAAGGTGGACAGAGACAGGATGTTCCAGAGAGAGGACACAGAAACAAGGGGTCATAATTCTAAGCTGAAGACTCAGACGAGTCACAGGGATGTTAGGAAGTATTTCTTCAGTCATAGATTCGTCAGGAAGTGGAATAGCCTAGCAAGTGATGCAATGGAGGCAGGAACCATACATAGCTTTAAGACGAGGTATGACAGCTCAGGAAGCAGAGAGAGAGAGGACCTATTAGGGAAAAGTGAAGAGGCGGGGCCAATAGCCGAGTTTCGACCCCTGCAACCACAATTAGGTAAGTAGAATTAGGCGAGTACACACACACACACACACACACACACACACACACACACACACACACACACACACACACACACACGTACAAAATACTAAGAGACGGGAGACAGGAATACATGGGCAGCTGAAAAGAATAAAAGGGCACAATGACTAGTTAATAATGCAAGCCGAACTGAAACGTAGACATGTTTCGGTCTCCTGTGTACTCACCTAGTTGTATTGTTACAAAAAACGCGATTCTAAAAGCTTAGAGATCTCCAGTGAATACTAGAAAGGACTGTTCTTCTAGCATCCAGCCTGTTACTGGGTTTTCGTAACAAGTAGTCAGCATCCTTGTCCAATTATCCATTAGAATTCAGTGTGATTCAATAGTGCTTCAGGATTACAACTGGTAGGCTACTAACTAGAGAAAATAAAATTTAATAAATTTATTAAGTATCGTCTAGAGGTATATCATCAAATTAAATTAAATTAATCAATTCAAACAAGTTAATAATAATCGCTTCTCTCGTGTACAGTATTATTGTGCTGAAAGCACATATCACATTCATAATTCTTAAGTACCGTCTGGTACATTAACATTTAATAAGATATTACAAATATGTACAAGTACGATTGGGTGTGTGTGTGTAAGTGCTCTAAGTAGTTCACTATGTCTCACGACTCGACTAGACTTAAATAAGTGACTGACAAAGTCCTCAAATAAACTAACTTCTTGACCAACTGGCAGTCAGAACAGTCTGCTTGAACAATAAAAAGAATGCTAAGCCCAATAGCAATATAACAAGCAACTGCGACACAATCAGGATCAAGGAGATAATATAATGACACTAAGTAGGGACCATCAGCAGATCCTCCACAAAAGTCACAAAACTCCCATACTACTGAATCGAAGTTCAGCATAAGAAAATCCCCGACTGTGATAGTACACAGATACCAGTACAAGTTAGGTCAGAAGCTACAGCTCAGGACCTGAGTTGCTCAGAGTGTCTATGCGACACACAACCTCAGTACAACGTCGAAAATCACTAAGTCTATACAATGTTCTGTGAACAGTCTCACAGAACCCAACTAGACAGAGACGATCTTCCAACAAGGGCCAATAAGGAAGATTTAGGCACTTGTCAGGGATACGTCCAACCACCAAGAGAGTCTAGACCAGACTGAATACTTCAGCCGAGGTGAGGACACCCCCCCCCCTTCGATCACGTGATAGCTCCGTGGACAGCTGTTGCTCAGCAACAGAAGCCGGCAGGGAAACGAGCCACAAGCAATAATTACAATAGTTAGACAATCAAGACTTGAACTTTGAGCACATAATGTATGTGTTACATCCTACCTAACAACATAACTAAGTCAAATAATAATATAAAGCAATATATTTACAATTTAGCTATTATCGCAAATATAAGCAATATAAAATTATATGAAAAGGTAATATACATGTAATATATATACATACATTGCAACCCATTCAGGGGTTGCCACATGTACTCACCTACTTGTGGTTGCAAGGTCGAGTCACAGCTAAATGCGGGTTGTTTGTGCACAGTTGAAAGTTGAAAACAGAGATGAGTCACTGGGGTGTTAGGGAGCATTTCTTCCGAGTTAGAGTACTCAGGAAGCAGAATGACCTGCACACAGAAGTAGTATTGTCAGGGCCGTGCACAGTTTTAAGAAGAGGTTCGATAAGGCTGTCAAATCCAGAGGTGAACCCAGTAGTGGCCAGAGGAGAAGAGAGCCAGGCACTGAAAGACGACTTGTAAGCACATTTTTAGAACAGTTTTATGTGTGTATGACTAATCAGTTACTTATCCAATCAGGTCAATATATGAATACGATCCAATAACCGGCCTTCCCATCCCCAGATATCTGGATTTTTTACCTCTTTTCTGCACATGGCAGTGTGAATTTCCGAGTAAAGTTGTATCTCTAGTGAACTGAACAATAGTAGTAGTTAGACCCTTCCACACGTGGGCAGTACTCATTAGCATATAAATGCGCATTCAATAGTATTTGTAACAAGCGCTTACCGTAGTAATGTGTAAGTTCAGTAGGCATTAACTTCAGTTAGGAACACCGCAAGATACGTGTACGAGTCACTTTGCAACACCCGGCTTCGTGGACGATTTAAGTCGCCTAGTCGTTACGTAATATGACACTGAAGGGTAGTCTCATTCACGTCTGTTCTGTGATTAGCCAATGTTCGTGTTCTTCACTGTACAAGCCTAGGAGTGTTACAGAATGAGGGAAAGTCGCACTGTTTACTAGGCTTTTAATAAAGGTCCTGGTGTCACGAAGGTCTGTTCTTGGTACACAGGCCTGTTGATGACTGAGTAGCGTGGGTAGGCTGTGAGCGCCGGTGGGTAGTATGTTGTGAATTTGTGTAGGCTGGGATAAAAGTAATGGGGGACACTAAGCTAAACTGCTCTACAACTAACTCTTACTTAATTACTTAGAGGCTTCATCACTAAATTAGACTTATAATTTGCGAGATAGTAAAAGAAATGTGGGAACGTCGGGCGTAGGCATACATAAACCATACCACGGGCGGGATTTGAACCCGAGGTCAGAGAGTCCCACCCGTGGCATGGTTTGTTTGCAATCGTGTCATTACGATTTCGTGAGTCATGTAGGCATACATGTTATTTTATACCCCTTCACCATTTCTAACATCACTCACGCTTGTAAAATGACTGGAAAAAAGCATGCTGATGCTTTTTTCCAGTCATTTTACAGGCGTGAGTGGGAACACACGCATGACAGTAGCGTTGACAGTGAGGCTTAGTGGGAACCACAGACTCTCAAGATGTGTGTTTTACACCTAATATTAAAAAAAAAGAAACTAGAAAGAATAGAATTAGCAAAAAGTTGTTAAATACAAGAGTAAGACAAGGAAATGATCAAATACATGAAAAACAGGCAATGATCATGCACAAGAATAAAACAGGACGAGGTTATTTACAAGAGCAAAACAGGATGATATCAATACAAGAACAAAACAGGATGAGGTCATTTACAAGAACAAAACAGGATGAGGTCACTTACAAAAACAAAACAGGATGAGGTCATTTACAAGAACAAGACAGGATTGAGGTCATTTACAAGAACAAAACAGGATGAGGTCATTTACAAGAACAAAACAGGATGAGATCATTTACAAGAACAAAACAGGATGAGGTCATTTACAAGAACAAGACAGGATTGAGGTCATTTACAAGAACAAAACAGGATGAGGTCATTTACAAGAACAAGAAAAAATTGAGGCCATTTACAAGAACAAAACAGGATGAGGTCATTTACAAGAACAAAACAGGATGAGGTCATCTACAAGAACAAAACAGGATGAGGTCATTTACAAGAACAAGACAGGATTGAGGTCATTTACAAGAACAAAACAGGATGAGGTCATTTACAAGAACAAAACAGGATGAGGTCATTTACAAGAACAAGACAGGATTGAGGTCATTTACAAGAACAAAACAGGATGAGGTCATTTACAAGAACAAGAAAAAATTGAGGCCATTTACAAGAACAAAACAGGATGAGGTCATTTACAAGAACAAAACAGGATGAGGTCATCTACAAGAACAAAACAGGATGAGGTCATTTACAAGAACAAGACAGGATTGAGGTCATTTACAAGAACAAAACAGGATTGAGGTCATTTACAAGAACAAAACAGGATGAGGTCATTTACAAGAACAAGACAGGATTGAGGTCATTTACAAGAACAAAACAGGATGAGGTCATTTACAAGAACAAAACAGGATGAGGTCATTTACAAGAACAAGACAGGATTGAGGTCATTTACAAGAACAAAACAGGATGAGGTCATTTACAAGAACAAGAAAAAATTGAGGCCATTTACAAGAACAAAACAGGATGAGGTCATTTACAAGAACAAAACAGGATGAGGTCATCTACAAGAACAAAACAGGATGAGGTCATTTACAAGAACAAGACAGGATTGAGGTCATTTACAAGAACAAAACAGGATGAGGTCATTTACAAGAACAAAACAGTATGAGATCATTTACAAGAACAAAACAAGATGAGATCTTTTACAAGAACAAAACAGGATGAGGTCATTTACAAGAACAAGACAGGATGAGATCATTTACAAGAACAAAACAGGATGAGGTCATTTACAAGAACAAAACAGGATGAGATCATTTACAAGAACAAAACAGGATGAGATCATTTACAAGGACAAAACAGGATGAGATCATTTACAAGAACAAAAGACCTTGATCAAATACACGAAAAAGCAACAGAAAATCAACAATCACGTGAACGGAAACTTAACAATAAAAGAAAGCGATCCAAGTCAAAGAAAACAGAAGACCAGCAAGTGGTCAAATAAAAGAACAGGAAGCAATCAGGTTCAAGAACGAAAGATAATCAAGAAAAAGAACTTAAAGTGATTAACTGAGAGAACAGTATTTGAGTGGAACTTCTAGTAACCTCACGTATTTACAAATCGTTGAACGAGAAAGTGAAAGTTCCCTAATTTCGCGATCGCGGTAAAAAACTGAGAAACGAATAGTGGTGTGTGAGCAGAAAGTGATATACGCCAGTGATGTGAGTGGGAAGAGATGTGCTGAAGCGAGAGGCTCAGTATAACAAATACTACAATATTGATTTTTTTTTATTGAAGATGGGGTAAGTTAAATTTTAAAATTAGGACATAACTAGAGCTCACGAACGCACACGCACAAAGAGGTAAGAGGAGGGGTTAGGAGCTGTGACTTGGCCCCTGTCACCACAAATAGGTGAGTACATACAAGAGCATAAGGGTAAAGGAACATGTCCAACTAATGTGATATTTTAAATTGGCAACGTTTCGCTCTCCAGGATCTTTGTCAAGTAGCTTGACAAAGCTCCTGGAGAGCAAAACGTTGCCACAATAAAATGTCACATTAATTCCACCTACGTCTAACCTATTTTTATAGCTACATAAGGTTGTCATTTCAGTGACGGTACTCGGAAGTTTATTCCCCTCATCATCCGAACCTCTATTACGAGAATAATATTTTCCCATATCTTTTCTAAATCTATTTTTTTTCCAACTTGAGTCATTGCTGCTAGTCTTGTCTTGGTTGGATATATTTAGCACATTATTTGAATCCACTTTATTTACTCGTTTACCATTTACACACAAACACACACACTCGACCCCTGCAATCACAACTGGGTGAGTACACACATACTCACACACACACACACACACACACAAAATACTGAAAGGTATCAACAAAGTGGACAGAGACAGTATGTTCCAGAGATTTGACACAGCAACAAGGGGTCACAGTTTGAAGTTGAAGACTCAGATGAGTCACAGGAATGTTAGGAAGTATTCTTCAGCCATGGAGTTGTCAGGAAGTGAAATAATCTGGAAAGTGACGTAGCGGAGGCAGGATCCCTACATAATTTTAAGATGAGGTATGATAAAGCTCATAGAGTAGGGAGAGAGACTACCTAGTAGCGACCAGTGAGTACACACACACACACACACACACACACACACATACACACACACACACACACACACACACACACACACACACACACAATGGGAAGAACAAATCGAGTCCTTTGTTTACCCGAAGGTGCAAGGAGGCAAAAACTAAGTGCATTAGAGAGTGGAAGAGGTATAGAAGGCAAAGGACCCAGGAAAACAAGGAGATCAGTCGAAGAGCCAGAAACGAATATGCACAGATAAGGAGGGAGGCCCAGTGACAGTACGAAAACGACATAGCATCGAAAGCCAAGTCTGACCCGAAACTGCTGTTTAGCAACATTAGGAGAAAGACGACAGTCAGAGATGAAGTAATGTTCTGAGAAATTTTTTTTACCAAACCCATCACACACAAAGCAGACTTCGAAGCCAAAATTCCCATTACAAACCTACAAACTAATTAACAAAAAAGGCACAATACCGTGACTGGAACGATACGCAAATAACCCGCACATAAAAGAGAGAAGCTTACGACGACGTTTCGGTCCGACTTGGACCATTGACAAAGTCACACTGTGACTTTGTCAATGTGACTTTGTCAATGGTCCAAGTCGGACCGAAACGTCGCCGTAAGCTTCTCTCTTTTATGTGCGGGTTATTTGTGTATAAACTAATTCCCGTACCCTCGGCATTAATCTAAGCTTCTTGAACTCATACCAAACTGTGCCCCAATCATACAATGGGAAGAAGTGCAATGTCTTATCCATAATATTCATCTGGGTATTGATCTTCCTTCTATGACCTGTTAACCAAGATCCCTCCCTTTTATTCTATTTTGGAAGGTCATAATAGTGACTAGGTGATCAGAAGGTGGAGAACTCACAAGCAACGATTAAGAGGTATGCGAGGAGCTCAACATGAGATTTAAGGAAATATTCACAGTGGAGACAGGAAGGACTCTGGGAAGACAGGACAGAGGGGGACACCAACAGGAAACAGACCAACGAGTGTTGGATGATATGCACACAACTGAGGAGGAGGTGAAGAAGCTGCTAAGTGACATTGATACCTCAAAG
The DNA here is from genome assembly GCF_026875155.1 of Cherax quadricarinatus. Classification (NCBI taxonomy): domain Eukaryota; kingdom Metazoa; phylum Arthropoda; class Malacostraca; order Decapoda; family Parastacidae; genus Cherax; species Cherax quadricarinatus. The sequence continues at coordinate 19,677,458 of NC_069476.1, forward strand.
ATAATGGGACCGGACAACATCTCCCCGTGGGTCCTCAGGGAGGGAGAAGATATACTGTGTGTGCCATTAACCACAATCTTCACATCCCTTGAAACTGGGCAACTACCTGAGGTATGGAAGACCGCAAATGTAGTTCCCATTTTTAAAAAAACGAGACAGAAAAGAGGCACTAAATTACAGACCAGTGTCACTGACGTGTATAGTATGCAAAGTCATCGAGAAGATTATCAGGAGAGTGGTGTAGCACCTGGAACGGAATAAGATTATAAACGACAACCAGCACGGATTCATGGAAAGCAAATCCTGTGTCACAAACCTTCTGGAGTTTATGGAGTTTTTTATTGCATTTTCTTGGACTGCAAGAAGGCCATCGACACAGTTCCTCACAAGCGACTAGTGCAGAAACTACAGGATCAGGCGCGTATAACAGGAAGGGCACTGCAGTGGATCACAGAATACCTGACGGAGGCAACAACGAGTCATGGTACGGGTTGAGGTATCACAGTGGGCACCTGTGACGAGTGGGGTCCCACAGGGGTCGATCCAAGGACCAGTGCTATTTTTGGTATCATCTGCGAACAGGGACACCAGAGGTGTCCCTGTTCGCAGATGATGTGAAGTTAATGAGGAGAATTAAATCAGATGAGGATCAGGCAGGATTTCAAAGAGACCTGGACAGGTTGGACACATGATCCAGCAACTGGCTTCTTGAATTCAATCCTGCCAAATGCAAAGTCATAAAGATCGGAGAAGGGCAAAGAAGACCGCAGACAGAGCATAGACTAGGTGGCCAAAGACTGCAAACCTCGCTCAAGGAGAAAGATCTTAGGGTGACCATAACACCGAGCATGTCTCCGGAGACACTCATCAACCAGATAGCTGCTGCAGCATATGGGCGCCTGGATAACCTTAGAATAGCGTTCCGATACCTTAGTAAGGAATCGTTCAAGACACTGTACACTGTGTACATAAGGCCCATACTGGAGTATGCAGCACCAGTTTGGAATCCACACCTGGTCAAGCACGTCAAGAAATTAGAGAAAGTGCAAAGGTTTGCAACAAGGCTAGTTCCGTAGCTCAGGGGTATGTCCTACGAAGAAAGGTTAAGGGACATCGGACTGACGACATTGGAGGACAGGAGGGTCAGGGGAGACGTGATAACGACATACAAAATACTACGTGGAATAGATAAGGTAGACAGAGACAGGCTGTTCCAGAGAGGGGACACAGAAACAAGGGGTCGCAATTGGAAGCTGAAGAAAAAGACGAGTCACAGGGATGTTAGGAAGCATTTCTTCAGTCACAGAGTCATCAGGAAGTGGAATACCCTAGCAAGTGATGTAGTGGAGGCAGGAACCATACATAGCTTTAAGACGAGGTATGACAAAGCTCAGGAAGCAGAGAGAGAGGACCTAGTAGCAATCAGTGAAGAGGCGGGGCCAGGAGCTGAGTCTCGACCCCCGCAGCCACAATTAGGTGAGTACAATTAGGCGAGGTGAGTACAAACACACTCACACACACACACACACACACACAAACACACACGCACACATACGCACAAACATACACACACACACACACACACACGCACACATACACACAAACACACACACACACACGACCCCTGCAACCACAACTAGGCGAGTACAAACACCGCTCTCGCACAAGAGTTCAGAGAGTCCCACACGTCATTTCACGTAATGAAGTAATTTTGTTTCTTCCAAAAACCTTGGTGACCCAGAACACACTTTCGGACACTTCGTGGAAAACAGCAACTTCTGGTCACAACTTCACAAGCTGAAGACGTGATTTTTCTCCCAACCTGAGACTTCACAATTTACGAGACATCTAAGTTGGAGTAGTTTTTTTTTTTTAAGTGTTTCTCTATTTTTTTTTTGTCGTAATTCACTTTTGTGATTAAGTTATCATAACAAAAACTATTACTGTCAATATTTTATTGATTATTATTAAGGAATGAGACAATAAAGCGACAAGTGATTCAGTATGTATGTAAATGTTTATATCAAATGTTTTAGTTACCTTTATTCCTGATTTCTTTGTCTGTTAAACGTATTTGTAAATCAATTTAAACATACATACAGATTACACACACACATACATACAAACAAACAAACAAACAAACAATAACATATATGCTTAACATTTCGCAAACGGGCGAAATTGTTTACAAAAAAATGATCATTCCATCCACAGCTCTGGGATCCGGCGGAGTGGCATAAGTCCTATGTACAGTGATGCAGAGTGTGTAGATTCGAATCCTGCTGTGGATTAATATATATATATATATATATATATATATATATATATATATATATATATATATATATATATATATATATATATATATATATATATTAATCCACAGCAGGATTCGAACCTACACACTCTGCATCACTGTACATAGGACTTATGCTACTCCGCTGGATCCCAGAGCTGTGGATGGAATGATCATTTTTTTATAAATAATTTCGCCCGTTTGCGAAACTGGTCAGTTAGCAAGAACTCATTTAAAATTGAGTCCTTTCTAAAATTTTCTCCTATACGTTTAAAAGTATTTTTTTTTTCATTTATGTTAATATAAAGATTAATAATTTTGTACCAAAAAAAAACTTAGAAAACTTACCTAACCTTATTATAAGAAGCGCAGCTTAATATAACGTAATCCAACTAAAAATATTTTAAATAAGTGTACAATAAATTAATAGTAAACAAACACAATGAAATATATTTTTTGATAGGTTCAGAATGATTTTTGCGAAATTAATGCATACACAAATTTTCGCTTACCTTATTCGCCAAATCGCAAGTTTTACCTATTCGGCATGATATTATATCTGTTGGTAACACACTTCGCCGTCTCGTTGCCAAAGCAGCAGTAGGAATCATTCGCCTAAAAACTGCCAATTTACTCCAGCCACACCAACTGGGCTTTGATGTCTCTCAAGGCAGTGAAGCCGCAGCTCATGCAGCAAGGACCTACATCAGGGACTTACCAGAAGACAAGGCCGTATTCAAACTTGACTTTAGAAATGCTTTTAATATGGTGAAAAGAGATGTGGGCTTGCCAGCAGTTCGGGATTGGTTTCCCATTCTTTTTCCCTTCATTTCAGCTGGCTACAGCAAACCCTCAATTCTTTTATTTAGCGAACATAAAATTCACTTATCAGAGGGTGTTCAGCAGGGTGACCCACTCGCTCCACTTCTCTTCTGCTTGGCAGTAAGAGTACTGTCTTCCAGCCTGCGAAGCGAGCTCAGCATCTAGTACCTGGATGATAGCATTCTGGCAGGTACTGAAGAGTCCCTGCTAGAGGACCTACAACTGGTGAAAACACAGGGAGAAGCCTTGAGATTCATCCTTAATTCCTCCAAGTGTGAAATCATCACAACGAACCAGCAAATAATCAGTGCTGGGCGAACAATCTTCCCTGATGTTTCTACTACCACTCCATCCAAGAGCACCCTCTTGGGAGCACCCCTGGGTCATCAGGATATCGACACAGTCCTCAAGGACAAACTGAATGACCTGAAGAGAATGAAAGAGATCTCGATGCCCATGATGACCTATATCTCCTCACTTCCTGAGGTGCGCACCCTCTTTTGACAACCCAACACTCAACGAATATGGCTCACTCCTGAGATCAATCTTGAAGAAGGCACTGAATGTATCACTGGAAGATCAGCAATTGAATCAGGCAACCCTCCCACTGCACCTGGGAGGTATAGGGGAGCGTAGAGCAACGCAGGTAGCTTTACTTGCATTTCTGTCTTCGTGTTTGGCTTCCAGTGAACTAGTCAAGGAGAGGTACGGTAGGAGCTCAAGACCCCAGGTTCATTGAAGCAACCGTGCGGTGGGACACCCTTGCCGACTCCTCCAGTAGACCAGTTCCTCCCAAAGAGTACAAACAGTCCCACTGGGACAATCCAGTCATGGATAAAATTGCCAGTACAATGCTCAATAACGTTTCAGGAAAGGACAAAGCTCGTCTCCTAGCGGTGAAGGCACCGCATTCAGGAGATTTCCTTCTAGCTGTTCCTAATTCCTCTCTGGGCACTCGACTCGACCAACAGGCCATTCGGATTGGTGTTGCTCTTTGCCTAGCCGCTCCCATACTCACCGAACATAGGTGTATTTGCGGCAAGGCGACGGCTGATCAATTTGGACTTCATGGTCTCGTGTACTACACATCAGAAGAGAAATATGGTAGACACTGAAGAGGTCACCGACATCATAAAGAGAAGCCTCGCCACAGCCCGTTGCCCAGCTCAACGGGAACCCCAAGTACAGAGGTCTGACGGAAGTCAAAAGCGTCCTGATGGAGCCGCTATACTACCCTGGAAGGATGGTAAGCAAATTGCCTGGGACTACACCTGTGCCGCCACATTGGCAGACACCTGTTTGCCATACTCCGAAACTGAAGGGGATGGAACTTCCAGCTTCAGGGAGACACAGAAGACCTGCAAATATGAAGGTCCTTGCTAAAATTCATCCCATTAGGGTCGGAGACCCTTGAAGCATGGAGCAAGTGTGCTCTAAAGGTCCTCAAAGAGCTGGGTGAAAAACTTATCATAGTAACCAAGGATCACAGGGCGGCTAGCTTCCTCTTTCAAAGACTCAGTGTTGCGATCCAGAGGGGAAAATGCCTGCAGCATTCTGGGCACGCGGCCCACCGCCGGGGAGCTGGACCAAGTATTCGAGATGTAGCTCTGAGATGTTATTTATGTCGTTCTACTCCCTATTGTATTTTTGTCAATGTATTTTGTCTTTAAATAAAGTCTACAAAGAATATAGAATATACTAGGGGGTAGTAGAAGACAATACCAACCAGCTCCGTATGATCTGTTTATATTTATAATTATTATACTTAATTCTATTTGCAAGAAAATTTATCCAGCATCCCTGATAAATTTATTTAAATGTAAGCGTGTAATTTCTTTTCTCATTTCACATGTCAAAATTACCTAATTAGATTCGCACCGAATTCAATTTTTTCATTGAACTTTATGCAAATAAGATGTAATATGTTTACTGGATAATTCAGATGGAAAAATCATTGTTAGATATTTTAATTTAATAGATATTCACTTTTTCTGGATAATAATAATACTTATAATAATCTATATTTCTACGAGCACATCACTCTCATACATACTATATAGGACGCCCCAGCTTATGCAGAGCATTTTAGGCAAATTAGGTTATTCTTGTCCCCCAGGATACGACCCAAAAGAGTCAGCTTATACCCGGGGACCTACTTACTGCCAGGTGAACAGGGCAGGTGTAAGGAAACATGCCCAAGGTTTCACCCGGACCCCCAGTAGGTGAGATGAAGGCGCTTTCAAGCACACAACACGGCACTGTTTTGACCACATTCTTCTATGTAGAGATTTATCGCTCTATGTTGGAAGAAACGTATTTTTTTTCAGGACTGTCAGAAGTACGTTGTCTGAATGTGCATTAACAATACATTTCTATCAGTTACTGATTTACAGTAACAAGATTAAAATTATGTTCGTGATTTTCCATAAGTAATGAATTTGGTACATACATTTCTTAATTTTCTTGTGGCTCATCCCTCACTACCTCATCTGTATGTCCAACTTTACCATCGACAAACATTTGAAAAGAACCAAGTTCTCGTGATTTTTCTGAAACTCCAGTGGTTATAATCATACCCATAATTTTTATGGTAGGGAGGGGGTAAAGTAGGGTTTTTGTGCGAGGAGCTTGAACTTCCAGCAATCATCCATGAGCGTGTTAGATATGAGCGAATTGAGACAAGTGGTTTCTAAGACCTGACGTGCTGTTGGAGTGTGAGCAAAGTAACATTTATGAAGTGATTAAGGGAAACCGGCAGGCCAGACTTGAGTCTTGGAGATGGGAAGTACAATGCCGGCACTCTGAAGGAGGGGTGTTAATGTTGCACTTTTATAACTGTAGTGCAAGCGCGCCTCTGGCAAGACAGTGATGGAGTGAATGATGGTGTAGGTATTTCTTTTTCGGGCCACCCTTCCTTGGTGGGAAACGGCCGATGTGTTAATATAAAAAAAAAATATAGGAGTGGACTGTTTGGCCAGCTGAAAGCTTCGGTCAGAAGACCAAAAGCTCCAGCTGTGGGTCATCATATGACTATGACCCTCCCGTTTCCTGACGAACCTAACCTAACTTTCAATTTCCATATCGCTGTTACACAAGTAATACGGGAAATACTGTAATGTTTACAATATCTACAAAAATGATCCATCATTAAGACGTTCCTGGGATTTTTTTAAGATAGTTTTCAATATGTAATGTTAGTAATCACAACGTGTTATGAACGCAAAGAAATGAACGTCGCCTGACTTTATTCAAACATGATAGCAAAATTTGCGCCCATTTTCCTTAATTTGTTCCTTCTAATCTATCCTCCAATAAAACATTTATTCAAATTGTAAAAAAAACTAAAGAAACTGACTCGAAATCACGTAACAAACCCATGGGCATAAAATAATACTATTACAACACATGAGGTTAATTTAAAATTTGACTCGAGTTCAAAACAGATAGGATTCTCACTAAAAAAAATCTTACACCAAATTAATCACTGTCATGTTTCAGTTTCCTCCCCACAAAAAAAATCATACTGCAGGGATTCACAGTTGTTTTCATAATTAACCTTGGATATTGCTTTGTGTCTGACTGTTCTACTATATATATATATATATATATATATATATATATAATATATATATATATATATATATATATATATATATATATATATATATCGTGCCGAATATGTAAAACTGGTCAATTAGCAAGAACTCAACTAAAATTAAGTCCTTTGTGAAAATTTCATTGATACGTTTAAAGATATATATTTTTCATTAATGTTGATGTAAAAATTTATAATTATGCACCAAAAGGAACTTAGAAAACCTACCTAACCTTATTATAACAAGCGAGATTTATTTTAGCCTAACCCAACTAAATATATTTTAGATTTGTTTACAATAATTTAATACTAAACAAAAACAGTGAAATATATTTTTGTCGTTAGGTTCAGAATGATTTTGGCGAAATTATTGCATACACAAATTTTCACTTGTCCTATATGGCAAGATGAGCATTGCTATTTAAGCTAAGATAGCAAATTCTGCCTATTCGGCACGACATAATAAATATATATATATATAATAAATGTAAGTATAATATATAATATATATAAAAACAAAACATATAATTATATTTAAAAATATTAT
>NC_069476.1:19685217-19697717 GCF_026875155.1 Cherax quadricarinatus
TGAGGAGGTCAATGACATCATAAAGAGAAGCCTCGCCACAGCCCGTTGCCCAGCTCAACGGGAACCCCAAGTACAGAGGTCTGATGGAAGTCAAAAGCGTCCTGATGGAGCCACTATGCTACCTTGGAAGGATGGAAAGCAGATTGCCTGGGACTACACCTGTGCTTCCACATTGGCAGACACCTACTTGCCATACTCCGTAGTGGAAGGGGGTGGAGCTGCCAGCCACAGGGAGACCCAGAAGGTCCGAAAATATGAAGACCTTCCCCCTTGCTATAACTTCATTCCAATAGGGTCGGAGACCCTTGGAGCATGGGGCAAGTGTGCTCTACAGTTCCTCAAAGAGCTGGGTGAAAAGCTCATCATAGAAACCAAGGACCACAGGGCGACCAGCTTCCTCTTTCAGAGACTCAGTGTTGCGATCCAAAGAGTAAATGCCTGCAGCATTCTGGGCACGCGGCCCACCGCAGGGGAGCTGTACGAAGTATTCGAGATGTAGCTCTGAGTTACCTATGTTGTTTTACTTTCTGTTGTATTTTTGTGAATGTTTGGCCAATGTATTTTGTCTTTAAATAAAATATACTTGAAATATAGGGGGTGGTAGGAGAAAATTCTCAAACAGCTTCAGGGAGAACCTTGAGTTTTCCCTGAAGCAAGTTTATTCTTTTCTCTGAGGATGAGGGTCCCTAGGACAGTTCTAGAGGTGGTACCTCCCTATATATATATATATATATATATATAATATATATATATATATATATATATATTATATATATATATATATATATATATAATATATATATATAAATATATATATATTATATATATATAATAATATATATATATATATATATATATATAATAAATATATATATATATATATATATATATATATAATATATATATATAAATATATATATATATATATATATATATATATATATATATATATATATATATATATATATATATATATATAAAGTCCTAGTATTTGCTCTCACAATAATAAAGAATAATAATAATATCTTCATTTACTGCAAGTAATGTACAAGATATACAGTCCTAGCTGACTTCTATGACATACTACTACGTATATAGAAAGCCGCTTGTTATGCTGAGCATTTCGGGCAAATTAGGTCAGTATTGTCCCAGGATGCGACCCACACCAGTCGACTAACACCCTGGTACCCATTTTAAACTGATGGGTGAACAGGGACAGGGACAGCAGGTGTCTTATGGAAACAAGTCCCTAATGTTTTTCAGCCGTACCGGAGGAGATTCGAACCCCGGACCTCAGTGTGTGAGCTGAGTGCGCTAGCGCTATGATTTACCAAAGTTTAAACAAAGAAAGTATGCCCATCGACTTAAGCCGCCACACGATTCAACACGGAAACTTCGATTGTAAGCCAAACTCACTACATGATGTTAATAGTATATTAAAAACAGCACATCATCGTTGTATTGTAGCCTTATTCAACTTTGGGTTTTAAGAACATAAGAACATGAGAAAGAAGGAACACTGCAACAGGCCTACTGACCCATGCAGAGCAGGTCCATGTGCCCCTTTCCCCCGGATTAGCCCAATGACCCACCCAGTTTGGTCACCTCCACTCAAGGAAGGAGCACAGCACCAGACCCAGCAGCACAAGCTAGTCAGGTCCAACTCTCACCCGCCCACACCCACTCATGTATTTAGCTAACCTATTTTTAAAATTACACAACGTTTTAGCCTCAATAACTGTACTCGGGAGTTTGTTCCACTCATCCACAACTCTATTACCAAACCAGTGCTTTCCTATATCCTTCCTGAATCTGAATTTTTCCAACTTGAAACCATTGCTGCGAGTCCTGTCTCGGCTGGAAATTTTCAGAACGCTGTTTACATCCCCTTTATTTATTCCTGTTTTCCATTTATACACCTCGATCATATCCCCCCTAATTCTACGCCTTTCGAGAGTGCGCAGATTCAGGGCCCTCAGTCTAACCTCATAGGGAAGACTTCTGATGCATTGGATCATCTTTGTCATCATCCTCTGTACGTTTTCCAGAGCATTTATATCCATTCTGTAATACGGTGACCAGAACTGAGCAGCATAGTCTAAATGAGGCAGCACTGGTTCCAGTACTGATACCTGTCAAGGAAAATTTGTTGCACTTCTCTATCTCGGTACTTTCTCCTAGACCATTTTTCATTAAACCAGTGTTATGCCTTCAAATGCCTTCTTGCAGTGAAAGAATATGCTGTGCTTCTCTCTCTCTTTCCTGCTGTATATCAGTTACACTTTCATAGAACTTCAGGTTTTTGAGAAAGTAATTACCGTCTCATGCTTAGTGTTGATTGTTATTTCTAGAACCACTACTAGAATTAGCATGCTTGGCAGTGATACCGACCTATAGTTCAATCCTACTGGCTTGTCTTCCTTAAATATTCTGACTACACTCACTGTCTTTCACCGTTCTGGGAATTGCTCTATTTTCAGTGACTTGTAAATTGAAAAGATAGTTTGGTACGGATCATAATTGTGTCGAGCGAATTTAAACTCACATCATAACGTAATTAATGTTCGGACTAACATAGGCACCAGACCCAACACTGATCGTCATGAGAGTGCTTTCAACTAATTCAATTTCAACAACGTACATAATTAACTAGGAACAATTAAACAATAGCTTAAATGTTGAGATAATATTTGTAATTTAAATATAAACCCGAGCATTGAGAGGATGAGGGCAGTGACACAAGTAATGTGCGCCTAACTAGTATCATTAAGGATATATCAGAGAGGAATATGCAAGACCGAAACAAAGCAAAATTTTTAGAGTCATGGAACTTGTTAAAACTTATAGGCATTCTCAAGAAAGTAATTACTGATTATAGAAATAGAAAACACGGAGCTAGAATTAAAATTATGATCCAATGCCTTGGAAAGAAAGAAAGAAAAAAATTAAAGTAATGCAGAATACTACTTCTTTCTTTAAAAACCCTCTTCAGTGAAAGGTGATGCTTGAGAAAGAGATAGAGAGGAATTTCACTGATAAATACAAAAGAGTGAGCAAAAAACAGAGAGCACAGCAAGGCTTGGTTTTCAGTTAATAATTTACAAGATTAAACATTGATGACATACCGTACTTCAATTTGTCATGAGTAATGCTCAAAAATAATAAACCATTTCTGATAAAGCCTGACCCTGGCTAGCTTTGAAGAAGCCATTTACTTCATACCCTTGCTCAGACACATGGGATTCCATATTCATAAAAAAAAAAAAAAATCCTACCACAGCCCATTAATATCCCATGGATGACTGTCTAGACACGAGATAACGCCCAGTGTCTAGACAGTCTATTAAAGTAGGAAGAGTGCTGAGAAGTAACGCTTCTACAATACACAAAAATCACACTGTTTACACAACCCAGGACAACTTGGGTTTGATAAATAAGACTCATGTGCAACACCTGGGGTATCCTTATTCTGAAGACATTTCGCCATTCAGTGGATTTATCAGTTCGTTGCAGAGGTTATCTGAAGGTGATAAAACTAGGGATGGTAGAAGACGAGGTGATCAGTCCTTCAGCCTAGATGAAGTAAACTTGTTGGGATTATATACCATTAATGTTCTTACATCTCGCAACTGCTAGACCTATACGACATAGTTTTGATTAACTGTAGTGGAAGGAAAGCGGGGTAGGGGTCGGCCTAGGAAAGGTTGGAGAGAGGAGTCAGGAAGGTTTTGTGTGCGAGGGGAATGGACCTCCAGCAAGAATGCGTGAGCGTATTAGATACGAGCGAATGGAGACAAATGGTTGTTAGGACTTAAGGCGCTGTTGGAGTGTGAGCAAGGTAACATTTTTGAAGGGATTGAGGGAAACCGGCAGGCTGGACTTGAGTCCTGGAGATGAGAAGTACAGTGTCTTCACTCTGAAGGAGGGGTGTTAATGTTGCAGTTTTATAACTGTAGTGTGAGCGCTCCTCTGGCAGGACAGTGATGGAGTGAATGGTTATGAAAGTTCTTTTTCGGGCCACCCTGCCTTGGTGGGAAACGGCCTGTGTGTTAATAATAATAATAATAATAATAATAATACATTAGCAATTTGTGAAAGCCTTCGACAAGTGTGCCCATAGTGGAATAGTATATTCAAACAGACAAAATGTATAACTGGAAAAGTAGGGAGATGGATCTCCATCTATTTAAACAACCGTACCCAAATACTACTTGCTTTAGTTCTCTTCTATATTTTTATATCTTGCATAGACAAGGTTACAAATACTAATATAGTAACAGCCTTCTTAGATAGAATTTTTGTTATATGAATGGCATCCATCAAGGACACAGTAAACCAGCAAATCAATGTAAACCAAGTCTTCCAGTTGATTTCAAATACATTATTATGTGAATATGGACAAATTTCAGGTACTTTACTTCGGAAATATTTAGGGCATAAAAACTTGAAAGAATACAGAATAAAGTCGAACTTCTCTCCTGAACAAAAAGGTAATCTAACTGGAAGATGTTACGTTTAAAAAAACTTCATGTTATCCTCTTAACTGCAAACCAATGATGGCTGGATGGCAAGAACTTGTAAAGCATGAGATTGCAAGATTGAAATGTGACTCTTTAAGGAACTTTTATTCGCTAGACAGGAATGTTGCTGGACATTTAAGTCCCATTGAAGGTTGACAGAACTGGAAAAATGGAAGTGCTGGAAAATTTCAGTGCCAATATTAGTTCAAACGCGTAAATTTTTGTCAGTCCCTACAATCCCTTAAATTTAGTTGAATAATCTGCGCGTAAAAAATACGAGAGCGGAAGGCAGGGAAGGAAGGCAGGCGTACAAAAAGTGAACTAAAGAACAGTTCATCAAACATTAAAAGCATCAAGTTTTTCAACACTCCCTGGAAACATAAATGAGATTAGTTTAATAAGACACGAGATCAAACACTAGGACATATTTATTAAAAAAACGTTTCTGTCCTGGGACCTTGACCATTAAAAAAATACAGGATTAACAACAATTTTGTGGGTACAATTCCCAAAGGATTTACCATAATACATTACCAATAAACCCTTCATTTTTCCTTTGACCGGGGTATCCATTACAGAGGCATGATCTCTGGGAATTTTCAACGGTAAAAAAGAATCCCCCCCCCCTCCAAAACCCTCAAGATACATGGGGGTCTTGATACATTTATTGGGGTGCTTAAAATTTTACTGTTTAAAGCAATTTTTTTTTTGGTATAAAGGTGTCGTATAGCCTTTGGGTTTTAGGACTTGGACTCTCAAAGTACCGGGCTACTAAGGGCCCCCCTTGTTCATTAGCATTAAATGGGTACCGGGTCATAAATAACCCCTATTAAGAAAGGAACCTAAACATTTTGATCATACTGGACCTTTTCCAAGTACTGAAGTTCCGGGAAGGACCGAACTTTCTTATAAGTTTTCTCTTTTTTTTTTTGTTTTTTGGGGTAAAATGTTCCACCAGATTTTGTGATTTTTATTCGTCATTTTCCCAGGTGTTTGAATAAACTATAGGGGAAAGGGATTCAAAAAATTTTGCCTTTGTATATAGACCCCCCTGAGACCCTTTCATTGGAGAAAGTAATAACAGCTCCTGATTTTTTTTTCCTTACGGTTTATGTAAGCAAGAAGGTTTCTTTTTACTTCATGGCTTTTTTCAGAATCAATTGAAATACAAACGAAGAAAACACACAGGTTACATCACCAACTTGCCATCGAGCCCTAAACCCTTTTTTTCAAACCATATTTAAAAAAGAAAAAACTGTGAGGTTTGGGTACATCGGACCATTTTTCACAACCTACAGTTTCCGGGCACTCTTTTCACATTCATTGTGAATTGACGGGGGACCCAACGGATCAAAACATTTCGAAAGTTCCACTTTTGAATGAGGTTATTTTTGACTTAATCTAGCAGGGGAAATCGTCACTCTCTTCCTCTTATCTGCATACCCTATTGTCTTCCGGTTTTTAATTAAATTTGCCCCCGTAGCTTTTGGGTGCATTTTTCTTTGCCTTTCCCTTTCCTCCCCTCCACTCCATTTTTTACCCTCTCTGCCAAATTTCGAAACCTATTCCCTGGAAATGGGTTTTCCATTTGGGGCCAGAGTCTTTAAAAAATTAGAAAATTTTTTCCCCGCTTGCCAGGCTGGGTGGGGTAAGGGCATGGGGTAAGTGGTTATTAATGGGGGTGAGGGATAGGGCTATTTAGTGGGGTGGGGGTGAAGGGGTTTTGAGGGGTGGTGAGGGTGTTTGGGCTATTGTGTGGGGGGTAGCAGTTATTGTACTGGGGTGAGGGGGGGATAGTGGTTATTGTTTTGGTTTTGGGGTGTGGGTTTTATTGTAGTGTGGGGGGGGATAGTGGTTATTGAATGGGTGAGGGTTTTTGTTTATTAAGGGGGTGAGGGTGTAGTGGTTATTGTAGTGTGGTGAGGGTGATAGTGTTTTGTAGTGGTGGTGGGGGGTTTAGGGGTTTATTTGTGGTGGTGAGGGTGATTGTAGCTTTTGGGGTGGGGGTATGCAGTTTTGTACTGGTGGTGATTTAGGGGTTTTTGTTTTGGTAGTGGGGGTGATGGGTTTTATGGCACGGGGGTGATATGATTGTTGCTATTGTATGGTGGGAGGTTCCCCTGGAGTTTTCCCGGGGGTAAACCCCCCGGGGGCCCGTCCATGCCAGGCCTCCCATGGATCGGGGCCTATAAAACTAGGCTGTTACTGCGGCCGCACCAGTCCAACGTATGAGCCCCCCGGGCTGACCGCACTGACTTTAGCATCTTCCAGCTCCCCTTTTGAGGAAGCCAGGGGTTTATTGGAAATTCCCCGAAGCTTGAGGGGGGCTGTGAACATTTTTGGGGGCCCCGGGACACTTATTGTTTTCCCTTAGCGTACTAAGGGCGCCCCTTTTTTAAGGGGGGCAAAGGGATAGGGTGTACTGTGAACGGGCTCGTGGTGGTGGGAAGGTAGTGGTGGTAGGGTCGTATGGTATGATAGCGGCGGTTTTTACAATTTCTTTTTTTAAAAAAAAACTCATTTACATTGTTTTTTTCCCTTGGGTTTATTTCCTTAATTTTTCAAACCCTTCAAAACAAAAAATAGGAATATTTTTGAAATCTGCTGGTTTGGGTGGGAACAAAAACCCCTGAAAATAAGCTTTATTAAAAATATATAAAAATAAATATATAAAAAAAATTATTTTAAAATATATATAATATATATTTTTTATATTATAAATTTTTATTATATTTTTAATATTTATATATTTAATATACTCATTTTTACACTGTTCGTTTCTTCGAAATTCCCTTTGTTAATTTAAGGAATTTCCGTAATGTAATATTTTTTTTTTATTTATGTTGGTTTGTTTTTAGGTTGGAAATGAAAATCCCAATAAAAAGGGATATTGACAACAAACAAATATAGAAACGAGAGCGCCCAATCTACATATTATTCTTTAGATAAATATTCATTAAAATTTGCAGTTATTCAACGTTGGGGAACGCAACAGGGTGTTTCAAATTGATGCCCCAAAGTGTCTGAACGCTTTGAAAGGGGTCACTTTTTAAAAACCCCCCTATTGTTTTCCTATAAGGTACCTCTCCTAACTACAACACTGTTACTGACTTTCCAGTTCACTGTTTTCTGTATCGGTCATTTTTTTTCGTTCAAATTTTTCCTCGTTTTTTTTAAAATTTTCCCATGTCGACTCGGCAACACACTCCCTTCCTGTTTTTTTCTCTGGGTTTGGCAGGGTAAATTTTTATTTTTCTCAACCGGGTTTTTCCCTTTTTCTACACTCCAGACAGTACCTCACATTAACAAATTTCACTTTTTTTTCGTTTTCACTAACTTCCTTATGGGATTTAGTCACACACATACTACACAACACCACACCACACACACCACACACAACACACACACACACCACACACACACACACCAAAACTCACATTCACAACAACATTCACCCATAACAAAAACAATAACATTGGAACACTCCAAGTACAAACCGTATTTTTTTCGCGTGCTTCACAGAAACCCATGCCCTGCACCCCTTTAATAAGAAATTTTTAAATACCATAATTTACTGCTTCGAATAGTGACCATTCGAATAAGGGGTGATGTGGGGAGTCTCCAAATGGAACATAGAGTTAAACGAGATATTAATAAGGATCAGGGCAACACAAGTTAATTAGGAAGGGGGTGCCCCAGCAATGCTGCCACACCAAACACAAACAGTGAAGGGGGGGACAACCTTTAGAATGTCTTGCTATATAAGAGCAAGGGGTCTGATAGTTACCAGGATTCTGAAGGGGGGGGCAAACATTTCTATAACACTACCAAAAAAATAACAAGTCTTTTACGGGACGTTGCAGATATTTGGAAGACAAAGGTACAAAATTTTGAATCAAATTTTTGATAAATTTGGTAAATTGGTCTTATCGTCAAATTCCGTACAAAAAACCGTTAGGGCATCATTTTGGAAAATTTGAAGCCCGTCGAATTTTTCTCCAAAATCACAGCAAACGATTTTTTTTTAAGATGATTTTTTGTTGTTTACGATACTAAAACCTCTCTTTATATATAAACCCTGTCCCCCAAGACCCTCCGTACTACATAAACCCAGCCTCCTGTACCCCCCAAGACCCTCTCTGTACTACATAAACCCACCCCCTGTACCTCCAAACCCCTCTGTACTACATAAACCCGCCCCCTGTACCTCCAAGCCCTCTCTTATACTAAACCCAGCCTCCTGTACCCCAAGACCCTCTCTGTACACATAAACACAGCCCCTGACCTCCAAGACCCCTCTGTATACATAAATCCAGCCCCCTGTACCCCCAAACCCCTCTGTACTACATAAACCCACCTCCTGACCCCAAACCCCTCTGTAACAAAAATCCAGCCTCCTGACTCCAAGACCCCTCTGAAAAACATAAACCCAGCCCCTGACCTCCAAGACCCCTCGAACATAAAAACCCGCCCCTGTACCTCCAAGACCCCCCTGTACTACATAAACCCAGCCTCCTGTACCCCAAGCCCCCTCTGTACTACAAAACCCCCGCCCCCTGACCCAAACCCTCCGTATACATAAACCCAGCCCCGACCCCCAAGAACCCTCTCTGATACAAAACCCACCTCCTGTACCCCCAAGCCCTCCTGTAATACAAAAAACCCCCTCCTTACCTCCAAACCCCTCTGTCTACAAAAACCCCCGCCTCCTTTTACCTCCAAACCCTCCTTAATACATAAACCCACCCCCTTACCTCCAACCCTCCGTACTAATAAACCCAGCTTCCTGTGCCCCCAAGACCTCTTGAAATAATAAACCCGCCTCCTGTACCCCAAAACCCCTCCCGTACTACAAAAAACCCCCCCCGTGCCCCAAGACCCCCTCTGTACACATAAACCCAGCCCCCTGACCTCCAAGCCCTTCTGTACTACATAAACCCAGCTTCTGGCCCCAAACCCCTCTGTATACATAAACCCAGCCCCTGTCCTCCAAGACCCCTTTGTCTACATAAACCCACCTCCCCGTACCCCCAAGACCCCTCGTCTAAATAAACCCACCCCTGTACCCCCAAACCCTCTTGTACTCATAAAAACCCGCCTCCTGTACATCCCAAAACCCTCCTTTTACTACAAAAACCCAGCCTCCCGTACCCCAAACCCTCTCTGTACTACTAAACCCCCCCCCTTTACCCCCAAGACCCCTTTTTACACATAACCCAGCCTCCTGTACCTCCAAGACCCTCCCCTGTACACATAAACCCAGCCTCCTGTCCCCCAAAACCCCCTCTGTACTACAAAACCCACTTCCTGTCCTCCCAAAACCCCTCCCTTTTACTAAACCCCCCTCCTTACCTCCAAGACCCCCTTTGTACTACAAAACCAGCCCCCTTACCTCCAAGACCCCCTTTTGTACTACATAAACCCAGCCTCCTTACTCCAAACCCTCTCTGTACCAAAAAACCCCCCTCCCGCCCCCCCCAAAACCCTCTCTGTCTACATAAACCCACCTCCTTACCTCCAAGCCCTCCCTTTACTACAAAAAACCCCCTCCTGTACCCCGACCCCCTGTACTAAAAAACCCAGCCCCTGTGCCTCCAAGACCCCCCGCACTCATAAACCCGCCTCCTGTGCCTCCAAACCCTTCTGTACACATAAACCCCGCCTCCTGTGCCCCAAGACCCTCCTGTCTAATAAACCCCCTCCTGTCCTCCAAACCCTCTCTGTACACATAAACCCAGCCCCTGGCCTCCAAGACCCTCTCTGTACTACATAAACCCCGCCCCTGTGCCTCCAAAACCCCCTCTGACAAAATAAACCAAGCCTCCCTTTCCCCCAAGACCCCCCTGTACTACAAAACCCACCTCCTGTACCTCCAAACCCCTCTGACTACATAAACCCACCTCCCTTCCCCAAACCCCTCTGACACAAAACCCCAGCCTCCTGTACCCCAAACCCTCTTGTACTACAAAACCCCCCCCTTACCTCCAAACCCTCTCTGTACTACAAAAACCCAGCCCCCGTGCCCCCAAGACCCTCTCTGAACAAAAACCCCCTCCTTACCTCCAAGACCCTCTCTGTACCATAAACCCGCCTCCCACCTCCAAGACCCCTCTGTCTAATAAACCCAGCCTCCCGTACCCCCAAGACCCCCTCTGTACACAAAACCCACCTCCTGTACCTCCCAAACCCTCCTGTACTACATAAAAACCCCCTCCCGTACCTCCAAGACCCTCTCTGTACTACATAAACCCCCCTCCTGTACCTCCAACCCCTTTGTACACAAAACCCGCCCCCTGACCCTCCAAAACCCTCCTGTATACATAAACCCAGCCTCCTGTCCTCCCAAACCCCCTCTGTACACATAAACCCACCTCCTGTACCTCCAAGCCCTCCTTACTAAAAAACCCAGCCTTTTTTTACCTCCAAACCTCTTTGTACTACATAAACCCCCCCTCCTGTACCCCCCAAACCCTCTCTGTATACAAAACCCAGCCCCTGTACCCCAAAACCCCTCTGTACACATAAACCCACCTCCTTACCCCCAAGCCCCTCTGTACTACATAAACCCGCCCCGGCCTCCAAACCCTCCCGTACTACATAAACCCCCCCTCCTGTCCCCAAGCCCTCTCTGTACCAAAACCCCGCCCCCTGTACCTCCAAAACCCCTCTTACTACATAAACCCACCCCCTGTACCTCCAAACCCCCTCTTACTACATAAACCCACCCCTGACCTCCAAAACCCCTTTTTGTATCATAAACCCACCCCTGTACCTCCAAAAACCCCCTTGTACTACATAACCCGCCCCCTGTACCCCAAGACCCTCTTTTTACTACATAAACCCCGCCTCCGTACCCCCCAAAAAACCCCCTCTGTACTACATAAACCCACCTCCTGTGCCCCAAGACCCCCTCTGTACTACATAAACCCAGCCTCCTGTACCTCCAAACCCCTCGTACTACATAAACCCAGCCCTTTTGACCCCCAAGGGGCCCCTTTGTACACTAAACCCAGCCCCGTACCTCCAACCCTCTTGCCTACATAAACCCAGCCCCTTTACCTCCAAGACCCCCCTGCACTACAAAACCCAGCCCCCCTGTACCTCCAAACCCCTCTTACAATAAACCCCGCCTCCTTACATCCAAAACCCTCTCGTCACTAAACCCAGCCCCTGTCCCCAAGACCCTCTCTGTACTACATAAACCCAGCCTCCTTGCCTCCAAGCCCCTCGTACTAATAAACCCAGCCTCCGTACCCCAAGACCCTCTCTGTAACATAAACCCAGCCTCCTGTACCTCCAAACCCTCTTGACTACATAAAAACCAGCCTCCTGTACCTCCAAAACCCCCCTGAACAAAACCCACCTCCCGTTTCCCCAAGACCCTCTCTGTACACATAAACCCCGTCCTGTACCTCCAAGACCCTCTCTGTACTACAAAACCCACCTCCCGTACCCCAAGACCCTCTCTTATACTAAACCCCCTCCTGTCCCCAAGACCCCTCGTACTACATAAAACCCCGCCCCGTCCCCCCAAGCCCCCCCGTACTACATAAACCCAGGCCTCCGTTCCCCAAAACCCCCTCTGTATACAAAAAACCCCGCCTCCGACCTCCCAAACCCTCTCTGACTACATAAACCAGCCTCCTGTGCCCCCAAGACCCCCTCTGTACACTAAACCCACCTCCTGGCCTCCAAAACCCCCTCTGTACTACATAAACCCCGCCTCCTGTACTCCAAAACCCTCCTTGTATACATAAAAACCCCTCCGTACCCCAAAGACCCTCTCTGTACTACATAAACCCGCCCCCTGACCTCCAAGACCCTCTCGTACTAATAAAAACCCGCCTCCTTCCTCCAAGACCCCTCTGTACTACATAAATCCACTCCTGTACCTCCAAGCCCCTCCGTACTACATAAACCCGCCCCTGTTCCCCCAAGACCCTCTCTGTACTAAAAAACCCACCCCGTACCCCCAAGACC